>JAGPOW010002897.1:479092-491511 GCA_030014935.1 Caiman crocodilus
TGTGGATTTAAATATATCTAGTCCCTCCAGAAGTTCCCTGACAAGGTCTTCATTAACCCTAGGCCTGGGTGTGCCACGCATAGGGCCCTCGGGGGGGGGGGGCAGTGGGGGAGATATCCAGGCCCCTCCTCAGAAATATGGAGGCAAAGAAATTGTTGAATATGTCAGCTTTACCATCAAGTGAGATGACCAGATTTCCTAGCATGTCCTGCAGAGACCCCATGTTACTTGGCACCTTCTTTACTTCTTCAATAATGCATTTGACTGGTTCCTGCATGGGAAATTCATAGTGAAGCTGGAGAAAATGGAATTAGGGTAAGGAGTCTAAGGTGAGGAAGGAAATGGCCAAAGCCAAGACAACAACATATTGTGCTGAAAGGGGAGTTGTTGTCCTAATAGGAAACTACTAATGGAATTCCTGAAGGATCAGTCTTGGGAATGATCTTCTTTAATATTTTATGTATTAAATAAAATACATGTATTTGAAAAAGGACTTCTTGTTGTCCTTGATCTGGGTCACTAGTCCAGCTCCATTTCTGGCTTGGCCTTCCTGACTGCCCCCCCTACATTCCTGAGCTGCCGAGTTATAGCCCTGTCTTGTGATGGCCCCTCCCTTCCAACGGGTGTACACCTCCTTTTTTGTTTGAAGATGTTCCTGGATGCTTTTGGTGAGCCATGGGGGCCTTTACGCCCTCTTTCCCTCTTTGATTCGTGTAGGGATTTCTTCTCTTTGAGCTTGGAGGATCATCTCCCTAAGGAGCAACCACTCCTCCTGGACACTCTCTGTAGGGTTTATGCCTCATTTAAAGAAAGTCTTACATGCGTCTCTATTTTTGTTTTGCTAGGCTAAATAAGTCAAGTTCAACTAGATTTTTTCTCATGAGACTGGCTTTCCATTCACTGTGAACCAGAGGAGTCCTTCTTATACCTGTGTAAGTCTGAATCTGTCTGTTTTGAACTTCGTTGAACTGAATGTTACACAGCATTACACATAAGGTCTAACCATTTGCTTGCCCATGTACAATTCAACTGACATATCATTCCATTCTGTTGGATCACAAAGGTCATGAGTCAATGTCATCCTTTGAGTGAATAATTCACCCAGGGCATTCTCCTCCTTTGTTGTATTGCACTTAAACGCTTCCAGCTAATGGCAGACATTCCAGGTTAGCTGCCAAGCCCATAACCTTCTCACATTTGTACAAAATCCCACTTACCTCTACAACTCCAGTCAACATCACCTGATCCTGTCTGGTTGAGATTCTGATCTTTCTCTGTGCTGAGAATGCTACCCAAGTTGTGCATTAACACTCGGCAATATTTTATGCTAATATTATTGAAAAAATATTAAAGAAGATCATTCCCAAGACGGACCCTTCAGGAATTCCATTAGTAGTTTCCTATTAGGGCAACAACTCCCCTTTCAGCACAATATGTTGTTGTCTTGTCTTTGGCCATTTCCTTCCTCACCTTAGACTCCTTATCCTAATCCCATTTTCTCCAGCTTCACTTTGAATTTCCCATGCAGGAACCAGTCAAATGCGTTATTGAAGTCTACACTGATGAGACCTACTGGGCCTCATTTTTAATTGAATCTTAATTTTTTGTATTCCAATTAGATGGTACCACTTAGAAGAGACAAGTTTATTAAAAAGCCTAACTATCAGACCTGTGATTTCATGTTCCAGTTTTCGAATGGATGCAACCTGGTGTCTTCTGAGCAAATTGACCTCTAAGATAAGCTTCTATCTCAGATGTAGCAGGTTCCATGTCAAGACCCACATTCCTATTAGTCACCCAGACTTTGGTCTCTGGTTATCACCATTGCACCAACTAAAAATTGAGTGGAAGTTTCCATTCAGTCTTTGGATATTCACAGATTTTATCTCCTTTGTTCTCACTCCACAGCAGCCCTACTTCTTCTAATACCTCTTTTCTATTAATATTGGCTGAAGGGTGCTTTGCTGCTTCATTTCCTCTGCAAGTCTGAGCACAGAAGGACTTCTGGTAACTTTTAGCTCTCACTACTGTCCCTTGACCTATGAAATACAGCATTTTTATTTTAAAGAACCCTTTTTTTCTCATATCCTGTTAAAAAACTACAGAAAAATGGAGCATATTTGAAACTTACTTAGCTACATGTTTGGTTAGGGCAGTAAGGGATAGCCTAGTAACTTGCTAGGCCTACAGTTGGATTTTCACCTTTCCTCCTTCAATTTGGAAATAAATTAATTCCATTAGAGTCATCCAGCTTTTTCCAATTTGTGTGTTTTTAATTAGTGCATTCCATGGCTTTGGATACTTGCTTCATCCTAACTAGGATTCCTGAAAAGAAAATCTGGGTTTCTTCACACAGAGCTTGGCAGTCCTTTATTACTTATTTAGAATGGAGAAGTGATTAGCCTTTGCTTCTTTGCACCCTTTGTTGCCCTCTATTTGCTTGTGAGCAAAACACAGACACATTTTGTGGAAAGACCTACAAAATTGGGCTCCACAATTCAAAAAGGAGGTAGAGAAGCTTGAGAGCGTGGAGAGGAGAGCTACGTGCATTATTAGAGGTCAGGAAAACAGACCTTATGCTGAGAGCTATGGGTCTCTTCAGCTTGGAAAAGCACAAGCTCAGGGGTGATCCGGTGGCTGCCTATATGTTTATCAGGGGTTCTCACAAGGATCTGGGGGAATGTCTGTTCACCAGAGCACTCCAGGGGATGACAAGGTCAAATGGTCACAAACTCCTTCAGGACTGTTTCTGGCTGGACATAAGGAATAACTTCTTTGCAGTCCGAGTCCCAAACGTTTGGAATAGACTGCTGCTGGGGGTGGCTCAAACACCTACTTTGAACATTTTCAAGAGAAATTTGGATGTTTATCTTGGTGGAATCCTATGGCCCCAGCTGACTTCCTGCCCCTGGGGCAGGGAGCTGCTCTCAATGATATTCCAAGGTCCCTTCCAGCCCAAATGTCTATAAAATCTATGAAAAATCTCTGGTTTGGTTATTCTCTTGAATCCAATGAAAGTTTCCTGAAAGTAGGCTGCATAAGCAGAATGAACAGGATAAATATCAGGGCTTCACCTCCAAGATCACACTTCACAGCTACCAGGAGGAGAAAGGAACAACTCAGTGACAAAAGACAACCTTTTCCAAGTCACCATCCTCTGCCTGAGGACAATTCTTGTGATCATCCTTGTCCTGAGTGTTATTTAATGTTCTGCCAGAGGTACATGGACATCGTGATACAAGAGCAAAGGCAGCTGCTCAACTGGTGTAGAACCAAGTGTGGTACTATAAAACTCAAAGAAAATGTGTTGATTTACACCAAGTGAGTTTTGGAGTTTGCAGGTTTCTAGATTCCAGTAGAGGTACTTGGGAGGGTGGTAGAAACCAAGAATCCAAACAAGAAAATAATTGGAAAACAGTGGGGATGCAATTTCAACCTAAATTAGGCAGGTGCCAAAGGTACCTTTTCTGTAAGACAATGCAACTCTTGTGCCAGGACTCAAAATGAGTCCTTTCCTATTGCCACAGTCCCTATGTCTGAAGTTGTAATCCTCTTTCTGACACCATGATCATTTCTGGGAAAAATAATGGGAGCATCACAGACACAGGATTCTGATACAAGATGGGAGCTATGCAGAAAGTTGATAAGAAAACAAAAATCAGAGAAGTCTTTTAAAATCCTAGAGAGTGAAAGGAAAAGACAGAATACTATAGATAACAGCCTTAGCAATGTTGTTCTTTGTTAATGTAAAGTATTGGCTATTTGTTGTATGGGAGTACACAACTGGCCCTTATAGGACAGTATTAAGATTAGTTTCCTGTATGAACTGGGTTATACATGACTAACCAAATGAGCGTCTCTTTTACCTTGCATGGTAATGGGCTGGAAATTTCTGGAGGCCCAGATTTTAGCCAATATTATCAGAAGTGAAAAGTTAGTTTGGGCACCTCAGTTTCTGTGTGAAGATATGGTAAAGAGGCCTAATATTGGACATGTCTACACATGCACATTTACTGTGCAGTGACTTAGGTTACTGCGCAGTAACCAAAAATTACTGCATAGTACGGGCATGCATCTACATGAGCCCGCCTGTACTACACAGTAACTAAACTGACTTACACTGACTCAGACATAAATTTGATATCTGCATCATGCATGTATCAAATTTGCCCCCAATTAATTATTGCGCCATAACACAGGTGTAGATGCTTTAATGTGCAATAGTACTGTGTGTTTAGACTGATTTGGATCTAATTTTAGTCCCAAGTCAGACCACACACAGCATTACTATACTTTAATGGCTGCATGTGCGGATGGTGGCCTAAAAACAACTTACTGCACATTAAGTTACTGAGCAGTAAATTACTGCATAGTAAATGCATGTGTAAATGTGCCCATTGAGTGGAATGATGCTGAGTACTGTCTGGAAGTCAGACTTCTTTGAGGTAAATCAAAGACTGATCCTAAAATACAGACACTTACATCATTATAGGTTATGGCTTCTGAGGCACAAGCCAGCTATAGCAGTGAAGTTCTTTGATGTAGCCATGATGTGCCTCATAGTAATGACAGTGAAGTGCTGAACAGGAGAAAGTGGGAGGCTACAGTCATTCAGAGCTCCCCATGCCTATAAATTCAAATGCCATGCCAGTATATTAACCAGCTTCTTTCCTCCTCTTTCACAGCAATTCATCACACACTTACAGAATGTTGCTTTGGTTACATGACTAAACCTATTCACCATTCCAGACTGGTTGTTCACTACATAACCTCCAGTGACTGTAGCTTACAGGTTGTTGTGTAAGTTCAGAACACAGGCTTCATGCCTGATTCTCTTATTACCCAGAAAAGAAAATCACAGTAAAATGTCAGAGCAGTTGTCAACTACCACATCAAATGACAGACAACTCTATCTCATGGGGCAGATTAATCTCTAAAATCTTGCATAATCTCTAAAATCTTGCATAATCTCTAAAATGAAGAAGTTAAGCCTCCAAACCACTCTACTTGGTATTATTATTAAGGAAAATCTTAGGGCTAGAAGGGATTGCTGGAGGTCATATGGTCCACACCCTACTAATTAGTGCATAAACACTCCTATCTAAACAAGCCCAGCCTTGTGTATGTCTCACTGATATTTGAGAACCTCCACTGATGAGATTTCACAAATACTAGGTCCTTTGTTCTAGTACTTACCTTTCTATTTTGGAAATTCTTTCTTGTTGCAATTTAATCTCATTAGTACTTGTCCTTTCCTTTGTCTGCACTGAGAATAATTAAACTGCCTTCCTTTTTGTAATAACCCCTTTTGCATTTGAAGACTGTAATCAAATCTCCTTTCAATCTTCTCTGCCCTAGTCTAGATAACATCATTTCTGCCAAACTTTCCTCATTTGTTATATTTCTTAGATGTCTTATATGTGTGTGTATATTTCTTTCCAACTCATGCACATTTTTCCTGAAGTTCTGTGCCTCTATCTAGATATGTATATCCTGTGAGGTCTCACTAGTAATGAATATTGTGGAAGAATCTTTCTTATGGTTCTATATATAATCAATTCCTATATTTGCAACAAAACTACACCGTTGACTCAACATGTGGTCCAATATAACCCTCATTAGAAACCACACTGAAGAAAAATAAGTCATTTCCCAATTTATATTGGCACATTAGATCATTCCTCCCTAAATTCAGTGCTTTGCATTTCATGACCCTGAATTTCAGCTAATTTATATTAGACTATTTCTCCACTTTGAATACAAATCGCATCTCCCCAAAGCTGTCTGCTATTCCACCCAGCTTCCTGTCATTTGCAAAATTACTGTTTGTACTCTTAAATCTCTCTTCCAAGTAATCAATGAAGATATGGAAAAGTATTGGAGCCAGGATGGATCTTTGGAGAGCCCCACTTGATTCTTCCTTCCAGTTAGAGAGTGAGCTATTGATGACTAGTCTTTTGAGCATAATAATTCAGCCATTTATGCACCCTTTAAAATGTCAAGTCACAAGAGTTCTCTGTTTACAAGAAAAAAAAAAGCAGAAATAATTCGAAGGGGTGAACTACAGAAAAGTCACAGCCATCTGGTGGACAAAGAGGCTCATTACATGTCTTTGAGTGCCTTTGTGTTTGCATGCAATGACTCCAAGGACACAATGCTTTAATTCCCTGTGAGCCAAACTGAGCTATGTCTGAGGATCTTTACTTTAATGCACAAGAAAGACTTTTAAAGCATCTGGAAATCCTGCTCGTGCAAACAGATATGCAGCTGCAGTGCATGAAAGGGCAAAAAACATGGCCTGCACAAAGGCCCTTAGTCCCAAGGACATGACTGTGCCACGTCTCATTAAGTTCCATCCTAGTTCTATAACTCCAGTCATCAAGGTTTTTTTCTGTACTATCTGGATAACATACTGAGAATGCCACCTACTTTTGTATTAGCAACAAGATTTACTAGCACACTTCTGCATTTTATCCTAAGATCAGTGGCATAACTAGTGCAGGGTGACCAGGGAAGCTTCCCCAGGCACTAACTTATGGAGAAGTGGAAAAAATGACTGCTACTGCAGCCATGTGATTGTGATTGTAGTAACAGTGGCAACTGGAAGTCACCACTGCCTTGGGCACCTGGCCATGGCATTACACTTCTGCCTAAGGTAATTAATGGAATTATTAAACAAGATCAGTCCCTGAGATTAATCCTTGGCAAAGTCCACTAGTAGCCTTCTTTCAGGTCAATGGGTCTGTAACAGGAAGCTTGGAGACTCCTGTTACACAGAAAAAGCAGGCTGGTTAGGATGGCTGGTTGCTGTGTGAGTTAACAGGCAGTTAAGATAAGGGCTACAGGCTGTAGATTAGGCAGCCCAAAGAGAGAGGGGCAATTTATCAACCCAAAGCCAAACACCTGAGGCAGAGGAATCATGGGGCATAGGTGATAAGGCCTGAGCCAGATAAGGGCATGCCCCAGGTGGGAAAGCAGAGAGGGGGATTAGAGCTCAGGGAGAGGATCTGCAGGGGAAGGAAGCCTTGCAAGGGGGCCTCACTCCACTCTGACAGAGAGACTGTTCTCTGGGGAATCGCAGCAGGAGAACTGGACTCTTGGAAGCAGGGCAGTGAGGAACCCCAGGGTGAAGCCACCCAGAGGGTGGTTCAGTTACTCCCATGAGAGCATGTATCTGGTTAGTGAAGGATGGTTTCTTTCTGCTGCCTGATTGCCTGAGCCAGGCTGCTTGAGTTAAGGTGACAGGGTACCTTTTTTTTGTTGGAGTGTTCAAGAGCCCAGGGCAGGGGTATATGCTTAGTTAAGGTGGGAGACTGACTTTCAGTTTTCCAGCACAAATGCAAAAGAGGCAGAGTGCAGGCCCAGACCATGGTGGAGATAGGGCTAGCAAGCCCAGAGAGCCAGAAGAGGTAATACAAGGACTGGAGCCTCAGAAGCCAGGTCTGGCTCAGTGGATCTGGGCTAGAAGGCCCAGCTAGAGAAGAGGGGCAGAGGCCAGGGAGGCTATGGCATAACAAGAGCAAAGAGGCCCAAGGAAGCATGACCCTGGGCTGGGGCTAAGTGCCCACTGAAACAATTAATTGGCAACACCTGCAAGACATGGGAATGGCTGTAAGGGAGGTCAGAGGTCATCAATAGTCATTGAGGCTAGAGGTGCTTTGAAAGTCTATGGACAACACTCATAAGACACCCAAGACTGGGGCTAGTACGAGAGAGAGGTATAGAGGTAGGACAAATGGTTCCCGGGATCCTGGACAGCCTCTTGACAATAAATTTTTCCTAAGACACATCAAAGTCTTGGCAGATGAAGGAGAAAGGAGCATCTAGGAACCAGTTAGGCAGGAGTACAAAGATTACCAGGGAGGGGCTACTATGACTTCAACCTGCCATTGGTAGGGTCCCCTACCATTTCTCCCTTGTTTAGAAATCTGTTGTCTTATCTGACACAGCGGATCAGTCTGGCATGACCTACTGTAGGAGAATATCTGAAGCATTTTAATTTTATTTTTTTCACTAATCTCCAATCTTTTAGTTGTTCCTTCCTTCTGCATACGTTCTAAAACCTTGCACACTTTTGATGTCAGACTAATGGACCTGTGGCTGCCTGGATCATTTCTCCTCCTCCACTTGAATTTTTTTTTATTAGGTACATGGTATGACAGATGGTATCCTGAAAGTGGTCACACAGGTGATCCAAACTGAGGGAGCCTGACATAACTGGTAATAGCTGACCCCCAAACAACACTAAATGAGTCAGATATAACAACACTGACGGAGACCTATGGTGGGTGAAACCTTTTTTCCATTCTATGTTAGAAATGAAATAATAATAATTAATCCAGTTTGACATCTAGTAGCTACAAATCTAGGCGGGACTTCAAAGGGCCCACTAATCTTCAAATGGCTTTAATCTTTCCCTTTTTTACATCAGAAAAAGTCCAGATTCATCAGAATCATTGCTCTCTTCACGGTTTGCACATTTTGATAAAAGTGCTTTTCCAGCCTGAAAAGCAATCTTAGGAATGACATCATGGGGCTTCCACAATAAGGGGAAGAAATTATGTCTAAAAAATAGCTCCTGGTTCATTGTAACTAGTGTTCCGGATTAGAGACATTTTCAGTTCCCCAAAAGAGCTGATGTCAGACTGTCTCAGGCTGCCTATTCAGAATGGAGAACTCACCAGTTCTGGCTTCCCTTTCCTTCTCCAAGGACCTCACTTTCTTGTGAACTAATTGCAGACATTTGGAAAAACCTCCCTGCACTTTTTCTTTGGACTTTTCTCTTGAACCTGTTTACATTCTCCAAAGGCAGTGTGGTATGCTGCTGTAATGGGTTACTAGGTCCAGTCAAAACACAACCAATAGAAATTAAAATGCCATGAAAATCGGGAATAAAGGACACGCTATTGCCTCAGAACACAACCATGTGGTGGGCCTTTGACTTCATTGTCTCTACAGGGAAGTTAGTTGTGAGGGTTCTGTCTAGCACGAAGTCCCAGAGGAGCTCCATAACAGAGTTGGGAACAGAAAACATATCTTCTGACTCCCAGGTCATTGCCTTTTTCAGTAGGCCACCACACCATCCTGTTGTATAGGGAATGAAGAAGCAAACTTGCAAGTAGTAGAGAATAATGACAGCACTGCAGATCACTGTTCCTTCAATAGCAAATCGAATTCTTCTCTAGTCTTTCATATTATATCAATACATTTAGCACAAATTTCCTGGGGAAAGTATGTACATGGAGAAATAGACCCCCACTAATTTCAAATGAAGGGCAAATGACTTACTGAGTTACTCCCTGTGTCATCTCATCCCATTCTACATTTGTGAATAATGCAAGCGAGCTGAGGGTTGTGGCCAGTGTGTATGTGCACAGAGGAAGCACTGCTTACTGGAATGCTGGAAAAGCCAGGATTCTATGGGCTTCTGCTGGAAACCCAAAATGAATAGAAGAGGCCCCATAGACCTAGTAGTCAGCTCACTTGTTGAGAGATCTGTGATGCTTAATAAACATGATGGTATCTGCAGAGTTAGGAAGATGGTATTAGTAATCTAAGATGATAACTATAAAGAGTCCAAGTCACATCAATGTCACAATCAGTTGCAAGGTCAAGGTGTTCAAGCCATAGTCTAAGGTGTTGCTGTAAATTAAAAATATAGCACAGAGGACTGGAAGGGACTTCCTGAGTCACTGGGCATGTCTACATGAAATACTTTATTGTGCAGTAGACCAATTTACTGTACAGTAATTGTTACTGTCTACACATGTTGGACTACCACATGGTTCATTTAACACATGTGTAGACACCAACTGGAAGTAAATTTACTCACAGTCAGCCCCACCATCAGGGCACAGCCTTGGGTTAGCCCCAGGACCATGGGACTTGGAGCATCTCCAGCCCCAGAGTTGGGGCAGCTCAGCTTGTCCTAGCCTCAGGCCCTTAATAGGCTGTGAGGACTCCAGGGTCCTGGACTATCTGCAGTCAACCTCTGGCCACCAGGTCCCACACCAGGTCCCACCAGTGGCCCCAGCCAGCTGAAGCACCCTGTCTGGACCCCAGTCCTGGTCCCTGGCACAGCCCCACCACCTGCCTGCTTGTTCTGTACTATGCCCCTGCACTGGCTGCTGCAGGCACCTGCCCAGGCCTACCAGCACTAGGACTGTTGTGTGGAGGCCCTGTGGGCCATCAAGGGAGTCACCCCAATGCCACACATCGCTTCCTGGGGCCAGGACTGATCCCAGGAGGGTATCATGGGCCTTGTGACACTGTGGGGTGAAGCTGCATCCCTCAGCCAGTTCACCCCTAGCAAGAGCTCCAATGCCCAGGCATGAAGGCCTGACAGGCTGCATGGGGAAGCATGGGCACAACCAGTTGGCATGCCAGTGCTGCATAAAGGTCAAAGCCTTGTGGGCACAGTGCCATGTACTGCTCACCAACCACACCTGCCAGTTGGGAGCTGCCTGCAAGTTCCAGCCCTTTATGCAGGAATAGGACCAGATCCTTGCATCCTGGGACCCTGGCCAGAGCTGTGCCATGTACTCCAGTAGGAGCAGCCTACTGGAGCCTCTGCTGTAGCCTGGTAGCAGCAACAAGACATCAGTGGAGGAGGACCCCTCAGGGTACCAAGAACCCATCCTGCCATGGTCCCTGCTCCTAGTGTCATTGAGCAGCTCTGGCAGCCTGGGTCAGCGCTTGCCCTGCCAGCTCTGAGGGTGCAGCCCCATCCAGAAGGTCATAGAACCCCTGGTGTTCAGCAGCTCCAGCTCCTCCCTGGAGATGGCCTCTGCCTGGGTATCCAGGTGCCACAAGCCTGCACCCCAGGACACTGCTGGGAGCTGCACATCATCACTGCCAGCAGGGACAGACTCAGGCCACTGGGCACATCTGCCATGCCCACCAGGTAAGCCCCACTTGGGAGAGGGCCCTCACTGCCTCTGCCCCTGCTTCTGCTCCTGCCTGGCCCAACCACACTCCCCTTGGCCCCTGGAGTTTTCCCCCACAGTATGCAGGGAGGCTGGAGAGAGTACAATATTTATTGAGCAGCCTGTGTCCTCCCAGCTAGGCAGTCATAGGTCTCTCAAATGTGGAAGAGACCAAGGGCACAAGAGTACATGCTGTTACCTCTCAGGTCTGTGTTCTTGGGGAACCCTGGCACAGGATGCAGCCTGTCTGACTCACAAAGAATCCAAGCCCCCCCAATACCTTCCCTCCTCTACCTAAACAAAAACTGATTAAGATGCAGTGGAAGACATACTTAAAGCCCTCCAGATAAGAGAGCAACCTCCCTTGGCCTCATTTGCATCCGAGATGGAACCAGATGACCGTTCATTTACATGGGAGATGGAGAACAGAACGTCCAAAGGAAAGACTGCAGTGAATCTGGGATCAGAGAAGCAGGGGAGCACTGCATGATGGGGAATCTGTGCTCCAAATGATAATCAACCCACATTTACACACACCAAGCTCAGCATTTATCAGACCAGTTCTAATTTGGATTTACAAAGGACTTCCGCCCCCACACCCCCGCCCAAGCAGAAGTAAAGTTTAATAGGCATTTCGGGCTGTACATTCCCCGGTCCAACTACAGGAGGCCTATTTAAACTTGATTGACTAAAACTGGGTTGCCGGACTAGGGAATGCTGAGGCAAAGAGACCAAATCAGAGGGGGAAAGGGCAACATTTGAACAATGGTAAGGGGGACCATCACAGCGTCCAGCCCATTGGAACCCTGACCACAGGTGTTGTCATACTTTTCCTGCGATGACTGGTGGAAGTCCTCTCCATCAAAGGTTATGAACACTCCAATAATTGCCTTAAGTCTGTTAAAAGACTATAGTAAAATCTGGAAAAGTCATGCTAAGCTGAGGCTTGTTCACAACAGGTAAAAATCCAAAACCCTGATGCTGCAAGCTATCTATTATTTCTGAAGAAACAATGAGGTATCCTATTCAAGTATATCTGCTATCCACAGGAATTTCAAGTTGGCTCTTAAGTGTCTGGTTACTTAAACTTATGTGTTTCCTGATTATCAATCAGTTTCTTGAGATGTTCCAAACCAGATAACCCCTTGTTAATAGAAAAGACAATTATTTACAGTATTAAGAATGGTTTGAAGAAGCTGAACTGGGGGTATAAAATGCTGCAAAAAAAAGCAGCAACATGTGTGTATGCTTTAAGAGAAGTATCTCTGACAGCATCCATTGTTGTTGTTGAGAAGCTGGAAGAAACAGATCATCTCCCTTCAAGGATTGTGTGAGAACTTTACCTGTCATCATTGGAACCCAAGTGCCTTGACCTGGTGTGATTGCATCTCTCATTCTCTCTCTCTTTTCTCTCTAGGCATAGATTTCTGAACCTGAACTGTATTAGTTAAGCTTGAGCTAAGTTTCCCCAAATACTTAGTGAAACCAGGGTAG
>JAGPOW010002906.1:0-20792 GCA_030014935.1 Caiman crocodilus
TGGCTGTGCACAAAAGGGACAGAAACTTATCTCTCTGGAATGTTGCTGAATTTGGGTTACACTTAGGTCACAAGCAGCCCACCATAGAACAAAGTCACCGCCATAGAGGTGAGGAACAGGTTGGAAAGGTGTTCTGCTCAATCTCAGCTGAAGGCTGGTTTCAAGATAGTAGGGAGAACCTGTCTATAAAACAGAATTAACAGCAATAAACATGAGGAGCCACACTGCCACAGCAAAAATGATGATCTCATTCTTGTATGGGCTGTATGTCACTGGTGACAAAAATCACAGAAGTGGTCAATAGAGCTGAAGCCACAAGGCTTGGAGAAAATGTAGGTGATCTGAATCAGTCATATGGAGAGGCCAGTGATTCATGAAGCACCTGCTCGTCTCACCACCTGCCTCGTTACTCATGATGGTTATGTAGTGAACTGGGTGACTGTAGCAAGGTCTGCCTCCTGAAGGTGTCCGTGACACCCCTAGACGGCTACTCTGACCCTTACCCTGTCCTGCCCCCTGTAGGCCCCATACTCACTTGCCACATCTTGATGTCTAAATAATGAAAGTATTGGATGCTGCTCTTAGAGACTAGGGGGAAAAACCAAAAAAAAAACAACCCTTGGGTGCTTAACTCAGTCCTGCTCATCACTGGACAGCCATGCCCAAGCAAGGAATTGCTACTGGTTTCAACCTCAGGCTCATGGGCCCTGCCTCAGTGCCTTGCCCCTGCCTTGGGCCACTCATCTGCCCACTCCTGGTGTTCTACCCCTCCAGGCCTCTCACCTATACCTGATAAGCCACACTTGAGATATTGGCCAGAACAAGTTTCTTAGCCGCATCTCAGCTTCAGCCCTTTCCAGGCTTCAAACCCTCTAGCAAGGCTTCAGTCCCTGCAGGCCACTGGGTCTCAAACCCTTGCAGAGGTCAGGAGGGTTACAAATGCCTAGCATGGAGAATCTCCCAAACACTCCACTAAACAACCACCAAAACACTACAGCTTACTGCAATAGGATCTTCCCTTCTACTCTCAATTCAGTTTAATCAAATGAATGTAAACCTGCAAGACCCAGAATTCAACGTAACATCATCTGGAGAGGATGCAGCATGCCTACTCTGTAGAATAATGAATCAAGTATTTGTACAACCTATAGCCCAACACTAAAACAAATCCTCAGCCATCAATACAAACTTGATCCCATATAACAGAGGCAGAAAGTCAGGAAGGGGAGGGAGGAAGTAAGGTCTTTCTCAACGACACTTAGCAGAGCTTGCTCCTCTTGCAGATCTTACTGGGAAACTTCCTAATCATCCTCCTGATAAAGCTTAGTGCCAGCGTTCATCCTGTCATTTATTTTTTCCTGGTAAACTTGTCCTTCTTGGACATTTTTTTCACAACCAATGTGGTTCCCCAGATGCTGGTTCACCTCTCCATTGCAGGCTGGGTAGCCCAGTTGTATGCCTATGCCGTCCAGGGCCTTACAGAACGCTGCCCCCTAGCAGCTATGGCTTATGACTGCTATGTTGCTATATGCCATCCCTTGCACCATACTACCATCATGAGTGCCAGACGTGTGGGCCTAGCCATTACCTTGTGGATCACCAGCATATCAGGACAACTGATTCAGATCCCATGGATCTTCACTGTTCCTTTATGTGGCTTCATTCTGTGGCTTCTCATTGACCACTTCTTCTGTGATTTTGCACCAGTGGCAAAGTTGGCATATATCCAAGAATGAGATTCTGATTGTGGAATGAGATTCTGATTGCAGTGCTGCTCATCACAGGCACTTTTTTGTTAATAATCCTGTCATATATCCACATTATCTCCACCATCTTGAAACTGCCTTCAGCTGAGGGGAGACAAAAGGCCTTTTGAACTTGTTCTTCACATCTTATGGTGGTAATGTTGTTCTGTGGAAAAATCCTTTTCACCTATCTGTGACCCAAGTCCTGCCATGCCCCAGAAAGTGACAAAACACTACCCCTAATATATACTACCAGAACACCAGTTTTGAACCCCTGGCTATACATATTGAGGGACAAAGAGGTAAAGGAGGCTTTTAAGAAAGTTGTTAAAAGAATAAGCATACCACAAAAGAAAGGATTTTTAAGGTGATCTCTATACCATGGACCAACATATGGACCAAGTCCATAGCTGGTATAGACAAAAGGCAGGCAATTATTTTGACTGGAGAACTGCTTAACCAGTTTGGGTGAGCCGTTGTGGGCTGCAAGGATAGCTTTGCCCCTTGATGTCTGTACTGCCCCTCATTGCCATTTTGGGACTGCCATGTTGAAACCAGAAAAGTCTCAAATCATAGACTAAAAATAATCAAACATCTACTATTACTTATCTTAATTATATTTTAAATATATATTTTTTGTCCACATTTATGCATGTGTGTGTGTGTGTAGTCTATCTAGAAGTGATTGCATAACAGTTGAAAATACAGCCTTACTCTTGTACGTTGTGTGTCTGGGGGCGGGGTTGGGGAGCAGGGGTGACTGGTGCCTCCTGAGTCTGGAAGGTGTGTGTATGTGTGCAGTATGGGTTAGGTGAGTGTGGGGTATATAGGGTGTATAGGGGAAGGTGGGTATGTGTGTGGGGTATGTGATTGGGGTTGAAGGTATGGGAGGGTGTGGATGTCTCTGGACTTATGGTAGTGTGGTGGGAGTGAATGTGTTTGGGGGAATAGTGGGGGGCGGAGGTTTGGGAGTGTGTTTGGGGGCTGTGGGAGGGCGTGGCTGTGTTCAGGGGGTATGGTGAGGTGTGGGGGATATGTGGATTTGTGTGTGGAGAGGGGGGTTGGGTGGTCCTTGGAGTCCCTGGAGTGTTTAAGTCCCTGGAGCTGCACATGGTGGTAATGAGCAAGGCCAGCCCTGCCTGGCTTCATAGTACACAGCTCCCTGTGCTCTCACACCAGTCCCTGGCTGCAGGTAGTAGCAGCATGCATGGCCAGCCCCACTTGACTCTGTAACATGCAGCTCCCACACAAGTCCCTGGCTGCACATGGAAGCAGCCTGTGGAGGCAGCCTCACCTGGCCTCATAGTGCCCAGCTTCTGTGCTCCTGTAGTGTTCAGGGCCAGCCCCGACTGGTGCCATAGTGCTCAGCTCCCTGACCCTTTCCCCCAGTGGGAGTGCTTGATCCTGGCCCAGTGGGGCATGCACCTGAATTCCCAGCCTCACAGTGCAGCAGGGAGGCTGGGAACAGCCATGGGATCACCAGCAGAAGGCTTAAGGAGGGGCCCTGTGAGCTGGATGGTGTTGTGTGGCAGCTGAATATGGCCTGTGAGCCAAATTATGCCTGCCCCTGGTATTGATTTAGAGAAGTTTTGGATGCAAGACATTTTTCATCAGATCTTGCACTTGAAAACTTGTCTATCTCTATCTCAGCAATGCCATAGGTCTGATAAAAGATGTCCCCTTAAGCAATCTTTTCTTCTTGCATAATTCCTGGACCATCAAGAATGCATATGCTCTAACATACCATGAAAGATGAAAAATTCTTGTAGGAACACTGGGCTTACTTAAAATGGTGGCCTTCCAAATTGAAGCTTTAAACAGTCCACTGTAAAATATGCACCTGAAACAAATTTTAATCGATCTATTACAACTGAAAAATTAAAATTTTAAAAACCTTTTAAAATTTAGGCAAAATCAGGCAGTGAACCTTTTATAAAGGAGAGCCGATTTTGCCAGTAGTTTTTGAGATGTGAAATGCTTGAATATTAGAAGTGATTCAATTTTTTTCCATTTCTGTCTAAAATGCTATAGCCTCAAAATTTCAACAGGAAACTCATTTCAGCCGCCTGAAAAAAACAGGACTACTTAGGACTTCTCTATACATGTTCTGCAACTCACTGCAGCATTTTTTGTTATCACTTGAGTAAGTTAGCCTACTCTGCGGCCTCAGGCTTAATTTAAAGAAGTAACTATCACTCTGTTCAGATCACTTTATTCAATTTAATCTAATAGAAGTACCAGGCATATGTGATCATATATATGATATATGGCCTTCAGCGATGATTTCCATATACATTTTTATGTCCATGTCTGTAGATTTGATATTTTTCTTGTCAAGAAACCTCGGGAAAAGATAGCACTCTATTTCCCAGGGATTAACATAGGTCTTTCGCCCCTCACCCCACACTTTCCAGGTAGCTAGAGAGACTCAGGTCTTCATTGTTTAACACTTACAACCAAGAGTCTGTATTTATCACAGCAAGGCATAGGGGAGGAGGTGCAGCAAAACCATCATAGATTGCACTCTGCTGTCCCTCCCATTACTCCCTACTTTATACAAACACTCCTATCAGAGGAGGCAGTACCTGGCAACCCTACCCTAAATGCAGTCTCTCTTACCAGTGCCACACTCAGTTATCCATTGAACAGTCTCAACATCAAAGAAAACAACTAGTTTTACTAAAACTGCAGACTGTGATTCTTCCACTTCCACCTTGATAGCATGTGCTTTCTTTTTCACCATGATGAGCTGCCCAGAGAAAGAGAGCTATAGCCCAGCTGCTGGCAAATCAGACACTAACAACTCCACAATTCCTACCTCTTATATCAAAGTCCCTACACTGTTCCTCTTCCCAATCCCTAGTGACTTTGGCAACACATCCTTTTTTAGCCAGGAAGGGAAAAAATGGAGTCTTGAAAGCCACAGTTTGGACAATTGAGTGATCTCTCCTTTTTTGCTACTACATTAAATGTTCAATAGATGTCAAGTTCGTAAACTTTAGCTCATACATAATAACATGCCAGGGGGAAAAGAAGGAAAGATTCAAGAGCTTCACTGGGAGAGGCTGACATATAGGGTCCAAGGGTCCCAAGTAGCGTTTGATGAAGAGGTGTACACAGATTAAAGTGCCTGTCTCCAAAGAATGGCACAGTTTCACAGCTTCAATGGCCTTCTCTGAGAAGGCCTCCAGAAAGATCTTGGCAATGGTCTTGAATGTGGATCCAAAACATTTAGTACTTGGTAACAACCCTCCAGCATGTCTTGCGATGCTTCAAGTTCCGCTCCGATGGTCAGATTTGCCAGGTGCACATTTAATAACAGCTCAAGTGCTTCCTGGAATTAAGGTATGTGCTTTGAGAGAAGTAAGTAGTCTGGGTCCCCAAGCAGGGGAGAAGGCTGGTCCCTCCTTCCATCTTATTGTTTCACCTTCCTTAGGAGAAGCTTTCCCATATCGTCAAGGGTACCAGAATGGAGATCCTGAAGACATGGGTGTCATGGACCTTATCTGACCACTCAGTACTCACATGGGTGAAGCATCCCGTGTAATCAATGGTGCATTCAACATGATAGTTTGCATGTTTAGCGCAGATGACACCCAGAGCTAGAATGATCTGGGCACAGAATGGGACTCCATGGAGCTTTTTGCATCACTTGCAAATGAGCAGCTATCTGATGATAGTGAGAAAATGAATCATTATAGCAAGGAAGCTGCAGTTTTAGCCAAAGCCCTAAGAGGAAGAAAACTATGTCAGGGGCTCCCTAGTCCTGTTTGGGAATGCCGAGTAGCAGATTGTTCAGCCTTCAGGACATTATACCTTGGCTAGCACTGCCCCCCAGCTTTTCTTAAACTGTCCTTCACAACCATCACTACCCCTCAGTGCCTGACACCTGTTGGCTTAGAAATGGTATTTAAAGTTTTACTTTCTGTAAATTGACTTATAGGTAATATAGATGTACTTGAATGGTTCAGGATGGGCAGCAGGGGTTAGTTGGTTTCTAAAAAGCCTGGGTCTCACATGCAGAGTTTCACACAGCCTTGGAAGCAGACAGGCTACCTAACACAATGAGGCCAATGGATATACACATAACCTGGGAAAGAGGGGGCATGTACCACAGTGTTCTATAACACAAGATAAGGGTGGCAACACCTAACAAAGCCCCAGAGCAAGGGAGCCTGAGTCCCAATTTTGAGGAACAAATCAAATTAGGAGCAAGCCCAGAAGGACCAACTTAGTATGTATGCATGTGAGGAGCTGCAGGGATGTAGGACAACACAGAGGCCAACCAGCAATAACCACGGATCACGAGTCATCAGGAGTCATCGGCAGGAATCCTGGTTTCTCCAGTATAAAATCACAAATTCTCTAATAAAAAAAAATCACAAATTGTCTAATAAAACCCCCAAATCCATAATTAAAATGAAAGGCTCCCTATAGCCCCCTCCCATGACCCTGCTCATGCCTCTCACTCCCCACCACAGCCTTGCTGGTGCCCCTCACCCCCCACCCACAGCCCCCACTCCCCAAGCCCAGATGGAGGGTGCCCCCATCTGCCAGAACTATGGACCTGAGTTCACAGCTCCCTTCCCCTGATCCCCCCTGCTTTCTGCTGGGGGCGGGGGTGGGGGCTGGCTCCCCACAGTGATGTGCACTCCTGAGCAGGGTGGGGTGGCTCACGAACCCCATATCTGTGCATGGGGCAAGGACAGGCTGCGGGCATGGGTTCCCACCTTGCTGTCCTCCACAGCCAGGAGGGCATGACCCAGTGTGGCAGGATACTGTGGGACCACACAGAGAAGCTGCTCACTGCTGTGAGGTCCACATTCCCCTGCTGATGCACTTCCTGCTTGTGGAGCTGCAATCCCCATGCCACTGCCTTCACCTCAGCCCCACAAACAGCAGACATATTGGCAGGGCAGTGGAGAGGTCCCTGTGGTGACCAGCTTATCCACTCATCCCCACTCTGCTCTGGCATGCTGGGCTGCGGAGACCCCAGGGAAGGGCAGCAGGGTGGGAGCCCATGCCCACAGTCCATACATGCCCTGCACACAGATCTGGAGGGCACTGCCCCCACCCCCCTGCTCCCCTTGGGAGTGCACACCATGCTGAGGAGCCAGTTCCACCCCTTTACCTCCTCAATGAGCCACCCAGGTCTCTGTCCTGCTCCCCACTGGGACCCCGCAGCCCAAGGCCCCAAGGTCTACACACTTCCCAGCTGGTCAGAAGTTCCAGCCCCAGCCATACCCAACTCCCTCCCTCCCTACAGGGGGCACAATCCCGCTCTTCCTCCCCCCATCCACTTACTTGTGGGAGCAGGCCCTCAGGATGCCTGGGGCCATGTGCATGTAGATACACGTGGCATTCCCTGTCTCACCACTCTCCTTTTGCTCCCTCCCAGTTCCCTGAAGGTTGGAACTTTGCCAGCCTTCAGGGGGCTCATTGCAAAATGGGAACATCCTTGGCTTTCTCCAGTAAAATGATAAATCTGTGTTGGCCTCCAGCAAAAGGTAAAATCAACTGTTCAGTCTGTTTTTCTGCAGGAAATGGAAAACCCAGATCCCTGATCATCAGGAGGGAGGAAGAATACAAAAGCAGAGACTTGAGAGTAACAAAAAGACCACTGGCTCTCCACTGGCCAGGGAGCTTAAAGAGCACTGTGTTTTTCCTCCACCGTTTCCCATTTCCCATCCTGGGGGTGAAGGAGTAAGAAAGGACTGACCTATGAAGAGGACAGAAGGATAAAACTTAAAGCTGCTGGGATTTTAGGGAGAATGGAGCCATGAGAAGTGGGGAAGTATGCTTCTCCGCAGCTCCACGTTCACACTGCGCTAACCTTGGAAGATCCACTACTTGCGTGAAGCTGCCTTAGTGCAGCAGGAGCATGGAGCAATAGGAAAACACACTCCCACTATGCTGAACCCAGGCAGCTCCATGTTCTGGCTTCCAGTCATGTACCCTTCTCTGCCTCTAGCACCAGAACTAGGATTGGGGATGTGCAAAGGGAAGAGACAGCCTCTATTGAGCCACCAGGACAGGAGAAGGATAGTGGCACTTGTGAAAAATTGGACCAGACAGAGTGGAAAAACTTACAGTAACCTTTAATAACTTCAGTTAATTGAACATTTCCACTATTTTCACCTGGACTCTGGATGAAAGATGCACCTGTCTCTAGGGAAGGCTGGGATCGGGTAGGGAATGCTGGGATTGGTTCAGCAGAGGGTTCCCTCCCTCCCAGCTCCACGTTTCCAGTTCCATTCTTCTGACACCAGAACCCACCTCCTGGCACTGTGGAGGCCCTGCCTGCCCCCCAGTCAGTATTACCCCCTGAGCAGTAGATGACCCCATCCATGGAGTGGGAGTGGGGTACTGGCCATGGTGCATCCAAATTACTTACCTTATCTCTGTGGGAGCAGACTGCCATACTTCTACGTGACCTGGGCAGTACGATCCACGGACAAACTTCACACAACTGAACGTAACTTCGAGATGCTCGGAAGGGACTTATCATACATTTTATCGCTATAGTGAACGGTCACTCATGACTTTAGTGTGGGCTACGTGCAATGTGTAACAGCAACCTCAGAAATAGTTAGGGTGGTGTTGCAGTCGTCCTAAAGGCCGTTGAAATTGGAACATTTACTTGGAAAAGGATGTTAACCTATGCTAATTACCCTTAAAATATTTTAAAGCTGGGCCAATTGAAAAGAGGACTTTACCCGTATCATTCCAGGGTATTCTGAGCCTGGTCCAGAGAGATAAAATGCTCTGTTTTCATTTCTCCACCATCCCAGGCTGCACCATTCCCAACCCTTCTCATTCCTTTGCACCATAGGCAAACATTTAAACCTCCTGAACTAAACTGCCCAGAGGGCTAGTGCTGCCCCCAAGCCAACCCTTACGGGGTGTAACTCCAGCATACCCTGACCACTCTGAGTACCTGGGTACAGCTCCCCAGTTTGTTGCTTGCTTTAGCACCCCTGTGCATTTGGCTAGCTGGCTGTTGGTGCAAGGGGAGTGATTAAAACACCAATTAATAGGTGCTAATGGGCATGGGCAATTGGTTTGGACACTGGGCAGCCATCCTCCACCCACCCAACCTCTCCCCAGTGCTGTCAGTCACTGAACCTTGTCTCAGCTTAACCCCCATGGTATTTCTTTGAAGCAAATTGCTGCTCATTTGACATGGCTCTGTCAGCACCCTCTTAACCAACCCATTCAGGAAGCCTCTTATCTCCTCTCCATCCCAGATTTGTCTCTATGTAGAGAGCCCACAGAGTCTCAGCTCTGCCCTGGTGTGAGTGCTAACCCAGCCCGCCCCTCCGCTCCCCTCCCCTGGACGCAATCCCAATTCAGTGATTTGGTCCTTTTATAAAAAAACCCGTATGATTATTCTTTATTTCTCCCCCTACTCATTCCCTTCAAAACAGATTTTTTTTTCAAGAATTGCCACCTCCCACCACAGTTCCCCTTGGCTTCTACTGGCTGCAGAGCAAGGGAAGCCACCTCCAAGCTACATGTCAATCCCCAACCCCACCTCACTCCCAGGAGGAGGAACAGAGTCATAGCTCCTGTCACTGGCCTTGTTTGCCAAGCTGTCTAGTGACAAATCACAATTGTACAGGTCTCATATATCATATAAGTCTTAACCTGGGACTACTTTGAAAGGGCTCTAGCTTTGTGATGACATAACATTCCAGAGGTGTAAATGTTTTAAATGTTATCCGTAACAGCACCCTTACTCATGTTCTTAAAAGCAAACAGTAGCAGCATTGACTTCAGTGGAGAAGGAAGGACATAGAGCCCATCATTTGCTAAGTAGTTGTGAAACTTGTGCCCTAGGCCCATCTCACATTAAAGAAATTCAAGCCTATATCGCCTGTCTCCCAGAGGTAACTGCCTCTACTGTAATATTTCCTAAAACCTGGTTGAAAAAGTGGTGGTTTGGTTTTGTTCTATCTAAGCTAGTTTGGGGGTAATTGTTCATCCTTAGATGACTATGAAGAGTGGCTCTCTTAAGAGATTAGGTCCCCAAAGCCCACAAATGGAATATAAACAGCTCTCTGTCCTTTACTACGTTCAATCTCTTCCAAGTATGAAAGACAACCATTGTCACTGAGTCAGGTAAGTTATGCGTGAATGGTTCTAACTGTCCCTAACTTTGCACCTTCTGGCCAAGGAGGTCCTACTATCATCATTAATAGGAAGAGGGTCAAGTAAATCCTTCCTCTTCACTTTCCTTCTAGACATACAGAATATTAAAGTGTCCCTATGTAAATGCACATGGCTCTGTGTGTGAGTGTGTGTGTGTGTATGTGTGTGAATTAACACATATGTAGTTGTGTTCCAGTGTGCACTAGTTTATATTGTATTACTGATCTAACTATTGATCCATCTTTTGCCATTTATCTAGCACCCAAGTGCTTGTACACCACTGATCTCTTGATCTTTGAATCTTTCTTCCCTCCAATAATGTAACAGTATACCAGCATATTAAGCATAATAATAATAATAATAATATAATAATGTAAGGTATAAGCAGTCAAGGGAGAGAAATGATAATAAAGTGTTAGTGAAACCTCTGCCGGATCATTCAGTACAATTCTAGTCGAAGGAAGACACTTTCAAGTTAAAAAGTGTGTGTAGAAAGACAGCAAGGATGTTCATGGGAATGGAAAATCTATTTTACATGAAGAAACTAGAAGAATGTAGCTAATTTAGACAGAAGGCTGGGCAGAGTGACATCTTTTAAGCTAAGTCAGAGATGCATAAGCTTTCATAAGTTGATACCTATGAAAAAGTATGCCCTTTTGAATTGGTTAGTCTATACGGTGCTACTTTGCTCTGACTTCTGACTAAATAAACCACCTTCAGACTAGCACAACTAATTATCTCTCTTTGTCTATTTAGTCTAGGGGAAAAAAAATAGCTCAGAGGGATATAATACTTGTTTATATGCAAACAATGGAAAATAAACACCAGGCTGTGGGGGAAAGACCAAGGACAATGCTGCTATAAACACAAATAGTGTATAAACTGGTTTTGAATAAAAATGAACTGAAAATCAAAAGGTGAAGGAATGAAGGAATGAGACTCTCCGCCACCTAACTAGTTGAGATTGTTGAACAACTCCTTCTCTAGAAGTAGTGGAGAAAAAAAAACTTAGCAACTTTTAAGAAAAAGATAAAAGAGCCAATGAGGGAATTGGGATCTGGTTGGGATGATTCATGAAATTCCGCCCAGGCTCCTCTAATCTTCTAACTTTCTTGAATCACCTTTTCATGTAATTTTAAAAAGTTGATTCAGGAAATAAACTAATATTGAAACACCAGAAAGATTTTAAGATGGCAATTCCAGCTTTGATCAACTACACATTCACCTTGACAACAGTGCTCAACTGAGTAAGCGTTAAACACTGATTTCCAAAAGGATTCTTTGAGAGACAGAAATGTTTGCCCCTATAATCCAACTTTTTTGCATCAAACCAAGTAATCCAGCCCTTCCTAAACTGAAAAAAAACTCTCAATTTTTTTTCATAAATAGTACTTAAGTAGTATTTTATTAAGCTTCTTGATTGCGTGTTCCAGATTCAATATAATTTCTGTGTGGGGGTAGTGCAGGGTGTAGTGGGTGTGAAACTAGCAGAGAAGGATCCTGTGGCACTGGCAAAAAAACTTTTGACAACAGAAGTCTCCCATCCAACTGTTAGGTAATATTGATTTTCTGTATACATTTCCTAAGTTCCATCTTCTCTTTCAGTTCAGGTTTCCTCCTAAATATCATTGTAGGATCTGAGGCACTACAGAGGCAAAGGTAATAAAGATAAGCTACCATTATTATGAGCTTTTATTTTGTTTATGCCTTTCCCAGATAACCTATTTACTACAAAATTCCTTCATATAAATGTCTATAGGAAAAAGATATCCTTAATATTGTAGGATTCCCCTCAGAAAAGAAAAGAGCCTTAAAAGGAAAGAAGGTCAGAAGAGTTTTATTTACAGCATTGCAGCTGTAGCAATGTAGAAATGGAAATATTCTCCATTGCAGCTCTGAAGTGTTTCATCAGCAAAGTAAGTGCACATTTTTGTACAGAGCCACTAATGCATTCAGGATGCTGCCATGATCTTGAGAGCAGCAAGGTAAATTCCTTTTCAACATTTAAGGATAAATAGCATTTGTACATAGGAAAAAGTGCAAAGCCTTCCATGGTGTATCTCCATGGATTTCAGCATGCCTACGTGTGACATGAATTTGCCCAATAATTCTTTCAGTTTTTTTAGAGACCTTTTAGACAGTTTATTTAATCACCACCATAATATACCCATCTGAGTAGCTCTTTCTCCAGTGGGAATACTTCCAGTTCCATAACTGCTCCCAATGACTGTGTATGAGAGATCAGAATGAAGAAATCATTCAACCTTCAGTCTACCATTCTCAAAGCAACATTAAGAACAAAACAACAGGGGACTGTTCCTATTTCGAATTCCGACATAGAAAGGAAAGAAAGGTTCTGATCAAAATGTCTAATGTAATGTCACTACACAGAATACAGTTGGAAAACAAATCAATAACTGGTATATCCCAAAGAGTCTCTTCTGTTTGCACTTTTGGAGGCTTTTGAGGGGGAGAATATATGCTAGTTGGTGTGAATGAAGCCATTGGACAGTCCTCCAGATAATGTAAAAGAATACAATTCCAGTGGAGTCAGTGTGACGCGTACTCAAGTTGGTGCACGTTGGTTTTATCACTGCTCAAGTCAATGACAAACTACCAATTTATATTTGCTAGTGAGCGGGGCCAATTGTGTATTGATATAAAAGCTGGGAATGTTTAGAATTCAATGCATCCCAGAATTGCAAAACGTAGTATGGATTGTTTATTATCCTAATATTTGGAGTTCTGTCTGTTAAGTGTTAGTGTCTCTCTTCCTTGTTATCACTCCTACAGATGGCCTACTCTCACAGAGACTCTGGTGGCAACCAAACCATCGTTGGTGAGTTCATCTTGGTTGGGTTCTCATACCTTGGTGAGCTGCAGCCCCTTCTTTTCCTCTTCTTTCTGATCACCTACCTCATTACTCTGATGGGAAACTTCCTTATTATTCTCCTTATAAAGCTTAACCCCACACTTCACACCCCCATGTATTTCTTCCTGGTGAATTTGTCCTTCTTGGAAATCTGTTATACAACCAGTGTGGTCCCCCAGCTGCTGATTCACCTCCTGGTGAAACATAAAAACATCACCATAGCTGGCTGTGCCGCCCAAATGTATGCCTTCAGCATCCTGGGTCTTACAGAATGTTTCCTTCTGGCAGCCATGGCTTATGACCGCTTTGTCGCCATATGCCATCCGTTTCGTTACACAACCATCATGAACAGTCAGGTATGCATAATACTAGCAGCTACCTCATGGATCATTGCCATCTTAGTGGAAGTGATGCATACCACCTGGATTTTCAGTAAGCCCTTTTGTGGTTCCAACCAAATCCAACACTTCTTCTGTGACATTCCACCAATAGTGATGATGGCATGCACAGACACATCCAAGAATGAGATTGTGTTCTTGGCTTCTTCAGTGCTGTTTATCATGAGCCCTTTCCTGTTGATAATGCTGTCCTATATCCGCATCATCTCCACCATCCTTGGGATACAATCGGCAGAAAGCAGGAAGAAGACCTTTTCAACCTGTTCCTCACACCTCATGGTGGTAATCTTGTTCTATGGAACAGCTCTTTTTAGCTATATGAGACCTAAATCCAGCTATTCACCAGAGAGTGATAAAATGATTTCCCTCATGTACACAGTTGTGACACCAGTTCTGAATCCTATAATTTACACCTTAAGAAATAAAGAGGTGAAAGCAGCCCTTAAGAAAACAGTAGAGCGTAGAATCTTTTCATGTACTCAGAAAAATTAAAGGGGAAAAACTATAGTTGGTTAAATGGGAGAAACATAGAAACCAACAAGCACTTTCTTGAATTTTATCCAACCATCTTTGTACTGAGTTTTGTCATTTAAAAAGAAATGTTTAAAAATCTAAGGAAACAAGAAGAGCAAACAATCTGCTTATACTATGCTGTCCCAGGGACATACAAGTGGAGGCCCTAGAGCATGCTCCTGTGGCGGGACCCAAGGCAGGGCTGACCCGCCCAAAGATGGAATCGAAAACCCTTGAAAATGGGACATGCTTACTATTTTCAGGAGATACAGAGCCACGCCAACCGCGCCAAGGTGAACTGCCCATGCAATTCATCAGCCACTTTGAGTGCCAGCCAAGAACAGCACCAGTGGATGAAGGAATAAAAAAATGCCACCCAGGTGATTTAAAAGCCAGCAGCAAGGAAATGGATAGGAGAGCAGCAACGCCAGAGCCAGAAGGCAAGGCTGCTCCCCGGGCTGCACCTAGGTTGTGCTGGCAGCTCAGCAGCGAGTCAGACAGAGAACCACAGGAGGGGTCCCAGCTCCATTAAAAGAAGTCTCACCCTGGCTCAGCAGGGCAGCTGGACCAAGGAAGGGATCCCAAGGGCCACAGACCTTGGACTTGTGACTGGGATCGGCTGAGGCCTTGTGCCCCAACTATTCTTTTCTTCTTGTTTCTTAATTTTTGTTTTGGAGGTTACACAGAGCTCCAAACCAAGGCGAGTGGCTTTGAGAGACCTCTCAGGTCAAGAGAAGAGCCAAGGCAGTACAGCAGACCACTATGTCTCAGGAGAAGACTAGATGCAGTGATGTGGACGGTCCCACATTCTGTAGTCATCCAGTGTGAAGGGACACTGAAAGATGGGCAGGGAGAAAAGAGAGCAGGGACAGGCCAGCAACCTATCATCCAGCCATCCTGAGGGCATGGCTGGGGTCTTGGGGACCCCCTGGTCTGTGAGAAGGAGCCCCACCACTGAAGAAAAGAAGATCAAGGTGTGACAGGCAAGTGTCGGGGCCTCCCTTGTGGGTGAACGCAACCAATGCCTAAGCCCCAGGGACACACCCTGTGGCCAGCACCAGGTGTGCACTCTAAAGTCACTAGAGAGTGCCTATATGAGGCCAGGCAGGTGCATATGGTAATAGGAAAAATCAGAATGTGAAATTTAAGAAATCCTTACGAAAAAATAATTTTAAAGGAATTTTTCATCACACGTTAAAATTAAAACATTTCTAACAAAGATGCTATTCAAAAGTTGAATGAGGAGATCTAGATTAAAAAACACATCCTCACAATTTGAACGTAATGCACTTCTCTTTATAGACACTTAAAGCTCTTCACCTGCAGCCTGACGAAGGGTGATTGTGCCTGAAAGCTTGCTACAAAGAATTGTCCAACTATTTGAGTTGGCCTAATAAAAGGGATCGGATTTACCCAAAGAACATTGTCTGTTTCTGTCATTAGACCAACGTGGCCACAACCTATACCCCTCATAAAATTGTTGACCTTTTTAACTGTTCACCATCTCTCCAGAGGGGGTCTAAATTGATTCCCTTCTTAATCTATCCTTCCTTTGAAGCCTTTTAAAACTATTGAAGACATTTTCCTACTATTCTCTACTCTATCTTCAAATACCACATGCATCTGACTCCAAAGGGATCCTGAATTTAAGATTACCACCTCACCCCCGCCCCCAATAATTAGATTATACATATGAAAAATGTATAAATTTGTTATAATTTGCCATGTATAGAGTCTAATTATTGGAGGATCAACTCAAATTTGTCCCTGCAATGCTGCAACAGAAAAGCAGCCTGAGTGGGGCAGGTGGTGAGAGAAGCAGTAGGGAGGCAGGTGCTAGGGGGACAGGTGGTGGCAAGGTAGTATATGTGGAGATAGGAGGGAGGTAGTTTGGAGGGGAGTCAAAAAGTGGAGGGAGAAGTGGTGGGCAGGTCATGGTGGGATCATGCAGTTTTGTCCCCTGCTCTCTTGCTCTCCTGCTGACTTCCTCCCTTCTGCCGGTCCCCACAACCTCTGCCCCCTCCACCATCCCTCCAACCCTTTGCTGCACAATCCTTGCTCTGGTGCCAGCAGGCTCCATTCCTGCTCCAGACAGGGCTTTTGGGGTGGAAAGGAACATGACTTGGCGCTGGTTTGATTCAGATAGAAATGGCATTCCCTCTGGGTCTGTCTTCACTGCCCCTTTTTATAGGGGCAGACCATGTGTGACCCAAGAGATGTGCCCTAGTCCAACCTGGCCTGAGTGAAGCAATTAGGGCACCTAATCCTCTGTAGCCACAAGAAGAGTCCCTAACTGTTCTGGCCCTTAAAAGTCAGTCCCAGTCTGCTAAATCCTTACACAGGTAAAAGCAGAAATTATTGTACGTGGCCCTCTGTGCGCTCTCTCACTCTGGTTTGAGCCCTGCCTCTGGCTCTGCCTTTTCATTTTAGTAGGACCTTTGGCTTATATGTTTCCAGTGTTTGCTCCTGATTCTGGTTTGACCTCCAGTTCTAGCTTCTGCTTTCTGACCCTGCTTTAACTTTTAGCATATCCTATCTCCATCTCTGGCTCCTGGACTGTCTCAAATTTGGGTATGTTTCCTAATTCCAGTTCTGATGCCAGACCCCTCTGGACCTCCCTCTCCTGAGGAACCCATTCTGAACTGTGCTTATACTTCAGATGCCTAAGCAATAGGCCAAGGTCACCCATGCTTTAGTTGCTAATGCTGACAGCCCACTGAACAGATGAGTACCCCATGTTGGGTATGGGGTTGGCCCAAAGATCCAGGCATCAGATTGCATGGCTTCACAGGACAGAGCCATATATTTAACAGTCCTGCTCTACACAGTGAATGGGGAGTTCTGAGGGCCACTAGGAAATGAGGTGCGCATGGGTGTACTGTGTCCTCTTTAGGATATGGGCAGCTGAGTCATGTGTCTTCATTCATTTGTCTTATTATTGGAAAAATAGCTGCTTGATATTTTTGGGATTAACGTTGCTGAAGGGTCTACTGTTTCAAGCGCTTGTCTAGGACATCAGAGAATGTCGTCCTAGACCCTCCTAGTCCTGCTGGGATTTAAATTCACATCATCTCCTGAGGAAAGTGCCTGAAACACAAACCCGCAGATTAAGCTGTGTGAGGCCCCTTCCAGCTTTCCAGTGACCATCCTTATTTGGAAAAGGAACAGTGTATGGCCCCAAACCAGAAGAACCAAATGGTTAATATTCGCATGCGTCTATTATCCTCATTAAGCATATAAAATGACGTTTTATTTTAAAATACCGCACCTCTGGTAGAACACCAGGAAAATGTGCACACTTGCAACAACACATAAAACACAACATTTGCAAAAAACCTTTCCTTGCAAGTGTTCTAAATGACAGAAACAATAGGAGCTTCACAAAGTCAGACTGCTGAATTTTAGCCTTTCTGAAAATCCATATTTCCCAATAATATTGAAGAAATAGCTAGATATTGTACTCTGAAATTTTATTGAGAGATGTAGGCCAAAGGCCCTCCTCTCAGAAATAGAGATACCGAAATATTTACTGTTTAAGCAGTGCGTATGGGAATGGTGCTGCCATACATTTTCATCTGATGTGCTTTAAGATAGATCATAGGAAATACACAGCTCATTCATTGGGTGATCACCTAGTGTTACTTATGCAAACGAATCTTGTGTGGGTCAGTAGCATTTACATCCATTTATAGACATCATATTTTCCTAGGATGACTCCAGACTACGGGCATCATTATATACATGTGGACATCTCTAGTGTAAAGTAAAATTGGCTTCAGTCTGAATGAACTATTCCTCATTGAATGAGTCTTAAAGTTAATGCAGACTAGGGCAGTCTGACCTAGGCAATTTAAGTGGTATTAAGTAACATTATAGATATAATGTAGGCATTATACATTATAGATCTAATATAGGCACAAGCAACAGCAAGCCCCAGATACCTGCCATCTTTGTAGAGAAATTACTGGCAGGTGTCTAGGGCTTGCTGTTGCACATGCCTACCACCATGGGTTGCAAGTGAATGCAGTTTGGTGGCCCCGGCTGTGAGTGGTGTTATTGCTTACTACGTCCAGTCGGGCTGCGCAAGGCTTCGGACCACAGTTTGGAGAAGCACAGGCCGCCACCCTGCAGTTTCCACCCCCCTGTGGTGTAACACATACATGTGACATGAGTTTTGCCTTCAAGAACTTGGGGTGCTGCTCCCCACAACCCCCTGTACTGATCTTCTTGAAACTTGGCAGGCTTCGTGCTCTCAGCAGAAGCTACTATCCCTGCACTGTTCACCCAAATCACACGAAAAACAACAAAGTAACAGATATTTCATTGATCCCCCATTATACCCTATGGCCGGATCTCTGAAGCAGCTCTGAACCTTTGGAGCTGCTTCAGCCAAATCGAAGCGGGAAACCAATCTGGAGCTCTGGATCAGATCACTGGCATCTGAAGTGGCCGGAGCGGAAGCTGAGTTAAATAGTTACCTATTCCCGCAGGCCTAGTGTCCAGCACCCCCTGCTTTGCCTACTGCAGAAGTGAAGAAATGCACACAAACCTCCCTCGTCGGCAATAACTGTCTATTAACTCTTAATTCAAATTCAACCTTGATTTAAACCATGTGATGCAAATCAGTTAACATGGTTTAGAAAATGGTGTGTACATCCACAAACCACCCTTATGCTTAAAAATAAGTTTCATTTGTGCCCTAATTGCTACTTATGGCCTTGAAAAGTTCTTCCAATGACTATCTGCTTCAGTAAGACGCTCACCAAACTCCCCTAGCCAAATCCAAGGTGCTATTTATTTACACCGGATAGGATTTGGTCCATCGGCTCCACTGTTTTTACCAGGGCATATGTCAAATAGAGATCTAGTCCGTTCACTTCAGTGCGGCTCAAATTTACAACATTTGAGAAACGGTGATGGTGCATGGGTTCTGCCACACTGATGTAAAATTGATGTGATCCTATGTAAGCCAGGTATCTGAGATCATGAGAAAGCAGTGAAATATATCCCACATTAAAGATATGTGATGTTCAGTGGGAGGAACATTTGACAAAAACATTTCAAATTGATGATATTGGCATTTGATCTTACCAAAGGCATATTAATTTGTTCATTTACCTTTATTTGGTCATTCCACTGAAAACCAGACATCCCAGGGACTTTGCAGCTCGTCACTGTGGCCTGGCGCTAATTTTTCATGTTCCTATCTCTTGTTATGGTTTTCAGGAAACACAGTGTTGCACGTTTTCATTTTCCCAGGATAAATATGCCTTTTTTCTGCTAGCTCCAGAGGAGGTGTCTGGGAATGTGAAACTTTGTCACAAGCAAACTTCAGAAATCAATTAACCCTTGCCATTCTCCTGGAACATTGTTCCAAACCAATATTTACTCTTCCTACAAGGTCATCTTGAAAAGCAAATTTCTGAATATCATTTTCTATCTATTACTCCAGCATGGCTTGAGCTGCTTAAAGCTGCCCTTCATGGTATTTTTCTCGCTGCTCAGCTGGGAACTGCTCAGGTCCTTCCTGGAATGCAGGTGTGTGCACAAACTGGTCCCCAAACAGGGTGAGAGGGATAGTCACTCCTCCCACCTCAGTGTCTCACCTGCCATAAGAGAAGCTTTCCCACATCATCTAGGGTACCATGTTATATTTCTTAAAGGCATGGATGTCAGGTCCCTTACCTGACCACCCAGTGCTCACATAGGTGAACCATCTCCAGTGATCCACAGTCATGCAGCATGGTAGTTCTGTATCCATTTCAGGTGACACACTCCAAACTAGAATATTCTGGGCATGGAATGGGAATACAGCTGGTGACTCCATAGCCCTTTGTGTCACTTGCACCTTGAGGAGCAATGCATAATTATCGGATGATACTGAGACGGTGAAGCATGACAACAAGAAACCTGCAGCCAGGGAGCAGCCCTGAGAAGAACACAAAAATACCGGGGCTCCCTACTCCCATTTGGGAATGGTGAGCAGCAAATTGCTCAGCTTTCAGGACATCATAGCTTGACTAACACCATCCCCCAGTCTTCCTGACATTGTCCTTTCCAACCATGCCTCTATCTTCCTTGCCAATGACTCATACCTCACCCTCTCAGTACCTGAAACCCTGCCCCTGGAGGGAATGCCAGCTAGGCTGGCCACTGCTTATTGCCCAGTGTCTCAGGATTGTTACCTCTGTTTGCTTCTTATGTGTCTGGCCCAGAAGCAGGAGTACACGGTCTGTAGGTCACTCCAACTAGAGAAAATAATCCATGCTTGTCGTTTCCCCCCAGACTACCTTAGCCACTGAGCTACTGGGAAGCAGGGAGAAAATATGGGAGATCTCTCACTGTTTTCCTCCTAGTCTGCACGCTCACATAGTCATCCATCTGTGCAGGGTCATGTGTACAGCAACAGAATAGCCGTGTAAGCATAAGTGTCAAATCAATTTGTGTCTGAAAATGGTCACTTGTAGAATCAAAAAATTAAATGCTACAGCATGAAAAATTCCTGCATTATAACAAGAGGCATAGATAGCTATTCCTAGGTCAACCCTGACAATGCTTACACATCTTCCTGATCACCTCCGATAAAAGATATTCCACAACTCCCCTAGATAGTCCATTCCACTGCCTCACTGATTCCCTTTCATTGATGACCTGATAACTGCATGTAAAAGCTTCAAACAGCACCCTTGAACATCTCAGCACTAGCTACAAATGGTCCCTCTGAAACTGGTCAAGATGACCCACCTTCAGCCCAAGCTTTTGGTAAAAATCAGAGGAGGTAGTTATGAATCCCTTTGATGACTGACCCGGGTAAGCTCATATCTCAAAACAAGCTAACACAACAGCCTCTGTTAATGCTCTCTCCCTTTTTTTCCACAGGTCACAGCTGCACTCCCCAATATTCTCTAATGAGCTTTGGCTTGTGTTTGGGTTACTCTGCCTTTCTGTGGGGGACACAGCGTTCTGCCCCCGCTAGCGCTCACCAGCCCATTACCTCATCCCTGCAGAGGTCACTTGGTGATCCATTCACAGCCCAGGCCTGGGACACTGCAGGTCACATTTTGACATGCACAAAAATGGTCTTCTAGTGGTAGTCCCATGACCTTGGTGTAC
>JAGPOW010002907.1:56178-77835 GCA_030014935.1 Caiman crocodilus
TTTCCTCCGGCTCCCCACATATCTGAAAAAGGACTTTTTATTGTCCTTGATGTTCAAAGCTAGTTGGAGTTCAGTTGCAGCCTTGGCTTTCCTGGTATGTTCTCTACAGGACCGGACCAGTGCAGAATAATCCTCCTAGGAGGTGACTCCCATCCTCCATCCTTTGTAGGCCTTCCTTTTTAGCTGCAGGAGGTCTGCTAGGTCCCTGGAGAGCCAGGGGGGCTGCTGTGCCCTCTTGCTGCCTTTCCTCTGCGATGGAATAGACTTAGTTTGTGCACTGAGGATTGCTCCCTTGAGGAGCAACCACTCTTCTTGCACTCCCCCCTCCCTGGGGTCATGGTCCCTTAAGGCCTCACTGACAAGCCTCCTGAGCTTGTCAAAGTCAGCTTTCCTGAAGTCAAGGACTTCAGGAAAAGGATTTAATTACCTACTGATCACCATACATACTTGCATTCACTCAAGGGGCCACACAATATAGCAGATTTTATCACTTTACAATTACAGTTTTAATGCAGTTTTTAACAATGGTCCAAGATGTAACTTCATTCTACAGGGAGTATATTCCTTAATGGATTAAAAGTATAAAATATAAAATACAAAATGCCATGGTGAAGATAAGACAGATGAAATATAAAAATGCAGTGCAAGAAATATATAAAAATGCAAGAGTGAGCTAGGGAGGATCAAAGGCTTCTGGGGGCAGTAAGTGAGTTAGTTTAGCATCAGGACATATTTACAGTCTTTGATGTGCGTATTTTAGTTCTTTTGTTTTCTTCAGTGACCACTGAGCTTAATTGATATGTAGATATATTTTCTAGGTTTCTCCTGCAGAAAGCCACTTCAGCTTTCTGGCTTGCTCTGAGCCTTGCCGCACCTGTGCAATGTGTGTGTTAGGTCTCTGTCAATACAATGTGGGGTGCAGGTAGGAAGGGGCTTCTGTTATATCTATATCCAGAGGGAAATGTACAAAGGGGGCTTTCTGCTACAATTGAACTTGTATTGGTATAGAATATATGAGTTCAGGTTTCATCTTGCTCATATGACTATTGGTAATCTGCCCCTGTGAGAGAGCCACCCTGGCTTCCCCCTCCTATCCTGACTGTTGTGAAGTTAAGGCCACCTGCTGCTTGACCAGCTTATAAACACGAAGAGGTTCTTAACCTTTTGACACTCTAGGTTGCAGACATGGTTCATCAGACCCTTTGATGAAGCCAGCACAACTGTAGACCATCTTTGAGTGCACTACAGTGGAGATGGCTACCTGAGACCACATTTGGAATGCATAGCATTGTAGGGCTGGGGCAAAGGCCTTAAAAACAACTACAAAAAACCCATGGAATGCAATCCACCACTCAGTTTTGTGCCCTTGATACTTCATGCCAATGCTGGGCAAGATTCAGAAGATCATGATATGAGCATTTCAGAAAAGATCCCATGCAGTACCCAGAAGCATGAGTTAGTCCTCACTGAATGTTGGTCTTGTCTAGGCTACTATAACTACTGAAGCTTAACAACCCTCACTGTATTACTTGTGTGAGCTCATACAAGTATCAGAGGTGCATCCATCCCAGGTACTGGAAAGCATGAGGTAGTTCTGCACAGAACCCCACATGCATGAATCCATCTATACCTCCTGACTATAGGAGAGCATGAATAGATACATCATGAATGATTTCTTGATGAACATGCATATCTCATGAACAGGAGATATAGCACTGGGTTTTTCTCAGGCCAGACTGGGAAACTGGTTGATGATGGACTTGTGGCAGTTAAGATTTCTCAGTTTCCAAATGCAACCACTACTTGCTTCTCCATGCTGAAGGGGACTCATATGTTGGTGGTTTGATTCCACGAGCATCCACTTTGAGCATATCTCAAAAGAACATAGGCTTTGTCATCCTAAAGTTCTCATCCCACTGCTTATCTCAGGTCTGTAACAGTATCTTTTTCCTGCCAGTGTGTTTTTCCTGCCTAGTTTATAAGGCGTGAGGCTTTGGACATCTCAAGCCCAATTCACCATAAGGTACTAGAGTAGGTAAGCTGCAAGGAGTGCTGAAATACCTGTCTTCCTAGGTAATGGTATCCCATTTTTCACACCCTGTGAGAGTGCTAAATTGTCATAGCTGGGTGATGGTACTGCATCTGTTTTATTCTGTCACAGCACAGTTTTACACTGGCATACAATTTGCTTTATACTGTTCAAGTTTGAGTTGGTCTGTCTGCACCCCTAAATAGTGATGCAGAGAATTTTCTTGAGACTCCAAGCAGGAGCCGATGGAGTACAGTCTGTTATATTCTTGACCTTTATGTCTTTCTTGAGATCATGCCCTGTGGAAAAGTGCAAGAGGAAGCATTCTCTGCAAAGCAAGGGCTGCAGTTGTTGCTCAGAGGTCAGGAGAGAGAAGTTTTTTTTGGGGGGAGTGGTCCCTCTGTCCCCAAAAGCCTGAGAGTTCAGTAGTCACAGGGGAAGAATGAGTGCTAAAGTGAAAGTTAAACCTTTGCTGAAATTGTCAGTGCCAGCCTCTTCTGGTTGAGCTATACCTATCAGCTTTTACGTTCATCTACTTGAAAATAAAATGAAAATCTTTAAACATGATGCATATTTTGTTTTAATAGTGCTAGATGCATCTCCCTTTAAAACAAAGTTGCCAAAATGATGTGTAAAATACAGCCATTTGAAACTTGCAGTTTTGGCTCTGAAGAATTTTCAACATTTCAGAATTGGTTTTGTACCAGTTTTGATTGGAAACAGGATCGTCCCCTGTCGTCCCCCCCCCCACACACACACACTTTGCTGTAAAATGGAAATTTCCTAAAATTTTCAATTTGAAATCAGTGGCGCACAGATGTTTCTGAAATGAAATGGCATTTGTTTTACACTGCTATCCAGTGGTGGGCAGCAGTGAAACTGACAGTGGTCAGTTTCATTCTGTAGCTGTCGCTGCTTCTGTTTTCAGTGACAGCCCTGCCATGGAGATTTTTACGAGGCTCCAAGGCTGCCAGACTCCCAGGCTATCTGGCTTCCTCTGTTGTCCAACTCTCTCCGTATTATAGGCTCCCACCAGCTCCTGGTGGGTGGTCAAGAAATTGCTGGAAATAAGGTAGGAAAGTTTTGAAACCAATCTGTCATCTATCAGGAGATAAAAAACAGAACATTCCAACCAACTCTAATACAGGCATTAATGCACTGGAGTCAAATCAAAAGTCATGGGTGTAATTGGGAGCCCTGTTTCTGTCACTTAAGGCTGGTCCAGCTCCCATCCTATTCAATGGGAGTCTTTTCTTAGAATAATGTTCAAAGTCTCCCTGTGCCTCTGTCTCTCATTTGCGAATTAAGGATGATAATTACATCATGCATAGAATGTAATGTTTATGAGTCACTCTGACTTTAGGAGAGAACAGAGATTAGCCTCTTGTTGGCCATCCATCAGCTATATATAGGATGGGCTTTTTCCCCTCCTTCAACAGATGTGCTTTGTTACCAAGAGTCTTTGCTTTCTGCTGATCTTGTGCTCAAAAAGAGTATTCAAGTTTGCAAGCTTCCTTCTTTCTAATACTAGAATGTAACTCTTCCATCTTTACTAGTCTTGCAATGAGCATTGAGCATGTGGGAAGCAGAGCAACTTAAGATGGGTCCTAGAATTGTAATGGTAGGACTTTCATTGAGCCGTTTTTTAATTAGGGTATGGATTAGACCTATTGTAGGGATTACTAGGATATTTAGGCATACCAAAAAGGGCATGTACATCCACTTCTTCCTTCCCTTACTCTTCCTCCATACTCAATTGAAACTCATTTATTAATGCTGTTTCATAAGCACAGTAATACTTATCTCTTGAGCCAACTACCAACAGTAAGGTTTCTAACACAACTACTCTGATTCCAGGGCATGAAAATCAAGCGTCAACTTTATATATATTATTTTTAAAGTGAAAAAAGGAAATTACTTGTCTTTTTTCTTCCAAACAACAACTCAACAGTTAGGTCATCTAGTGTATGTCAGCAGACAACTATAACAGCTCTCTCTTACATTGTAAATGCATTTCTGTCATGTAATTGAGGTTCTGTTGTACTGTGTATGTGCTATTTTGTGTATGAAGATAGATGAGATCTGGTGGACTAACATAATGAGAGCTCTCTCAGATGTGTTAGGACTAGGAATTATGCCCAAGAGAAAAGGATATCCAGCATCCAACAGCACTTTGTATCTTGCTGCTTTGAGTGGAATTTCTCTCTGGCAAAATGTGATGATATGCAAATTAGAAACTCTAGACACAATCTACATGTGCTATAAATTAGCATATTTCTACAGACATCAGTGGTACTAGATAAATTCATCCCAGCTCAAGAGCTACCTTAAAATACGGTAGTTTGCACAAATGGTTTTTCTTTCTAAAACATTAGATTAGATTATACACAACACAACATTATTCTAGAGAAAACCATTTTACTTGGTCTTAAAGGTGCTTCATTATGACTTTTATAATGATTCATATTAATTAATACATAGTCAGGATATATTAGCTTTAAAGCTGGATCATAGTTTTAACCCTTTCAGTATCTTGATGAAATGGTATATCTCAGTCTGTGACAAAGAGATTTGCCACTATGACACCCAGCAAGGGTTTGTGTGTGTGATCTGTGCCAGCTTTATGGTCGCCAAAAATGGCCATGATCCAAAAACAGCTTTACTCTTCTGATATGCCTTTATTTCCAAAATAACTTGTACAATATATACTCCAGCAGCACCTAGTTTAAATGAGCTGGCTGCTGAGCCAGTGCTGCAGGGCTTGTGGCAATACATTTGTAAAAGCCTCCTACAGCTTTTTTTAGGACTCTTGTTCAGCTGAAAGAAAATCAGTAGAGAATCTGAGGTGGGGAAAGTACCCCATTCAGGTAAGAACTGCTCCTGTACCTGTTTGGGGAAGGATATTCCATGGTCACATAAACATGATGGCAAAGCATGATTATACTTTTCCCTCTCTCTGCATTGTAAACCAGAGCTGGTTTTAAAGGGTGTCAGTACATGTAAACAATTGTGCCTAGCAGGGATGAACTGTTTCACCTTCTCCAAAAGAGACAAATTGTATTCCTCTTCCAAGACTCCAAGACTTTCAAGAAGTAGAAATCAAGAGCAGAGACACCAATCAGGGACTTCTATTTGTCCCTTTCCATCAACTCACTCAACAGTAAGGACTTGTTTAGGTTTTTCTTGAAGAAAATTCCATCTCTTCCTAATCTGACAGTCTAGGGGCAATAATATTGGCCAGACCCACAAGCCCAGCCTCCTCAATCTGGAAACAGGGAAGATAAATGTGGAGAGGACAGGCTGTAGGCTTATACATAAGTAGCGCTGACTTGGAGTCAGGTGGGAAATAGTTTCCAAGTGTGTAAAGGGCTGCCTGGTCATTTTTGTTCACTTTGGGTAAGTACAGACATTCAAAAAGCCCAAGCATGAATTGATTCAATCTTTACACGTTAGTCTAACCTGTGTAGATAGAACCAGCAAGCAAGTGAATAGACATTCACTTTTGATTCCAGAAATGCAGCCACCTGTCTGCAGTAGCTCAGGCCAGAAGCCGGGGGTCAGGGAGGCACTAGAGCAAGCCCTTCCTTCCCTTCTGCAGTGGCTAGAAGGCTGGAGGGAAACTGACAGGGGTGGGGGCATGGCTGGGCCCCAGCAAGCCTGAGTATGGTTGGAAAGGGCTTTAAATCTCTACTCTGTCCTGCAGGGACCCTAGCTGGGGTGTGCCTGGAAGGGGAGGGGGGAAGCAGCCCCTGCCAGGCTTTTGTGGGAGGGTGTGGGAGGGACTGTGGCCAGACCCAGTCCCTGTCTGGCACTGAAAGATAGAGCCCCCCTGGCCCTGCGGTGGGGAGGAGGAGAATGGGGAGAGCCTGTCCTCCACAGTGGCTCCATGACTGCCCAGCCTGGCCTGGGTGTGGGGAGCTGGAAGCACGCTTGGCACACAGCTTTCATGGCTACAGCTTGGGCCTCAGCCAGCTGGGAAGGAACCTGGCCTCATGGCCGAGCCTCTCCATGCCCATCCTTAGCACTGTCCCTGGGCCAGCCCAGTTCAGCCCTACATCCCCAGCCCCAGGCAAGGCAAGTGAATAGTGGGGCCATGCCAGCTGGTATCTGGCCATGCCCCTGCTCCTTCTGCTGGAGTGGTGAGGGGTGGGGGAACCCTGACAAAGACAGCAATTCCTGTCATGGTGTCCTGGGGAGTGCAAGCCTTTTCCCGGGGGGGCTGTGCTGCGAGCAGGAGCAGGGCAGGCACGGCTGTTGCAGCCTGTACAGGGCAAGCGGCAACAGTGCTGGGAAGGGTGACTGCAGGGGCTAAGGTGAATTTGGAGTGGCCTTAGCCCACTCAGGCCCCACCTAGCACCACTGCTGCTTAGTCCCTCATAGCCACCCCTCTCAGCCCTCCCCTGCTCACCCTGCACGGGCTGTGGCAGATCTGTCTGACCCACTCCCACCTGCAAATGCAGCCCCTAAAATGGGAGGAGGCTTACACTCCCCAGAACACCATGACAGGGGCTGCTGCCCCTGTTGGGGTGTGTCATCCCCCCACCCCTTTGCTGCTCCAGTAGCAGGGGCGGAGGTGTGGCCAGAGAGAAATAAACTGCCTCCCTGCCCACTTCACCTTAGGGGGCCATGCCGGCTGACATCTGGCCACGCCCCTGCCCCTGCTGCTGGAGCAGTGAGGGGGGTGGGACCCTGATGGGTTGCTACGCCCCAGCTAGGCAGACCTTGACTGGGGTCTCCCTGGGGGAGAGGGGAGGGATGGGGGGCTAATCTCCCCCTTCATCTCAGGCAGCCACTGGGGGCTAATGTCTGGCCACCTTCCTTCTCCTCCACCCCCCCCCCCGCCATTGGATTGGCAAGGGGGACAAAATGCCAGGCAGGGACCTAGCTGGGGATCTGTGCAGGTGGGAGACAGGAGGGGGGATTAATCCCCCTCCTCCCTCCCATCTTCCACCCACACAGGTTAATACCCCCTCTCTGACCCCTTCACCTCAGGCAACCACCCTGGACCAGCATCTGGCCATGCCCCCTGCTGCTCAAGCAGCAAGGATGGAGGGGAGAAATGCCTAGTCAAGCAGACTCTGGTTGGGGTAGGGAGAGGAGAATAAACTCCATGCCTGTCCCCTTCACCTCAGGGGCTTGTGCCAGGCCAACATTTGACCACACCCCTGTCCTTTCTCCAGCTAGAGAGCAGAGGAGCAGACAGCACAGTCTATCCCAGGGCTGCAAAGCGTGCTGGGATCCTGGGGGACTCTGATATAACTTAAACCAGGAAAGGTTTGGGACAGAAGTTCCACAAACTGGTTGGACCTCAGTCAGTTGAGTCTGATACTACATTCAACCAGGTTTATCTTAAACTGTTTTCAGCCATTTTGAAACTGGTTTATGTGCACTAAACTTCTGTTCTGTTATAGGTTTGAACCAGTTTCTGATCACTTAAACCGGTTTATGTGTAAATCTGTCCCTAGCCTTTAAGAGCAGGCTGACTTGTTTTTGTTCTGAACATGGTTCAGCCTGATGTAGGGTATACGGAAGCTTGTGGAGATCATAAAGCCAGAGATCCTGAAATAAATTGGGCTTGCAGGCACTCTTAAGACTTTTGTTTACTACCCCATCTCTCTTCTGGCATTTAATTGGGTTACTGGCATCAGAGTTATCAAGCTAATTTAATACTGTTGTTATTTGCTCAGTTCCAATGGGAAACATGTAAGGGAGAGTCCAATTAAGTTTTCTGGTATAGCTTGCTTACTTTAGGTGTTCTATATAAAAGTAGTATGCAAGAATTGGCATTGAAAATATTATTATGATGAGGTTTGCAAAGTAAAGCATTAGAAAGTTAGGAAATGCTGGAATTAAGTGTGCTTTGGGCAACCTCAGATTCACCCTATGGTGAGTGTGCATTATGGTGATGTTTTTAAATACAGGCTCTCTCACTAGTTTTTTCCACAGGGTCCCTGAATTCATTCAGTGCACGGGAGTAGATGAGAGAGTGTTATCCCAAGTTTTATAGATGGTAAACTGAAGCTCAGAGAGAGCCACTCTTTTGGGTTGCCTTTTTGAGTTACCCCAGCCCTATTTTTTCCCAGAGCATTTAGCATGTACATATTCTAAATACTGTTCCTATTGACTTAATTTGCACCTTAGAGTATTCAGCACATCTGCCAGCCATCCTCCAGTCCTTTCCCACTCCACCACTATTTTTTTTTTTTTTTTTGGATAATCTCCTTTGCTAATCTGTTCAGGTTCCTTCCCCAACTCTCTGTTATGTGTCTCCCTTACCCTGGCCTCCAGTCCTTTCATTACCTGTGTACCTATCCCCTCTGGCTCCCAGGCTTTTTCCCCAACCTGTGTTCACTCCCATGAGTTTCATTTTTTGTCTCTTTGTTCAGCTGGAGTCATTTCTTTCTCCACTTCCAAGATCCATTTCAGATCTGTCTCCCCTCCTCCATGACATTCTCTCTATCCCATTTACTATCCTTCTTGTCCTGCCGGTCTCAGTTACCTGCTTATTGGCTTCCTGCATTCCCTCAAATTGTTTCCCTCCTTAGTTCTCAGAACACTCGATGATCTATTGAGGTCCCTTCCAACCCTAGCATCTATGAATCTATGAACACTGCCTCTTTGCCCAGCTAGACATCTCTACTTACAGAATAATGCATTTGCTGCTAAATTTCAAACAACTCTGACTGGACAGGTTTGAGAAATGTTCACTAAGCAATGCTGAGGCAATTCAGAGCTCAACTAATATTAACGTTCAAGCACTGTGAAAGTTTGGTTCACAGCTTGACATAGCACAAAACAAAATCCCTTCACTTCATAGTATACAATGGTATGTTTATAAGGGAACATAGAGCTTTACTACAATAAATGTATACCCAGTGACTTCACATAGCTAAACAACTGCTTTACATTCAACAATATGCAGCTCGGTCTCACACTCAGGGTCTGGGTTGAGATGGAGAATGCTCGGTTGCTTTGTGGCAGTGTCTCATAAGCAGTCTGCTCAACTCTAAGGTCGTGAGAAACTGAGTAGGAATGCAGGCTTCAGAGATTTTAGCTATTACAACTAAAGCAAGCCTTTTCTAAACACATGCAAATTGCACTTTTTCAAACCATATAATTCAGGCAAATTAAGGCACATTTTCACAGGGAGTGCAAAAGGTACATCCTTGACACAGAGGCCACCACATACCAAGCTTCATATCATTGTTCCAAAAGTTGGGGAAACTCAAATCAGGTTACCAGAATTTATTTTAACATTGATAAAGTATTTCTCCTGGCATTATTCTCAGGAACAGCTGAACAATTTTGCATGAAACGAGATTAAATAAATAAATAAATCTGAGGCAGATGCACAGCATGGAAAATTCAGCCCAATTACGTTTAGTAAAGTTAGAAGTAACCAAAGACTGGATTTTATAATGAGAAGTATTCAGCAGTCTTATATGTAAGTGGTGCCAACACCCCTGCTTATGATGGAGATTATAAAGAGGAGGGAAGGAGTGATTCAATCAAGTAGAATACCAACCAGTGATTTCAGGATTAATGCTATTTAACATTGAAATTTTTCTTTCCTGTCTCCTCCTTTTGTCCACTGAAAATTATGGAGAATATACCCAACTTTGATCTTTCTTTTATTTATATAAATAATTATAAATAAACACATAATATAGTTAAATATATATTGAACAATGCAATTCACTGACAGAGCTATTACCACCAAAAAAACATAAATAAATTATAGGACTTTTTCCTGAAAATACTGTTTGCAAGAATCACTCACCTAGCTGAATAGTTAGGAATGTATATGAGTTGGGCATTGTCAATACAGAACTATGAGCCAGGATTTCTCATTCTGCTTTTTTCTGACAGTCCCATGAAGTTTTTAACCCAGGGACACATTCACTGCATAGGCTGTAGACACATGATTGCGTTAATCTGTGGTAAATCAACCACAGATTAAAATTGTTCTCATTTTTAAAAGGTAGGATGTAATGCACCCTCTGAAAGCAGTGTAGTCCCCCATTGAGAGTGGCAAATATACCTCCATATGAATCCAAGGCAATTTTTACATTTTTTCATGTAGCTGCTTTTCAATACACCACCTGCTCACTTCACTTGCTTTCAGTCTCTTCATCTGGGTAGCACTGTGACACAGTTTGCTTTAGGTTTATGGCTTGGGCCTTGCCTCTCCATTCACTGTGTCCATAGAGTGAACAGAAGGCAGGGTAGATTTACACTTTAAAGACCTGTGATTTTTTTCCTTTATAGATTTGAGGTATCCTTGGATAGACTTGAGGCATCCCTTGAAAAATGACAGCTCTTAGTTTTTTGTTCTTTTTTTGCCTATGAAAAAATGATAGAGCAGTTTTTTTTCTGCTGCAAAGAACTCAAAAAGAGTACAACTATGGATTTCTATTTGGAATCTCTGAGTTTATCATATGAATCATGATTATAAATTTAACAAAGCTAAATTTTTTTGGCATCCCTGATCAGTCATGAAAGGATCTCGAGGTACCCTGGTTGAGAATCTCTGTCTTCAACTAACTAAATCAGAGCTGCATAGGATAAACTTTCATAAACGGTGTGCTTACTTCATCAGATTCATAGAGTAGTCCGGGACAGGAATGATTTTGGGTGGACGACCACCCAAAACAGAGTTTTGGTGAGCTGTCGAGGGCCATATGGGTAGCCTGCCACTTGACAGTTGTCCCTCACGTAGTCACCATATTGAGACTGGAGATCCTGCCTCCTAACCCCTGACCTTTGCCACTGGAAATCCCTCACTTTGCCCTGGAAATACTCCTTTTGGAACGCCCCCCCTCCTTGAATCATATATGTAGCCGCCGGGCCTCAAACGTCTTACCTCAGTCTTCCTTGCTCTGAGGGTTTGCTGGTATCCAGCTTGCCATTGCAGGTGGTCTTCTGGACTTTTGCCTCACTCTTCCCCGGCTTACCCACAGCAGCCATGCTGTCCTCCGGCGTCGGTTCGTCTCCGGGCTCCTTTATTTTTCCGCTCTGCACGACGGCAGTTGGCTCAGGCGTTTCGTGCCTCCAGCCAGCTTCCGCGGCCCGGCTTTCTCCCGGCAGCCACATGCGTGCCCCGCTCTTCGCTGCAGTTGGCTTTTTTATCCCTGCCAGTTGGTAATTAGTGATGACATCACCCGCCATCTGCAGGTGATTTGAGGTGTCATCCCGGCTGTGTGTGGGCTTCTCCGGCCGGCCGTGCCCCTCCTCGCATCCTGTGGTGAGCAATTTGTTTTTTCCCCTTTTTTTTTCCCTCCCCTCTGCCCTCTGTCTCTGGCTCCATGAGCTCTGGAGTTTCCTCCGTCTTTCTCCGCCTGTGATAGTATACAGAAAAATAAACCATCTATTCTTAACTTATTTTAACTTTATGTAACTGTTAAGGTCCTGTAAGAGGGCCATGATTTCCTTAAGGCCCCCTCTTCCGTGCCAAGTCGGCCCAAGGGCACCCTCTAATTCTCGCCCACCATGTCTTTGATGTTTAGGTAAAGTTGGGAGGCTGCCTCATGTCTCCTTGGGCATGGTTAGTTGGGACCTCTGTCCCCGTGTTTTCCCAGACTCACCGGGGGTCTTCCTGTATGATGGGTGCTTCCCAGGCACCCTTGCCTTATGGGCTACGTGTGGCTCCAACCACCCGATACCATGCCCCAAGCTTCACAGATGGGATAGATGTTAGTCTGTCTCTATACATACACTGCCTGTCTCTCGGGCCTCCTCTGTACACTCGCCCCCTCTCTGGGGCCTCCTGTGCCCACTATGGGCCTTCTCAATCAAACCTCCCACTTCTAGGGCTCTCTGCGGCTGCACTGGACCGTCTCAGTCTAACCTCCCTCTCTCGGGGCTCTCATCTAATGTTGCCCCTGTCCCGGGGGCTCTCCGTACTGGTGCCCCTTTCCTGGGGACCTCTCTATAACGCCACCTCTCTTCTGGGGATTTCTGTGCCCCCTCTGGGACTTCTCAGCTATGCCACCTGACTTCCAGGCCCACCACACTGCTACCCCCTTTCTCCAGGGCTCACTGCACCACTACCCCCTCTCGCCAGGGTTCACCGCAGCACTCTGCCCTACTCCTGGGGTTTACCATAGTACTAGGCCCTTCTTCAGGGGCTCACCATACCCACACTGGGCTGCTCAGTAGTACCCCTTCTCTGGGGCTTGCTGGGCCCACACTGGGGCTTCCTAATAATACTGCCCCCTCTCTGGGGCTCGCTGTGCCCACTCTGGGCTTCCTCAAATGCCCTCTCTGGGGCTGGGGTCTAAGCACCCCATAAGCTGCGCCCTAACTGGCGCTGGGGCCTCCACGCCACTGTGGGTCCCTATGAGTATGCTGAGCCCTCACTGGCGCTGGGGTCCTCACACTTTGGTGTGAGTCCCCAATGAGTACGCTGCACCCTCCCTGGCACCAGGGTTCCCGCACTGCTGGGGGTTCCCCCTGAGAATACTGTGCCCTCCCTGGCACTAGGGCCCTACACCCCTGTGGGTCCGTATGAGGCCTCCTCCAACCCCTAATAGCCTCACCCAAACCACCGGTGTAATATGTAACAACACAGACTCGAGCCTCCTGGCTGTAACACAAATACATGCCCTCCGGATATAACAACATTGCTTCACTCTGGTCAAGCTCTACTTGCTGTTAGGCTTCTCCTCATATCTTAACTCTAGGAGCTCGAGCTCCTGGCAGGGAACTGCTAGCCTGGCCTCAGCCCTGGTCTTTATGAGGGCCAGGCCTTGCCCCTTCTGGTCAGCTGACTTCCTGGTTGCCCCAGGCAACCCACAGCTGTGCTCCTTATTCCCTGCCAGGGCTCTCTCTCCCTGGCAGTTTCCCCTCTCCATGAGCAGAGCACCGAGGTGCCCTGCCCTGCGACAGTAACAATATTTTTGTACTGATTTATGTGTTTGCGAAGTGTATCTAGAGGTGATTGCGTACGAGCTCAAACTACAGTCCTACTGTATATGGCATGTGGGCAGTAAAGGGGTATATGTGGGGATGTGATTAGGGAATGGGGGTGTGGGTACGGTGGATGGGTGTGGATGGGTGTGAGGTATGTGGTTGGGGTGGGGGCTGTAGAGTTATGGTGGATGGGGTGGGATGGGAGAGGGAGAAAGAGAGAATGCAGGAAGCCCCCCTGCAGGCCAGGCCACTGGCTATATCGCATGTGGTTCTCGCTGACTGTGTGAGAGCCTCATGTGATGCAGCCAGGCAGACCACACTGCAGGCTTCACACTCCTGCCATCTCAGCCTGAGTCCCCGCCAGCCCCAAGAGAGTGGCACGGGCTCTGTGCTGCCACCTGCCACAACCACTCCCCTGCCATTACCCTGTTTTCCCTCTTGTACACCCACCTGCCACTTCTTCCTAGCCACCTTGCCATGGCCCCTCCCACCACTCCCCCACCACCACTTCCTGCAGCCCCTCTGCTGTTCCCTGTTGCTGCCCCTGCCACTTCCAATGTCCCTGCCACTTCCCAGGGTGCCATTGCCACTTCCTGCCACTCCTGCTGCCACCACTGCCCATGGCTCTCTGCGCCACCACTTCCCATGCCCCCCCCCCACACTGCTCCATATGCCACCACAACTTCCCCTGCTCCCTTCCCTCCCCCACCCCCGGCCTACTCTGACTCCATCCTGGCCAGCACAACGCGGTTCTAGGCTTCTTGGCAGATCTCAGTGGTTTCCTTTCCACTCACAGAGAGGGAGGCAGGGAACAGCCCCATGGTTGCCAAGCCAGAAATGTCAGGCTTCTTGTTGGGGGTTGGGGGTGGGAGGGGAGGTGGGGGGGCTCGGGATGGTGTGGAGCCAGGCAGGCCTTGCTGCTCAGCCTCTGGGTCCTGCTGCCGTCTCCCCTTGGGTCCTGTTGTCACTGGTGCTGGTCATCTTTGACAGGCAGCAGGGGCAAATAAAAATTAATTTTCTAAAATATTTAGGGGTCCCATGGGCCAGATGCAGCCCATGGGCCATATTTGGCCCACCCCTGGAGTAACCATTCTGAAGAGAAAAGGGTAGTATGAATCTCAGAGAGTCTGGTGATGGGACCTTTGTAAGTATTGTACCAAGATGCATCTTGTCTCTAAATCAGTGGTTCTCAATCTTTTTCGACTCGGGGCACCCCTGGAGAGACTTGAGGCATGTCTTGGAAAGTGCAAACTTTTAATTTTCATTCTTTTTTTGACCACAGAAAATTAATAGAGCAGATGTTTCTGTTGCAAATAACTAAAAAAGACCATAACTATGGATTTCTATATGAAATCTCTTGGTTTGTGTCTGGCACCCTGGCTGAAAATCACTGCTCTAGAAGTTACTGAAGTATTCTAATTTTCACTAATTTACACACATTCTCGTGTTTTATTATTTTGTTGTGTAGGAGCCTGGATGAATTCATGCCCCTGCACAACAAAAAGTGGGGAATCCCATTGTGCAGCCTTCAGTCTCCATCCTCTTACTCTTGCTCAGCAAAAATATGCTGGGTCCCTGCCAGTACACCCTAAAAATTGTTTCAGTTACCCCTACACAAAGAGAATTATGAGTGATTGTACTACTGAAGTCCTGTGAATGGCACATAGCCAGTATTGGGATAAATTGCAATGGTTTGATGTGGGTGAATACTCAAAAATGATTGGAATCATTTTAAGTTTGCTAAACTAGGTGAGAAAGCACATGGTAAAATAGTTTCCTAGTAACTTTCTGTTTTCACTCTGAGTATGGCAAGAATAGATATTTTGTCCATATTGTTTTGAAGTTCTGCTTTTGGTCTTTGCCAGAACCACAAAACACGAATTGAATTTTAATTAATTTTGTATTCTGTTCATGGTTTATGGGCAGGTCAGTATTAACTGTGTCTGGTCTGCTTTTCTTATTCTTACTGACATGGCACTTAAAACTTGGTTTGAATAGATTCAAGACTAAAACACCATTCATGCGTTGAGGTGGATGTTTTTCATGTGATGGGATAACAAAATACTGTATAGTGGCTGAAAGTGTCAGTTTTATTTTAGATAAACGCACTTCTGTTTTTATTGATTTCTTCATGCTGCACAAGAGAAAACAGACTCTAGCAACTTATATTTTTCCCGAAACAGTATCACTTCACTGAACAGCAGAAGACAGCTTAGTAGTTGCTTTGCTGGTAAATGTTCTTTTCCCTTTTTATAGCCTGAGTCTTGCTCTTGTGGACACGATAGCCATTAGCAGCCTGTCAGTCAATACTCTATTTTCTCCAGTGCACTGGAAGAATTCCAAGTTTCCTGAATAAAAGTGTTGCCTAGAGATGTATTTGCCTATGTCTCTATGCATATATAAGTGTTTGTGTGTACATTTTATTAATTTATTTATAACTATTTATCTATCTATTTCTATCTGTTTTTCAACAAAATATTTGTGCTAAGAATTCATCAAGGTTTTTGACCAGCCCTCTTTTTCTTTGGGCTGCCATTTTGAGAATCTGTAGCACTTAGCATTATGTAACATTAAATACATTCTCAATATACTTCATTTGCAGCTGTGAGTAGTGAGCACCTGTGCCACTGGCTTATTGCATTGGCTTTGATTTTAAAAAAATATTTTCCTCACATCATGTATCACTTGTAAATATTCAGTTATTGTAGTGGAATTATGCAAAGAAATAAAGTAGCAATAATAGGCAACACATTTATAGTAAAATTTAAAAAAACTAAATTTAAATATATTTTTGTGTCTAAGCCTTCTATCAAATGTTTTCCTTTCAGTTGCAAAATGAATGCATCTTATTTTGATCTAATGACTGTCTCCTCTGCATATTGTATCATCTCACAGTTTGTGCCTGTTAGGAAAAGAGATGATAATAGTGATGATGTTTAATTATTGACAATTAAGGAGAATGTTGGCTATTGTTTTACAATAGCACCTGGAATCAGGGCCTTATAAAGCTAAGTACTGCATGTGCACATAGTAAGTGACATTTCTTGCCTCATAGAGTTACTTCCTGAGAGACAAAATAGACCAAAGAATGAAGAAAAGAAGTAGTATTATCCTGATTTTATAGGTGAGGAATTGAAGTACAGGGAAAATTTAAATAACTTGCCAAGGATAACATGGACCAGGTACAGACTTTTACTGGTCTGAGTGACTGGAAACTAATCTATACCTGTAACAGAACAGAAGTTTAGTACGCAAAAGCGGTCTATACTCGTAGTAGAAATTCAGCACAGACATACTCGTTTAAAAATGGCAGAACTCAGTCTAATATTTGTCCATCCCCTGTCTCTGCCACCAGGGAGTTAACGTGTGTTTTTGTTTGCTACCGATCTAAACTATGTTGCTTACAGAAAACCACATCAGTTAGATTGATTCTGCTGCAGGCTTTTTCAATGCCTCTACCTAGCCATGGAGAGTAAGTTTGTGACATAGAAGGGAATTTAATTTGGTTCTCCTTCATCCCAGTTCTGTGCCTTAGCAAGTAGGTGGTGATCTATTTTCTTTTGTTTTAAGTTTTAATTAAGCTTAGATTCCTGGTTAGGGCTATGTGGAATCACTGCACTTTAATATAATAATAATAATAGAATAATGTTTTGATAGTTTTAAGTTATGTCAAGAACAGTTGAAACAGATATCTAGATGATCTTTTATTGTGTGCAAATCCAAATAACTAAATGTATGTATGTATATATCCCCAAATGCTCTATTGCAATTATCTATTAATTAATACTCGGTGTCCTTCCTATAGAAGGGATTATATAATTTCCTGTTACTCTAGTGATCTCTAAATAGCTAGTAACTTGCCAGAGATAAGTACTGCATATGGGGCAAATTTCTTTGCCCTATATCTAGTACATGTGTAAGTGTATAATGCTAACTGATAGATTTATTGCCTTTTAAGGAGACTGAATAGCTAACCTCCTGACATACATGTACATGATAAATAATGTTGATATTGAGACCATACCATCTCTCTCTCTCTCTCTCTCTCTCTTCTTGTTATTATACTTGACACCTAACTCCCATACACCATACCATGCACAGTAAGGTAAGTAGATGCAACTGTCAGTCAGGAGACTCCAAGTCAGCATATCTGATATAGTGATAGTTATTTCTAACCTTTTAAAATTCTTTCTACAAAGACCAAATATGAATATGAAAAAGCAAAATTTGTATGTTACCCTTTCTCCTGTTCCACCATGGGCGAAGGGCCCACCGCAGCCCTTACTGTCATTGGTAGCAATACTGATATTATCATGGAAATCAGTATGATGAAACTTGCTGAGTATTATAATAAAGATGAATTATCTGGAGGAGAGCTTCACTGCAGTTGTTTTGCCTGGGACAGGCAGTTCTTTTCTCCTCCATTGTCTGTTTTTGTTTGTTTGTTTTTTAATTTAGTGCCATCTTCACTTTCTGCTTGTGCCTGTAGTTATGGGAGCACAACAAATGACCCCTCATCACTGAGGAAACAGATCAGATAAACTTCTCAGCAACAAGATGGGGATTTATTCACCAAAAGAAATGACCCTATGAGCAGGCTTTGCTGCAGTACAGTCTGGTTGTGATAGTCCTAGTCTCAGCAGCATATATCGAGAATAGTCAGGGTGGCTTTTCTCGCTCAGAAAAGCCTTCTATATAAGTAAAATGGTGCCTGCTTCTGGTCTTTTGACTAAATTAACTTTTTGTGAAAATGATATGATTTCTGCAGGGAAAAAAAATCACCTTTTTATTAAAATACGAACACGTGAAACTCCACATCTTCAGTCATATCATTGCTGACACCACACAAGAATGCTAATTTGGAAATGTTATTGCTGGGTCCTGGGGAAGGAGATGTTAGTGGCCTAATTCATGCCTTTGAACTGGATTGTCAAGACAGTCATAATCTCTTATGATGAGTTATAGACAGGAACTCTCCCAATGCAGTGTGGCAAATCAGCAAGTAGGGTAGCCATGTTTGAAAGAATCTCAGCCCTTTTTGAAGGAAAATAATTCAAATAAATTGATTAAAAAAAATTTCTGTTTTCCTAATTCAAAACATGAAGGTAATGCAATAAAACCCCATTGTTTCTTAATCCAACCCTATTCCTTAATACATCCCATATCTTCCCTGGGCAATCTGTCCATAATAGCTTCTTCTCTGTCATGGGTGGCCATGTTTTGGGAGGGGGGTCACCTCAGGGTGTGGGAGAAGCCAGGAACCATAATCTGAGAGATCTGTTTGGGGACTTGAGTCAGGGATCCAGAGGGTCAGGCAGAATGCAAGGTCAGAGGGATAATTGGATTAGGGCATCTGGGAGATCAGCCCAGAGCCAGGCCAGGTATCCAGAGGGTCAGGCCGAGAGAGGTTGGGAGGCTAGCCAGGTGAGGTATCCAAAGAACCTGTCAGTCAGTAGCAGCACAAGCCAAGGGTGCAACAAACCAGCTACAAGATGGAACCTTGTTGGCCTGATACTTCCTCTGCCTGCTCAGAGATTTTATACTGGAAGGGATGAGGGGATAAACTGACCCTGTCTGGCCACTCCAGTGGTAGGAAGTGGACATATGACTATGTCCCTGCTAGAGGGTTCTGGCCACCTGTGTCTGTCCCAGTGCTCTGCTGTGGAGGTGGCAGACCAAGATGAGTAATCATGCCAGCCAGGCTGGGGCCCCAGGTTTAAGGCAACAGCCTGACACTATCTGTGTGGAAAATCAGCATTCTTCTCTTGTGCTGGATGCTATATCTTCTTGCATGCAACATGCAGTTTTTTCCCACAAAATCAGCCCTCCGAAATTGGGGTGTGTGGGAAGTTGGCAAATATGAAGTATATCAACTAGGAAGTCAATTTTTGAATGGAATAGAAGCACTCTGCTTTGATTCTTTCTCCATAGTGCAGCAGCTGTTACGTGACTATTCAGGCAAGGACTCAGATGACTTAATAGCTTAAGTTTTTTCTTCAAAAGTGTTGACAGTTGTCCCTCCTTTTTAATGATCTTGATGTTCCACTATTCAAGTAACCTTTTGTAAGAGAATTTTGATGTCTGCTAGCTGCTTCTGGTTTCACTCTTTCTATTTTATAGCCTTGGAGTCTCTTTAGTTCTTTTCAAAATGATAGATCCTTCATAGAGACCAGTCTTCAGCAACAGCTGGGGTTTAAATTTAGTTGAGCAAGAAAGTGAGGATGAGCCACCTGAATATTAGGTTCTGTCCTTTCTCTATGTAGCCATAACTATGGAAAAATATTTTTTCTTTATTCTGCTTTTTAAAAACAAGTCATGTATTATATTCTGGAGCATGTTACAGTCTAGAAAATATGGGAGGAAGCTGTAAGGAGCTTTCTGCCATCTTACATTAACATAAATGTGGCATTTAAATATGAACCAGTTTCTTTTCATGTGAATAAGATTAGCCTCTAACCTTGCTTCTGAAAAAGAAAGAGAGATGGTGAGAATTAAAGTAGTTTGGTGGTAATTTCAGTGGAATAAATGAGTCCAAAGAGCCAAAGGTATTAACATAATGCTGTAACCATGCAATATCAAACACTTCAAAAGAGACCTCAGCCTGCCTGTTTCCATAGAGCACACACTAGAAAATTCATGCCAGAGTTTGGAAATGTATGAGGTAGGTTACAAGTGAAAAAAGAAAATAATTGAAATATAAATGTAAAAGCATTTACAACTGAATAGTTAGGCAAAGCAAATGAAATCAAAGCCTCTCAGAGAGAGAATAATAGTCACTATTGCTATCTAGCAATTCTTTCTAATGGGAATGCTCTGTTAAACTTGCACACTGCAAAAAGTGGTTCCTTTTCTGCTTTTGACAAAACAGAAAGACAATCAAATGAGGAGAAGAAAAGCGATAATAAAAAGGCAGGAAGTATGGCTTTTGTTGATGTTCTCAGGATACAAGGTGTCTGATCAATCAAGGGATGTTGGTTATGACCAGGGATCCGGGTTTTCTGTTCACCACAGAAAAGTTTGGTAAAACCTGCATTTTCTCATTTTAAGGAGAAAAATCTGGATTTTCCCCTTTAGAAGAAAATAATGCTGGTAATGGTGGGAGTGGAAGGAAAGTGGTCAGGCAGGGATCTCTGTATGTATATGTGCATGCACACATGCACGGGGCTTTCAGACAGCCTGGAGAGCAGGGCCCGCAGCTAAGTCTGGCAGCAGGGATGGGGGATTGAGGCCTGCATAGTGAGGGAGGGAGAGAGTTGGGCATGGGGCTAGGGGTGGTGCCCAGTTTGGGTGATGCATGGGGCTTGGGACCTGTGGCCAGAATGTGTGGCTCCAGGGTCTGGGCAGGGAGTGGGATGGAGCTGTGGATGGCTCATTTCAGGGGAGGGGGAGGGTCTGGCTGCCCACTACTGCTCATATTCCTGGGGGAGGCATGCCCTGCAGATTTGTGCACAGGATAGGGGTAGAATCCCCTCTGCACGCTCAAGCTCCCTGCCCTGCTTCCTTCCACCCAGGGCTTCCGCAGCCCAGTGGGAGGGACCCGGCATGGCAGGGCAGAGTCGGGTAGGGAAGCTCGGTGCCACTGCCGTAAGCCCCATGCTTCTATGATGAGACACCACTTGCCCACCTGGTAGCAATGGGGATGGCAGCATGAAGTTGTGGCCTTCACTGCTGCCAGGTGAGCAGGGTGTACCTCGCCAAGGTGGTGTGGAGCTTCCAGTGGCAGCAGTGAGCTTCCTTGCCTGGGCCTGCTGCGCCCTGCTGTGCTGGGTCTCACCCACTGGGCCTCAGAGGTCTGAGAGGGTGGGCAGCAGGGTGGAGAGCCCTGAGCCCATAGCGGGCAGCGAGCATCTGCCCCTCCCCACCCCCAATGGGCTCTACTCCACCCATGCTGCCTGTGCAGGAGGGGCAGCCAGGCTCTGTTCTCCATTTCGCACAGCAGCCACCGCCTCCCATGGGTGGCAGCCGGAGCTTGGGCACTGCTGGGGAACATAGGGGATTGTAGACCTGGGTCCCTTGTTCCATAGCCCTGGCAACTGGGGGCTGCTCAAGCAGAGGTGGGAGAGCCAGGGGCTGTGGGGGGAGAGTGAGGGATACAAGCAGGGCCCAGCAGACTGTGGGGGGAGAGTGAGGGATACAAGCAGGGCCCAGCAGACTGTGGGTGGGGAGTGAAGGGCACCAGCAGGGGGCTGCACTTGGGTAATGAGGGACACTGCAGAGGTAGAGAGGCTGTGATTGGGGAGTTAGGGGTACCAACAGGGCCCAGGGGGCTGTGGGTGGGGAATGATGGGCACTGGCAGGGCTGGGGGGCTGTGGGTCAGGAGCAAGGGGCAATGGCATGGACACAACACCGGGATATCAGGGCTGCTTGCTGCCACAGAGCAGGAGGGAGGGGTGGGGGCAGCCACAACTGGACCCATGTCCTGATGAGCAAAGGGAGCAGGGGGAGCTCTGATTTTCCATTATAAAAAACCCACAACCAAATGCCAAAATTTATAGCTGTTTAGAATTTATTTTATTACAGTGGTTACACTGGTTGAGGCACTGGTAGGTTTCTATGTTGCTTTAAAACTAATTATATCAATAAAAATTCAGCTGATACCTATATATATATAGTGGTTTCATAGTTTCATAGTTTCATAGTAACTAGGGTCAGAAGGGGCCTAGAGCAGGCCATCTAGTCTGACCCCCTGCCAATGGCAGGAACAAGTGCCAGGGTC
>JAGPOW010002907.1:85980-123416 GCA_030014935.1 Caiman crocodilus
TGAGAATTTTCTCAAAGATCTTTCCCAGAACCGAGGTGAGACTGACAGGCCTGTAGTTCTCTGGGTCCTCTTTCCTCCCCTTCTTAAAGATGGGAACCATGTTGGCCACCTTCCAGTCCTCCAGCACTTGTCCAGAGCTCCAAGAGCGCTCATATAATCGAGCCAAGGGCTCAGCAATCACCCCCGCCAGTTTCCTCAACACCCTTGGGTGCAGGTCATCCGGACCTGCTGACTTAAAGACATCCAGCCCTTCCAGAAGCCCTTCCACTAGGTCAGCCCTCACCCCTGGCCTAGCAGTGATTCCCGAGGGGGAATACAGGCCTCCAGCGGGAGGGAAGTCCCAGTCCCCCCTCAGGAAGACCGAGGCAAAGAACCCATCGAAGATCTCTGCCTTCCCATCGGCTGTGAGCACCAGGTTGCCCGACGAGTCCCTCAGGGGCCTGTCGTTGCCCGGGGCTCTCTTTTTGCTCCCCACATATTTGAAAAAGGACTTCCTGTTGTCCTTGACCCTAATCACCAGGCAGAGCTCTACTCCCGCCTTGGCCTTCCTAATAGCCCTCCTACACTCCTGAGCACAAGAGGAGTACTCCTCTTTGGAGACTGCTTCTCTCTTCCAAAGATAGTAAGCCTCCCGCTTAGCCCCCAGGGTTCCCCGAAAATCCCTATTAAGCCATGGGGGCTTCCAGGCACTTTTGCCCATCTTGCATCGGGCGGGAACAGTCACCCCTTGGGCTCGGAGGATCGTCTCCTTAAGGAACGCCCACCCTTCATGGACACCCACGTCCTCAACCCTACAGTCCCACAGCGCCTCCTCAACTAGCCTCCTGAGCATTCTGAAATTGGGCTTTTTGAAGTCTGGGACCCTAGTTCTAGTGTGGGCCCCATCTACACTGCACCGGACAGCAAATTCTATCAGGCGATGATCGCTATCTCCCAGGGAGTCCTGTACCTGAAGACCTCTAACCAGATACCTCTAATCTGATACTACATTGAACCAGGTTTATCTTGAACCATTAAGCTATTTTGAAACTGGTTTATGTGCACTGAACTTCTATTCTGTTACAGGTTTAAACCAGTTTCTGATCACTTAAACCAGTTTATGTGCAACTTCTGTCCCTAGCCGAAAGGTTCTGTGAATCATTTAAGCATTTGAGTGTTGTTTACTATTTGTCCCATTGTTTCATTTTTTCTTGTTTTTAAGATGCTGCCATGGCTATTTTCTTTTTAACTTTTTATGTACGTGTTTACATAATTGGGGATGTAAGTAGACCCAGAGACCTATATAAAAAGGTGAATATAGAGCTGCTTGCCATAGTAGATCATAAAAATGTATGAAAATAAAATCTTTTAATAAGAGCATCACGTAGATTCATAGCACTGACCTTTTAGCCAAGCACTTTTTACAGTAAAAAAATATATATTTTATTATATTTTTTGCATTATATAGATATGATATAATGCAAAGCTAGTTTTATGTAACTTTAACTCTTTGTAGTTTCCTTTGTTTTACTTTTAACACCATTCATAACAAAATTCCAAAGACAACACTCTTTTTAACATGTTCAGATTTTTCTGGCCCTTTTGTCAGAATAGCGTTTTGAACAGCAGATGGCAGTCAAGAAACTTTTTAGTTTCATTTTATGTTTGGATTAGAAATGCATCAAGCAGTACTCATTTGTTCTTCCAGTTCCCTCAAAAGGACATTTGGAAATAAAGTAACAGTTGGTATTTATCAATACATAGCTAGGGCATGTTGTCTTTAAAATGTCCATTGTTTTAGATTTGTTTTTGTTTCCTCTGTTCCAGGGCATGGATCTTGCTATCTATGAATATATATTAGCCATAAAAATACAGTAGTTCAGTACAGTGGGGGGGAAACAAGATAAATGGTAGGTGGTAAATGCTCACTCAACATTTTCCCTATTTCCATAGGAGTTTATAGATTGTTCTTTGTCTCCTTCAGCCCTTCTCTGCCTCAGTGAAGTATGCAGTTTTGCAAGTCAAAGTAATTATCATCCTAGCTGGCATCTATTTCATCTTTCTGGGGCCTTTTACTGTAAGGTGTGCTGAGCAATTCCCATTTGTTTACATGAGGATCCTGAAAACCACAGGAAAAGCCTCTTTTTGTTGGAAATACATAGTGAAAGTGAAAGCTCAGAGCTTGCTTTGCCCTGTCCATTCTCCTTAGTGCTCTTTGTAAAGTGACAAAAAGGTTGCTTGAATCCTTCTAATTGAATTTAGAAACTGCAAAGATGGAAAGGTTTTGTTTTATATACCAATCTGTTTTGCCTGCAGATAAAAACTAAATGGTTGGGTGTGCTGGTGAAATGTGTGTTGATTTGGAGAAGCAAAATCTACAGTAGGGCTAGGTACAGAAGTTACACATAAACCAGTTTAAGTGGTCAACAACTGGTTTAAGCCTGGAACAGAACATATTTTCAGTGCATATTAACCAGTTTGAAAATGGCTGAAACCTGTTTGAAATAAATCTGATTGAATGTGGTATCAGACATTACTGGTTTGGGTCAAACTGGTTTATGCAATATCTGTCCCAGACCCCTTGCTGGTTTAAGTTAAATCAGACTCCTCCAGCATCCTGGCATGCTTGGCCTGGCCCAGGCTATCTGCTCCACTGCAGGGCTGCCTCTTCCCCTCTGCTCCCTGGCTGGAGCTCTGGCAGAGACTGTAGGCTGCTTCCCCCCAACACTCCTCGCTAAGCAGGAATTCCCTCCTCCTCTCTGCCTTGTGGAGAGATGTCTATGTGCTAGCTACCAGACCACATGCTGGCTACAGGCCATGATGTGGTAGTTGGGACAAAGACAGAATCAACAGGTAGCTGGTAACATCCCTATGTTGTTTTCTTAATGGGGGGATGAACACTGAGTTAGGGGTGATAAGCACTGTTTTCAATTCCCTGCTGGGCTGGTCAGGAGTGAGAGAACCCCTTCCTAATCACAGCATCCTGCCAGGGTCTGGCCACACCCTCCTCAGCTCAGCATTGTTGGAAGGAAGGAAGGGCTGCTCTAGCACCCCCCGGCTTCTAGCCTGAGCCACTTCATTTTTTCAGTCCAGAGGGGACGTCTGTACAGTTACAAACTGGCTTAGCCTAGCCAGGTTAGACTAACCTGCAAAGATTGAATCAATTCAAGCTCAGGCTTTTTGAATATCTGTCCCTAGTTTATAGGATCAGGACATGAAGCAAGCTCCACCCCATATCAGGTAGTCCAACCTGTGTGTGAGTAAGGAATATTGTTACTTGTCCAGGCTATTAGGCCCATTGCATCTTAACATCAAAGACCCATTCCTGAACAGCTGCCCTCCACATTAACCTTCCTAGAAGGCAGTCTCTGGAAAAAGCAGTGGTTGCTTCCTCTGCTTTTACAGAGGCTTAACTAGTCTTTCTTGCTTTCCTATGAGGCTTAACTTGTAGATGGACCCCCTGCATTAGGTTGAATTATAACTGATAAGAGTTTTTCTTTTCCTGAGAGAACTTCACTGAGTGTAGTAAGTAGTATTTTTATAGCAAATGGAGGAGTTGATGCTTTCCTTTTCAGATTTGAAGTTCTGAGATTCCTTGGTCTTTTTGTTTCCTTAGTTACAGCATACTGTGTTGTGAATCAGAAATGGTCTTGCAGAATTTGAATTGATTCCATCCTTGTGAGTTTATTACTTTTAGAAATAGAAAGCACAGGGTAGATTCTCTTTCTCAAAAGGTCTCTTTAACACTCGCATAACTGCTGTGAAAGCTCACTAGAACCCTAAGGGTCCCTCTAAACATGCAGGTAAAGGCAGGAGGAGATGTAATTCATGATCCACACAGTTACACCTCCTCCTATACCATGCCTGCATTGCAGGAAGTGTGACTGTAGGATCACAAATCAGATCCCATCCTGCCTTATTGCCAATGCAGGGGGAGCCTGATCCTGAGCTGGAGATTGCTGCAGCTGTGCTCTCCTAGCAACAGGGTGTTTGGGGCACCCCTGCAGCTGGGAGATCACAGCAGTTGTGGTCTTTCAGTCATGGGAATGTGTGGAGTACCCCTGCAGCTGGGAGCCCTCTCAGCTGATGAGGCTTCCAGCTGCAGGGGCAAGTGCTCCTGTGGCTAGGAGCTAGAGTTAGCTGAGAGCTTCCAAGCTTGGGCATGAATATGGGTCTCCTACAGCTGGGAGTTCTGATCAACTGATGGGGCTCCCAGCCATGGGAGCAAAAGCTACATGTGCAAATTGAAACTAGATAAAAAACAAGCATAAATGCATAATGAAATGATTATGCATTTTCTAGCAATAACTTTGTAGCTGGTTGGACCTTTTCAAATTCTCAGGTAATTGCATAATACAAGATGTAGAGGGGTCTGTAACAAAATAACTCTGCATTTGACATGAATGTAGGAACTGTAATTTTAAGTCCAATAATTATTAACAGTAAGTATACTAATTTATTTGAAAGGAAGAAATACAAGGAAGGCACTGATGATAAAAACATAAACATCTGCTTAAGAAAGACTTCGATGTTATAAGCCTTGTGTTTAAGAACATAAAACAATAGACATTGAGCAGAAGGTATCAGTTATAAACAATTTCTACAATAAACAAAAATAAAACAACAACCCCACCTTGGAATTAATTAAATATTTGTGGAGCAGCAAAATGAAATATTATGTATTATAATAATAATAATAGTAATAATAATAAACCCTAAGCAGAGTTGAAAAAATATTTCATTTTATTTCTTGCTTGCATTCAATTTTAGATAACTAATTGTTAGGCTGTGATTTAACCATAAACAGCTAGTCCCATTTTACTAGGGAGAAACAACATCTAAAAAGTGTTGCATTAGCTGGTTTAAAAAATCTCTTCTCCCTTGAGGATCCACGGGTCCCATTTTTGCAGACTATAGCAAGTGTGTAAATGATGACATAAGGGGCATTTTACAGAGATTGGTCAGGGGAAGCCCCCTGATGTCTTAATAGATAAATATACTTCTCTGAGGTTGAATGACATCTGTTTCTATTCTAGCCATGGAAAGCCCAAGTTTAGCCAAGTCTTGTTTCAGAAGCTTTCACAGCCTGTAAAACACATTTTAAATTTATTTCACCTCTAAATGAGACACTCATATAGGTTGTTTTCCCACCTGTTTGCCTTAGCCTGATGCAAACTTTTGTTCCTTTACCTCTTAAAAATTTTGAAGATGTTGGAAAGTTCTTTGCCATGTTTAAACACATGTGCTGTCCCAAGAATAGACCCAGCCCCTCCATACTAGCTCACCTGTGGTGGCTTCTGCATTAGGTAGGGTAATAGAAGGTGTGGATTTACTCATGTCTACCAATCTAAATGCCAAAGTGGGTACCAGCTCCAAGGGAAGCCATTTTACTGCTTGCCTTGTGACCTGCAATATTGGTAACTCATGAAGGATCAGGAGGTGAGTCATGAATCTCCTCACTCCCTTGCATAGGTCCATTTAGTAGGTCATGGGTTTTTTTCATATTTTTCCCTTTTACTAAGATATAATCCTTAAACACTGTATACTTATTCCCACTGCATGGACAGTATGCAATGCATAGCAAGGGTACTCAACCCCCAGGCCTTGGGCCAGATCCAGCCCATGGTGCCATGCCATCTAGCCTGTGAGGCACCCTGTGGATCTGGAAATTTGACATTAGGGGAACAGTTGTGCTGCTCCCCTACTGTCAAATTTCCAAACCCACAGGGTGTTTAGGGTCCGGTATACTGGATCAGATACCCAATCCCAGCTTTCAGGGTTGTACCCCAGAGCCCAATTCTGGTGTTGGGGGCAGGAGGAGGAGGTAGAATTGCCAGGTTCTTGGAGCCCAATCCCAGTGTAGGACGTGGAAAGGGACAACCAGAACTTCGAGGTCCAATAGTGGTAGGAGGGGGTGGTGCTGGGCCTGCAAGTCTCAGTGCTACCATGTGGAGGTGGTCCAATCCCAGAGGGAAGGGTGGTGCCTGACATCTCTACCATAAGGCCCCTCTGGGGCCAGTTCTAGCTTACCAGGCAAGGAAGGTCAGTATTGGGCCTGTTTCATGGGCCAGATGGAGCCCCAAGCACCAGGAGGGGCTTTGGACCTCTCATCTTGCCCATGGCAGTAAAAGGTTGAATGCTACTGATGTAGAGCTTTTGCTTAAACATCTGTGTTACATTCAAATGAAATATGAGCTTAGCCTATTCTTTGTTTCAGGTTAAAATTAATGGGTGTTTATACACATGCTCCGGAGTGGAGGGGGTACGCTTTAATTAGAATGGCTCTGAAAGCAACTCTACTTAAAGCACCCACAGTGCATTTGTATTTGTCAGCGCGGGCTAATACTGGGTTCGGATGCTTGGGGACTTAAGAATGAGACAGGTGATTGATTTTAAGATGTTTTATTGGTTAAAAATACTTACAGACGCCCAGCCAGCAAGGTGCCGGCCGAGCGGAAGGGCGGCAGCTTAAGCGAGGAGGGGCAGATGCTCTAGCGGCGAGTTGGGGCCGCGCCGCTCCATAGGCTGCTGTGCTGCAGATTGCCGTGGGTTTTGCTGCTGTCCTTCGGAGTTGACAAGAAGTGATGCGACTCAGGCAGGCAGCGGGTGACGGGTGCTTGGGCGGGCTGTTGTTAGTGGGTTCACGAGTTGCGGGTTTATGGGTTGTGGGGACACACAGGGTGATCAAGTCTGCGTCCGAGTGGCAAGGTCCCAGAGTTACTCCCCGCCTTCGGGGCGGGAGCTTTCTTTTATACTAGGGATTAATGCGAGGAGTTCTTTCCTGCTCACGAGAAAAGCTTTCGCGGGCTTTTTCCCTGGTCGGACGTTGATTGGTGATCACAGGTCTTGGCTTCCACAGTGGAGCTTTGCCGTTTATGTTCTATTTTTAGCAAAGCCATGTTGTATCGATCTTGTACTTTACCTGCCATAGTGGCACACCACTTTACAGTGCTCACTAATTTTGACAATATTCAGCATTCTGTGCTTCAAAATGGCATCAGGGGCACTTTAACTTAAGCTTGTTCAATGAGTAGCCCAGGCTACTACTACTTGTGCAGTGGAGGTGATGTGCTGCACCCCAAAGATCCCCATCATGTCTGGTAACCACCCCCCCCCCAGTGCGCGTGCACGCACACACTCACTTCTGGCACCACTGAGGCCTCCACCCAGACAAAATCCATGGTTCCAGCCTCCACACAGATGGGGCCCTTGGCTGTCAGCTGTCGGGGCTGCTAGGAAGGACTGTAGGCTACTGGGGTCAGGAGCGATGACACTTCCCCATGTGAGGTTTGCTCCTTGTTGTTGTCTCTGAAGTGCTGGATAGGGGAGCTTCAGGCTGGGGTGCAGAGGCTGCGTGCCATCAGGGGTGGCAAAGAGGGGATCAACTCTTACCACCAGACTGTTCACCTGAAGAATGAAGAGGGAAGCGCAAGGATGGCTGGAAGGACAAGGATGGACAAGACTAGCTCCCATGAAGTCCAGCTAGGGGATGTCTGGATTAAGGTTGACTGTGGTCCCTAAGCACACTGCACCTGGGTCACCAGCCCCTGGAACTTCACAAACAGATATACAAATGCCTCACAGCAGCAATAGAGCCAGCTGAGCCACCAGCTCCAGCACTCAAGGAAGAAAGGAAACTTGCAACCACCCCAAGGAAGAAACACAGAGTGATCGTCATGGGTGACTCCCTCATGGGGGGACGGAGGGAGCTATCTGCTGCCCCAGTCCCATGGCCCATGGAGTCTGCTGCCTCCCAGGTGCCTGTATTCAGGATGTAGCTGAGAGGATCCTGAAACTTGTCCAGCCCTCTGACCCCTACCCCATGTTCCTCATCCATGTGGGCACAAATGACATGCCTCAGAGCAATCCTAGCCAAGTTATGAGTGACTACAGGGCTCTGGGGCAGGGCTCAAAGGGTTGGGGGCACAGATAGTCTTTTCCTCAATCTTCCTTGTTATGGGTCATGGGCACAGAAGGGAGAGAAAAATAGATGAAGTCAACAGAAGACTGTGGTACTGATGCTATTATGAAGGCTTCGGTTTTTCAACTATAATCTGCATTTCAGAGGCGGAGGCATCTGTCTGTTGGGAAGGGACAACCTCCACTTTACTCCAATGGGAAAGAAGCTCTTCTCAGCCAGAATGGCTGACCTACTTGACAGGGTTTTAAACTAAGCTTGCTTGGGGATGGGCAGCTAACCACCAGTGCAAGCCCACCAAATGTCAACTGCAGAATCAGTAGGTCATGCAGCACAAGGGAATTCACTCCTACTGCAGCCTAGGGACAAGACTCTTCTAGGAGTGCTGGGAAGCCTAGGGCCTCCAGTGGCAGGCTTACTTGCCTGTACAAAAATGCCAGGAGCCTGGGGAACAAATGAAAGGAACTGGCCCTTCTGCTAAACAAAAATCAATATGATCTAATAGGAATAACGGAGACCTGGTGGGACTCCACATATCACTGGACCACAGATATAGATGGCTATACCTTGTGCAGGACGGATCATATTGCTAGAAAGGGTGGGGCTGTAGGTCTCTATGTGAAGGAGCAGTACACTTCCCTACAAGTGGAGTTTGGCACCCAAGAAGGGTGACTTGAGATCCTCTGGGTTAGATTATGGGGCCAGTGTGGTGAAGGGGATATAACAATAGAAGTCTACTACAGACCTAATTAAGGGGAAGATCTTGACCATGCATTCACTAGGGAACTGGCAGAGGCTGCACGCTCTCAGTGAATGGTTGTCATGGGCGACTTCAATTACCCTGACATCTCATGGGAGGAGCACTCTGCCAAATCTGATCAGTCGCGTAGCTTTTTCACCTGCAGTGATAAATTCCACTTGTCTCAAGACGTCTATGGGCCAACAAGAGGTAAGGTGCTCCTAGATCTGGTGTACTGGCCAAAGGAGATGATCTAGTGAGTGGCCTGAGAATCGAAGGGAAGCTGGGAGACAGTGATCAAGAGCTGATCGCTTTATTCATGGCAAAGCTGGAAAATAAGTCAATGAAGTAGACATCTTTGATTTTTAGGAAAGCCGATTTTTATATGTTCAGGAGGTTGGTTGCCGAGGCCTTGAGAAACCATGATCTAATAGAGAGGGGAGCCCATAATGAGTGGTTGCTCCTTAAAGATGCAATCCTTGAAGCACAAGGGAAATCCATGACAGTCTAGGAAAGGTAGCAAAAGGGCTGGGCAACCTGCCGTGGCTAAATAGGGGTCTTGCAGACCTCCTGTATCTGAAAAAAGAAGTCTATAAGGGGTGGAAGTCAGGTAACATCACTAAGGAAGAGTATTCAGCATTGACTCGCACGTGTAGGGAGCAATCTGGGAAATCCAAGCTCAAAACCAAACTCAAAACGGCTATGGGAATCAAAGACAACAAAAAGTCCTTCTTCAGATATGTGGCTAGTCAAAAGAAAAGGGCAACATTGGACCCTTGCTAAACCAAATGGAGAAGCTGACACTTGACACCCAGGAAAAAGCTCATCTCCTTAACGATTACTTTGTGTCGGTCTTCCACCAGCCCATGGCAATCACCCTGTCAAAACAAGATGCAGGATTACCAGGGTATAGGCAAACACACGCCCAGCATTGGTGAAGATCTCATGAGGGAACACCTTGAGAGGCTGGATATCCACAAATCAGATGGCCCGGATGAAATGCATCCAAGATTGCAAAAGGAACTAGTTGACATCACAGCATGGCCAATGGTAAGGTTATTTGAGAACTTGTGGCATTCAAGAGAGGTTCCTGAAGATTGAAATACGGCTAATATGGTGCCTATCTTCAAGAAAGGGAGGAAGGACGATCAGGGGAACTACAGGCAAATCAGTTTGACCTTAGTCCCTGGTAAGATAGTAGTAACAATCATCAAAGAAACCATTAACAACAGGCTAATGGAATGCAACATTCTGAAAGATAGCCAACATGGTTTCATTGCAGGTAGGTCTTGCCTGACCAACCTCATTTCTTTCTATGACCAGGTGGTGCATCACCTGGACAAAGGAGATGAGGTTGATATAATTTATTTGGACTTCAAAAAAGTCTTTGACTTGGTCTCCCATGAAGTCCTCATGGTTAAACTGGGGAACTGCAGCCTTGACAACCTTATAGCTCAGTGTCTTGGGAACTGGCTCCATGGTCAGACCCTGAGAGTGATAGTTGGTGGAATTATGTCAACGTGGCTCATGGTGACCAGCGAGGTCCCCCAGGGCTCCACTTGGGCCAGTACTCTTTAATATATTTTTAAGATATCTAGATTCAGGTATCAGAAGTGGACTGGCCTAATTCGCTGATGACACCAAATTATGGGGAAATGTGGTCACACTAGAGGATAGGCTGGCGATTCAGGCTGACCTGGACAGGCTCGCAAGGTAGGTGAATCAAAACCTGATGACATTCAACACAGAGAAATGCAAGGTACATCATATGTATAGGCTCAGCAGTGCTACACTCGTTAGCACCATGACCAAAAAAGGCTTGGTGTCATGGTTGACCACAAGATGAACGTGAGCTGGCAAAGTGATGCTACAGCCAACAAAGCAAACAAAACCCTGAATTGCATGTACTGATGCATTTCAAGGAAGACCCATGAAGTCACCCTTCCTTTTTACTCGGCCTTGGTGAGGCCACAGCTGGAGTACTGCATCCAGTTCTGGGCTTTGCACTTTAGAAGTGATGTGGAGAGTCTGGAGGAGAGGCATTCACATGATTAGAGGACAAGAAAATAGGCCTTATGAGGAGAGGCTGAGAGGCATAGGACTCTTCAGCCTAGAGAAGCAAAGGCAGCCTGTAAATATATAAGGGGTGTGCATCAGGAACTGGGAGAACATCTTTCCTGGGGGTGCCCTGGTGAACAGACCAGGTCTAATGGTCAGAAACTCTGGGAAGATTGTTTTAGGCTACACATAGACAATAAAGAAGTTTTTTCTTGAGTCGCTAGAGCCTGGAATAGACTCCCCCCAAAAGTAGTGCAAGCACCTACTCTAGATACTTAAGAAGCACTTGGATGCCATCTTGCTGGGATTATTTGACCCCCGTTGTTTTCCTGCCTTTTGGACAGGGGCTGGACCCAGTGATCTTGTGAGACCCCTTCCAGCCCTAATGTCTTATGAAATCTATGAAATTTGCCTCAGTCTGAATTCTTATACTTCTCTTCCCTTGAGTCTTGCTTTTATTCTGCATTCACTGACTTGTCCCATGGATTGTCCAGTGAATTCAGCTGCATTATATCTTTTTTGCTTCTCCCAGGTTCTGCATTTACCTTTTAACTTCTCCCATAATGTATAGGGCCTGTACATACCATCACAACACCTTCCTAAGATTTAAAGAGGCAATATGAAAATCATTTGCAGTAGGAAAAATGGGAAGAGGTAAGACATGATAATGATTTTATTGAAGATTGTTACAACAACAACCATCCTAGCACTGAGGGTGCATGAGCAGTTGTTAGGACAAAGTGATAGGGATACCTACAGTTTTGTGTTGATTTAACATTCTATTGTTGCCACATAGCATGGGAGATTAAATCAATGCTTGACTGCTCTTAAGGAATAGAAAGAGAATCTAAACTTAGCAGAATCTCTAATATTATGATACTGCATGTGGAAATAAGAGTTTGTTGGGGTTTTTTTGAACTTTTCCTAGTAACTTTCACTGTAGAATTTCACAAAAATTCAGTTAACAATTTCTGTTTTGCCTGGGTCAATAGCTGTGCTATCAGGTCACTCAATGACTGTATCTATTAGAGCTATTTGAAAAAGGGGTGGGAAGAGTCAGGAAGGATTCCTGTATTTTTAGTCCCTTCTTTTTTTTTTTTTTAATTTTGACATGCTGAAATTCTGTTTATTATGATCTGTAGTATCCACAATCTGGGAGGAAGCAGGCTGATCAACATTATCATAAAATCTGGTTGAATTCAGCAGAGCTAAAAGTTAAAGTATCCATTGCATATGTGAGGGAGCAAGAATGTAAGCACTGGTGAAGGGCAGATTAATCTCTGAAAGTGAATTTAACATGGCATTATAAGACAGTGCTGGCTAACTGCCTGATATAGTACCAATTACAACTTGCATTTCCTGTCTATGCTCACTAGAGGGTCTAAAAAAGAAACATACCGTCACATCATACTTTGTGTTTCTTGATTAAAAAAAAGTAAGGAAGCTCTATTTATTTATTTTGATTATGACCAAACAGTTGCCAGTGACAAGCTGTAGTTCAGCTTTTCAGAAATTTCTTTCTAGAGACAGGGCTTTCTCCCCTCAGAATGTAATAACCAATGCTGAAGGATCAAGATGCAACTGGCACTTTAGAAACCTGTATTAGGAGGCAAGACTTCTGCATTATAGTCATATTGTAGATCCGTAGAAGATGAAATGTAAAAATTGTAAGATAGTGATTTTTCACAGTATTCTAAACTCACAGTTTCTATCCAAGTTGGTTTGGTCTGATTACAAAAAAAATTATCTGAGAAAGGAATTCATTTTTCTCCTGAATGCATAGTCCTTATAACTAGAGATTAAGATGAATGGAGTACAGATTTTTATAGACACAACCACATTGAATAATTAAAAGAAATGTAACCCTGGGCATAATGCTACCCACGTTTTCACTTGAATAGTGGGATCCTGGGGTACTCAGTAGCAGGTGGCCCTGCTCAGCAACCTGGGTAGCTGCAGTAGGGTCCCCAAGTGGAGAACCTCACCTTACAATCAAAACAACCTTGCAGACTGTTATAAAGCTATTTACAGAATGTAATTATTTTCAAAATAACATATAACTAATACAATAAAACAAATAATATTACACAACATAACCCAGCGATTGTGGCTTAAGAGTGAATGCTTCTCAAGATACACCTTACACCAGGGAAAGGAATACAGATCACCCATGCTACATAAGGAACCAATAAATAAATAAATAGATACACGAGCTAATAAACCATCAGTAATTTATGTACACACTCAATCTATAACTTGTATACCCCAGAGTAACTATGAGGACCCCCTGTATATTACCCCTTGGCTTGGTTTCTCAGGGAGCAGGACTGCATCCCTGGTACAGGAGCCATGGGTGGGTCCCTGCTGCTGTATCCCTCTCACAAGCTCCAGCGGGTTTCCATGTGGCAAGTGGTGGCTCCTCCCCTGTGATCCCTGCAAGACAGCTTATTCCTGCCCCAACCCTCATCCCCTGGCACAGCAGGGAGTAATGCCTGGACTGCATACTGTAGCAGTTCCCTCTGCCCAGCACTGCCTCACAGCACCTGGTAAATGCAGCCCATCCCTGGGCCTTGCTTGCCCCCAGGGCTTCTGGTGAGCTGGGGCAGTCCCCTACCCCCTCTAGCCCAGTGCTTCCTCCAGCACTCTGATCCTGCCCCTCCCCGGTGCCTTCTCACTCATGGAGAGAACCAGTGCAGTATCAAACAGTCTCTTCCTGGTCCTGTCCCCCTCCCCTCCGAGGCTCACCCACACCACATAGAGGCTTGTAGCAGGGTCTTCCCTGAGGTCCCTTTCCTGGCCTCCAGCCTGCCTCTCTTTTCCCTGTTACTCTCCTCCCCAGGAAAAACTGCTCCCCCTTTTCAGACAAGCCCTCTCAGCCAGTCCCCAGCCAGAACTCTTCCTGGGCTTTTGCTACCTTTCCTCTCATTCAAAACCCCTTGCTGAGGTTACATCACTCCTTCCACTTCAAAGAGGGCTGCCTCCAAAGCAGCTTCACTCTCCCTCAGGGCAAACAGTGTCCCTAGTGAGACAAGGGCTCTGTCTTTTCACACTGTCCCTCTGGAAGGTAGCCCTTTCTATCCCTTCAGGTAAGTACAGTTTTAATGCTGCTACACAAAGACATGAATTAAATGTTGCTTGCACTGTTAAGCTCTAACAGTGTTGTCATATTGTATAGGTAAATACATATCAGAGGTTTAATTGCTGAATTTAACTGCATTATAAAGCGTTGCCTGGGCCACGCCTGCAGAGCACTGAGCCCAGCCCCATCCCCTGTGAGCAGTGTTGGTCTTGATGCTCGGCAGACAGGGCCAGGTGTGGCCCCATCCCCTGAAAGCCCACTACCTCTCACAAGGGATGGGGTCATGTCAGCCGAGCACCAAGCCCGGCCCCATCCTCATCCCCTGCAAGCACCACCTCCCCAGCTGAGCACTGAGCTCAGCCCTGTTGCCATCCCCTGCAAATGACACTGGGCTCAGCGCTTGCCTGGGGATGCATCCATCACAGGGGATGGGGATGGGAACAGGCTCAGGGCTCAGCTGGTGTGGCCCCATCCACTATCAGTTGCATCGGGCTCGCAGAGGATGGGGCCATGCCAGCCAAGTGCTGAGCCTGGCCTTGTCTGCTGCAAGCAGTACTGCCAAATGCCGAGCCCCATGCCACTCACAGGGAATGGGGCTGGGCTCAGCATTCAGCAGCGCCATTTATAGGAGACAGGGCCAGGCTCAACACTTGGCTGGCACAACCAAGGGAGCACTGCTCACAGGGGACAGAGACGGGCTCGATGCTTGGCTGTTGTGTCTTCATCCCCTGCAAACAGCACTGGAGTCGATGCTTGTCTAGTGTAGCCCCATTTCCTGCGAGCAGTGCTGGTGCAGCCCAGGCAAGGTGGGCAGCAGTGGTGCTCGGAAGGGTGCTACAGGTGGGCTACAGCCACCCCAAAATTCCCTGTAGTTGCCCTCCCAGCACCGCTGCTGCCCAACTTACCCCTGCTCACCCCAAGTGCAGCCCTGGCCCAGACCCCCCTTCAGGAAGAGGCTGACGCAGCTTCTGGCCCTGGGCCCACAGCAGGCTGCATGCCCCTGCCCCATACACAAATCTAGGGGGCACGTGCCCCCCATGCCTCCTCTGGGGATGCACACAGTGGCAGGGAAATAGCCCTCCTTCCCCCTATTCCCCCCAGACAAGCCACCTACAGCTCTGCCCCATGCCCCACCCCACCCTGCCTGGGCAGACCCTGCCCCAGCCCCAGTCCCTCACTCACCATGGGTGCCTCTATCTTCCTCCCCCCATACTATTTCCCCCCAACAGACTTACCAGCTGGATACTGTTCTCCAAGATGCCTGGCTGCATTCCTGGCCACATGTATGCTGTAGCTAGGCACATGCACGTGGCATTTATCGGTGACATTATCAGCTACACTGGTAAAAGGAGCCAATTACTGATAATGTCAATTTTCCTTTTATTGGTGCTGATCCGATATGGACCAATATATCTGTGCATCTCTACTTTGAACTGTTTATATTTGACTGGATATAATTAACAGTGTTATTTTAATAGTTTGGGTCATAGTAGTTGCCAGTTATGGTTCCACAAAATAACCATGTCAAACCTAGGCTGTTAAATTAAATATATACTCTTAAGGCGCTTCAGTTAAACTTGTCTACTGTGATAGAGGCACTTATGTCATCACATTTCAGATGGGAAAGATCTGAGCTGTGCTTGGTGCAGACAGGGGTGAAAGAGCATGTCATAGTCACAGGCAAAGATGCTAGAGAAAATTCTCTGGCTTCCTTGCAGGTTGGGGCAGGCGCTGGGTGCAATGTTCTGGAGGGAGTGACAGGAGAGGGCTTCTTGTGAGAAGCGGTGGACTGTGTGCCCCCAGTGGAGGGAGCTAGATGTGACTAGGTTGACCCTGGAGGATTTGACAAGGGCTAGGTGATCATCTGAAAGTAGGGGAAGGATTTTGTCAGTTTTGTTTGACCATATTCTGTTGTCAAAGCATTTGATCATTTTTTCTTTCTGTTTTATTTTTCATGTTGTTTGATTCAAGTGCATGTGGTACATTTGTGATTTCTGGGCAAATTAATAACCTGGGCATACCTGTTTAGCAGAGTACAGGACCAGTTAGCTTGCACAAATTCAGGGTGTATCTATGGAAGTACACCGACACATTAATATAGCCAGCAGGATCAATGTCTGGTTATCACTTGCCTGAATCACTGTTTTTCCTTGAATAAATAATGGAATGATTGTACTTTGGAGACAAATTATTTGTTGTTGTTGATTTTTTTTTTTTTTTTGTTCCAGGGACAGGCTAGAAAGAAACAGAAGGGAACATCTCCAAGTAAAATGAATCTGTAGCTACAAGCAGTGGTGAATCTGCTTGGGAAATTTTTATCAGGGCAGGGACAAGTGAAGGGACTTCAGTTTTTGAGGGCTGGTTTTGCCCTGAAGCCTTGTTCTTGTGCTTCCTGTATATACAAGTGGGGAATGTGTGAAAAGTAAGCTGAGAGTCTTTGCATGGTTGGGAGATAATGCTGCTCTAAGAAACTTCCTGTAAGCTTGTGGGACAACAGCAGGCAAAAGAATGATCCAAACTAGAGCTTACGCTGAACTCAGCAAAGCAGATTGTGAAAACTGCCTAGCAAGAAATGTAGTGTGCTGGAAAGTCTGGGAAGTTGCTCAGGACAATTCTAGCCCATTATGACCTGAAAAAGGACAGGGTTTCTGAGACAAATCTGGCCCAAGCCAGAGTAGATATAAGCAAACAGTTGCAACTAGCATAGCTGGTAGTAGAACAGGAGTGGTTGGAGATTGAGCTACAGAGATTGTGAGGCTCCAGTTCTTCTCCCCACATGGAGTTCCTCCTGCACCATCTTTTGAGAGAATGTGCCATATCTACCATGTCAAGGATGAACACAGAATGTTCTAGCTCATACCCAAGCTGGAGGGGGAGGCCATGAGTGTCCTTAACACTCTGAAAGTGAACCAAATTTTGGGTTACTTGCTTTGAGAGCTATGTTACACAGGTTTCAGATTACCGCTGAAACTTAGTAGCAAAAATTCTGGTCTGTGCAGAAGCAGAAAGGAGTAAATTACACAGCAACCCTGAACAAAATCCATGATTATTTGAATAAATGGGTCAAAGTCAAAAGGCAGAATACATGGAAATGATATTAGATCTAGCTGACCTCAAACAACTCTATAACGTATTTAGCAAGGATATAAAGGAGGTAGTTTCAAATAAGAACCCAAAGGATGCTGTGGAAGCTGCAAAGCAGGCCAATCTATACCTTGAAGCCAAAGCAGGAGTAGTCAAGGAACTGTATGTGGATATTCTTATGGGGAACAATATAAATAAAATTCCAATGATTAATGTGATAATATGCAGTGGCAAGGTTTCTGCCCCATAGACCCTTGTGAGGGGCTGGTGGGGATGAAGGGACCACCATTTAAGTCTGGCAAAGAAACAAGAATCATTGGAAATAGGAAAGAAAGGCGCAGTTCAGTTATGGGAATGAAGAGGAAGTCAAAATGTATGTAGTGTCATGGCTTGCCATGACTTGAAAATGAGTTGGTGCTGACAGGGACTGTGCTCAATGAATACTACCATATATGTTATTCAGATGAGCTGCACTAGCGTGTCGTTTTGTAAGTGCCCATCAGCATGTTTACCCAATATAAGCCATGTGTTTTATGGGTATGGTCAGTGTTGATTGCGTATAATCAACTTCATAGCTAGTTTCCATTACTGTTTTTGGTAGCAGTTTAATGATAGACTGTGTATTCAATGCGGTTTCCTTGGATGTAAATGTAAGATGAGACATTTTCCCCCCATATTGATTGGGGGGAAAAAAACCCTCATCTTGTATTTGAGTAAATATAGTATTTAAAGATGCCTCAGGTACAGGGTTTGGGTCTGTACTGTTGCAAACAGGGGAGGGAGCTAAAAAGCACCCCATTACCTAACTGAGTAAAAACCTAAATCCCTATAATCAGAGATACTCGGTGATATGAAAAGAGTGCTATACCATTACGTTGGTCTAAAACAATTGTAATGCTATCTCTTTAGTCAGTGATTTAAGGTCCTGGTGGAGTGGGATCCCCATTGGCTTAGATCCATAAAATAGGCACCCAACGCTAGGATGCTAAGAAGTTGATATGGAAATCATCCATATCAAGCAGGCTAGGTACAGACATACAAAAAGCCCAAGCCTGAATCAAGTCAATCTTTGCAGGTTGTCTAACCTGCATAGATTGAACTGGTTTGAAAGTGACTAGACATTCACTTTTGAATCCAGAAATGCAAGCACATGGCTGCAGTGTCTCAGGCCAGAAGCCAGGGAGCGCTAGAGTGAGCCCTCAGCTACAGGGAAACTGAGCTGAGGTGGGGGTGTGGCCAGGCCCTGGTAGGCCTGAGTATGATTGCAGAGGGGTTTAAACCCCCACTCTGTCCTTCAGGGACCCAGTCAGGGTGTGCCTGGAGGGGGAAAGGGGAAGAAGCCCTTGCCAGGCATTTCTCACCCTTGCCCCTTGCTGCTTGAGTGGTGGTAGGTGTGGCCAGCCACAGCACCAGCCTCAAAGAACAAGGAACAGAGGGAAATTTAATTTCCCCATCCCTCCCCTGTCCTGCTGGTGTGCTGGGGTCTGCCTGGCCAGGGTGGAGAACCCCATTTCAGGGTCCCCCCATCACTTGCTGCTGCAGCAGCAGGGGCATGGCCAGGTGCTGGCTTGGCATGGCCTCCTGAAGCAAAGAGGGGTAGGGAGGAGATTTATTTCCCCTCTCCTCCAAGGGAACTGCCTGGCTCAGGTGCAGTAGCCCGTCATGCATTTTGTCCTCCCCACCTCTTGCCAGTGGATTGGCGGGGAGTATGGCTAGCTTCAGCAGTAAACTCAAATGAAATGGAGACCCCTCCCTCCACTGTCCCGTCAGCACGGACTCAAGCCAGGGTCTGCTTGGCCAAGGTGCAGCAGCCAGTGTCAGGGTCTTTTCTCCCCTCCTTACCCTCTTCCTCCTGGGGAGCCCCAGCCCGGGTCTGCCTGGCCAGGGGTGAGTGGCAGAGGCTGGGGGCTGGCTGGCCCTGGCTCTGGTCCCCCAGCAGGAGAGGGGATAGAGTGGGGAGTAAACCCCCTCTCTGCTCCCTTTACTTCAGGGGGCCATGCCTGGTGACTCCAGCCATGCTCCTGCCACTGGGGCAGCGAGGAGAAAGTGACCCTGACGCGGGCTGCTGCACCATGGCAAGGCAGACCCTGGCTTGGGTCCATGATGGTGGGACAGGGGAGCAAGGGGTCTCTGGTTGATATGAGGTTGTTGCTAGGGCCGGCTGTGCCCTCCACTGCTCCAGTGGTGAGAGGTGGGAGGGGAAATGCCTGACAGGGGATGCTGCACCCCAGTCAGACAGACCCCGGCTCCAGTTCTCCAGGGGAAGAAGGGAAGGAATAAACCCCTTCCCTGCCCCCTTCACCTCAGGACCATGCTGTGTCAGCACCTGGCCATCTCCCCACACTTGCCACTGCAGCAGCAAGTGGCGAGGGGAACTGTGACGCAGGCTGCTCCGCCCTGGCCAAGCAGACCCTGGCATGCCAGTGGGACAGGGGAGAGTGGGGAATTATATCCCCTCTGTGCCCTGTTCTTTGAGGCTGGTGCCAGGGCTGGCCATGCCCTTGAAGGTGGGGCAATATGCCTGACAGGGGCTGCTTGCATCCCTGCCTAGCAGACCCTGGCTGGGGTCCATGTTGGTGGGACAAGGGAGTGGAGGGGGAATAAAACTTTTTCCTGCCCCTTTTGCCTTAGGGGGCCATGCCTACTGGCGTTTGGCTACACCCCCACCCTTGCTCTGACTAGAGAGCTGAGGCAGGGGGCCAGCTCTGCTCTCCCTGAGCAGAGAGCGCAGCCCAGCCCAGGGCTGCAGAGTATGCTGAGGGACTCTGATTTAACTTAAACCAGAAAGGGGTCTGGGACAGAAGTTCCCCAAGCTTGTTTGACCTCAATCAGTTAAGTCTGATACTGTGTTCAGCAAGGTTCATCTCAAACTGGTTTCGGCCATTTTGAAACTGGTTTATGTGCACTGAACATCTGTTCTGTTACAGGTTTAAACCAGTCTCTGATCACTTAAATGGGTTTATGTGTAAATTCTGTCCCTGCAGGAGGAGGGAAAGTATAATAGCAAGTGCCTTATCCTGCTGTGAGGAGCTAGTTATGATGCCTCTGGAATAGCCCCAAGGGCTAACTGCTGCATCATCGTTTTTAGGGGGAGGGTGTAGCAGAGCCACAGGCAGAGACATTCAAGGAGATTCTCTGGTTCCCCAAGAGGTAGGTGGAGGGGCACTGCGTGGAGGGAGTGTCAGTTGTGAAGAGAGGGGGCTTGGAGGTCCCTGATGGAGACAGCTACCTCTGACTGAAGGGAGGTTAACCCTGGGGGATTTTATGTGGCCTAGGTGGTGGTCTGAAAGTAGGGAAAGGTGGGGGGTTTTTTTGTCAGTTTTGTTTTTCCGTATTCTGTTATGAAAGCATTTGATTGCTTTTTTCTTTCTGCGTGATGAGCTCTTCTGTTTTTTTTCTGAAGCGCCTGAGGTACATTGTGATTCCTGGGCAAATGAATGATCTGGGTGTATCAGGACAGGCCCTAGCCGCTTACTGCCTAGGCTGCAGTTGCTCCCTTGCTGCCTTCCCTCCTGCAGCTAACCCCTGTTCAACTGCCTGGGGCTCTTTCTGCTGAAATCTCTCCCTTAAAGTAACTGGACCCCTGGTTCCCTGTTGGACAGGACATACCCAACTGGACCAGTCAGCATACTCTAGGAGCACCCCAGGGTTGTCACAGAGAGTATAAAATACATGACTATTTACTCTACCTTTTATGGCTTTTTCTCACTGTCCTCTTTCAGTCCCTAGTGAAATGTATAGCTATTTTTTGGCAAAGAAAGAAAGGCAGAACCTTCAAGACAACTGTTCTTGCATTGTGTGGATCTGTTTCTGTTGATAAGTTAGGGTGAGGTGATGAGGTTTATTCATATTCTGCCTGCAAGACCAAACATGCCTTCCTTACAATGGCTTCTGTTCAGGAAGACACTTGAGTACAAATGCTTAGCTTTCACTGTGGCTTAAACACATAAATGCTTTTGATGATTTGGGGATAGTGTGTTTTCTGTAAGTTCATCAGCAAATCCTTCATTGAAGGAGTAGATTTTCTTTCAGGAATGCACTGAAGAACTTCTAGGATCATAATGAGGCAAGGTCGTTTCTTACCAGTCTGTCTGACATCTGCAAGACAGAACAAATGCATATCTGTAAAATTAGCTACAGAACCCAAGTTGTGTGCTTTGTCTTCATACAGAACTTGTGGAATTTGGTGGTCTTCATGCTTACTTGTCTTTTATACCTTCAGCTGATTTAAAAGTAAGAAAAGATCAGTTAATCTGAAGTAAGAAAAGGATGGACTATATAACAATCACAGATATTATACAATATCATTTTCCAGTCTTAAAATATTTATTTTGAATAAAAAGACAACACAGTTGGAGAACCCTGTTTATTAGACTGTTCAAAATATTAATTATTTGATAAATATGTAAATATTTGCATTGAAACTAATCACATTTGGTTTTAAAAAGGAAAAACAGTAATCAAGGAATGCATATTAGCTTGCATGGTTTGCTTAATAACACAAAAAATGCCTTGAAGACAAAGTGTGTTTTTAAGTTATATAGTTTTGGGAAGCTGATTACCAGTTTTACTGTAAATAAAGCTACCATAATCAAAATGTAGCCTACTTTAATTCCTCACATGGCTTTTTCTGCCTGTTCTAGATTTTTTTTCAAGTCAAATATATGGGAAGGGTATAATAGTTCATGTGTTTTTTGACTGATGAAAGAAAGAAACTCATCTTGTTTTATGTTACTTAAAATGCAAGCACTTATTTTTTCAATTCTCATAGCAGACCAGTAGCTCCTTGAACGGTCTGCTAATAAGCTCACTAGTGAGTTCTGCTGAAATTCTTTTCTGTTTGAACATGTCCTTGATGCAAGGCTGTCAGAGAGAGCCTATTTATCAGGCAGATAATGATATTTGTGGTGGAGAGCATGTAGGTATGTGTGTGAGCACATGAGTGAATGTGAATACATAGGCATATGTAACCCACTTCCCCTCTGTTATGCTATTTGCTAGATTTTTAGACCCTAATAGTAACTTATAATCTATAAAAATATTGGTTTTATTCTTCTTTCAGATGAGAAATATTACTATTAGGAAACTGCTGCTGTTAGCCATTCAGAACTCTGATCTGTTTACATAGCACTTAGTTATGAACAGGCCACTTCATTAGTTGCAAATTTGCTAGCTTGGACCTACATTTTCAGAATCAAATGTTAAACACATTTAAGTGTTTGTTCAATTTAAACAAAATCTGAAGTCACTTGTTCCTTTCTCTCTTGCTTCAGATGACTGGAAATCATCTTTAACTAAAGAAAAGCCATGGTTGCATGCAAGTCCATTCTTTTCTCAGTAAGATATGCTTCATAATGTTGGTGATGATGGTATATATTGTGAATGCTAATGAAGAAAAAATCTATTTTGCTGAATGTATTTGTAAAGGTTTGGCAAACAGCTAAGTGTTCCTTTACAATTAATAATTTTCACACCCAACCCATCTTTTTTAGTTTTAAGTTCTCAAAAGAACCAGGATATTTGTCTATTAAACTATTTGTCAAGTAGACTATTTTTTAATTTATTTAGTAAAATGAAACTTAGCTAAAGGGATTTGAACCTTTATTTTCTGCAAAAGAACAGAATTATAGATGTTACTTGATAGTTTTCTATTTTCAACCCACCTTGGTAAGAGAGGCTTCAGTATTTAATTTCATGTTCAGTCGTATCCTCCCACAGAAACTGATTTCACCTTCATTTGGAACTCATTTATGATCTCCCCCTTCCACCCTGCCATTTCTACCTGGGATCCCTTCCCATATAGTTATGTGAAAAGAAAGGAGAAGAGAAAATCAGTTTTTATTTCTTGATCTCAAGGCTAAGACTATTTGCCCTAGAGGTATCAAATGTATGGTAATCTGGCCCATGGAGAGCCCGGAGGATCTAGGAATTTGAGGATGTGGTGAGTGAGAACAAGACAAGCTGCCAAAATCTAGGGTATGAAGCCTTATTAAGGATGCATGTCAGCAGTGGCAGGGGCTAGGGACAGACATTCAAAAAGCCAGAGCCTGAATTGATTCAAACTTTGCAGGTTAGTCTGATCTGCATAGATTGAAACCATTTGCATGTGAATAGATGTCCAGGAAATGCAGGCACATGCCTGCAGTGGCTCATGCCACAAGCTGGGGAGGCACTAGAGCATGCCGTCAGCTTCAGGAAAGATATACTGAGGGGTGAGGGTGGTATTGCCAGTTCCAGCAGTAGCCTCAAGTGAACTGGCCAGGGAGGAGGTTTGATTCCCCCCTCCCCATCCCACCAGCACAGACCTGAGCCAGGGTCTGCCTGGTACTCCCCAATCACTGCTGCAGTAGCAGGAGTAGGAGTGTGGCAAGATGCCAGAGGCATGGTCCCCTGAGGCAAAGCGGACAGGGAGAGGGTTTATTTCCCCCTCTACCCTCTCTGCCTCTGGGGACTGCAGCCGGGGTCTGCCAACCCTATTCACTGCCTCCACTGATCACTTCCTGCATGGGGCAAGTGGTGGAATACGCCCCTCCCTGTCCCCTTTGCCAGATACTGGAGGGAGTGTGGAAATAAACTCCCTACCTACCTCCTTCGCCTTTTTTGGGGCCATGCCAGCGGGCCTCTGGCCATGCCCCCACCCCTGCTGCTGAAGTGGTGATGGGGAAGCAACCCTCATGGGGCAGCAGCTCCTGTCATAGTGTTCCAGGAGCACAAGCCTCTTCCCAGTGTTGGGGGGCCATGCTGCAGGTAGGGGAAGGGTGGGTAGAGCTGCCATAGACTGAACAGGGTGAGCCATGGAAGCACATTAGGGAAGAGTCTGGGGGGCTATGACCACCCTTCCAAGCCCCAGTGGCACTGCTTGCCCTGCACAGTCTGCGGCAGCTCTGTACACCTCACTCCTACCTGCAGTGCAGGTCCTGGGAATGGTGTTCTGCATGTGGCAGCAAAATATATATAGACTAGCAAATTGACCATCATGAATGATGTGGGAGGAGGCAGGCAGGGACAGAGGCCTGCATCCGGCCCTCCCTCCCCTCCCCTCCCCGTTGCTTCAGGGCTGGGGGGCTGGGGCTGGAGCCAGGGCCTCATCTCCCTGCTCCGTCACTACCTGTTAGAAGTAATCAGCAGTTAAGATGGTAATATCCCTGCATTCCTTCTTTTGGAAAAGGCAGATAAGGTTCTTTTAGATAAATCTGATACCTTTTATTGGACAGAACAAATAGTTGGAAATAATTTTCTTAGCAGGCTTTTGGGTTTAAAAACCCTTCATCAGGCTGAGGAAACATCTGTAGTTGATGTGTGCTCTTCCTGGATGGAATTAATAGTAAAGAAGCCAGAGGCTGGCATTTTCCTTTGGAAAAGCTGTTTAAAGAAGAGTAATGAGCAAGGCTTTGTTTTCTGATGGGGTGTTAAATGCTGATAACAGAGCTGATAAATTCGCTGTTGCCCCCTCACCCCCGATCCCTCCTTTATCACAGTGTCCTGCCAGGGCCTGGCCATGCCCCCCTCAGCTCAGCACTATGAAGGGAAGGGAGGGCTGCTCTAGCACCCTGCCCCGACTTGTAGCTTGAGCCACTGCAGGCATGTCTCTGCATTTCTGGGATGTCTATCTGGTTACAAAACCTGGTTTAGCCTTGCCAGGTTAGATTAACCTGCGAAGATTGAATCAATTCAGGCTCAGGCTTTTTGAATGTCTGTCCCTAGTCCTAAAGTGTGGGGCCCTGGGTGGTCGTCTGATATGCCCTCCCCTAAGGCCACTATGCGTATACTCAGGAATAAAGAACATAGGGCATATTTACAAAGAGTAAATTCCACTTCGGGGAAAAAGTAAGTCTGAAAAGGACTAAAGGAGCATGGTGGGCAAGCAGCTTAATATGAACTCATAATGTAACATGGTTATGAATATTCCATGTATATGTGACTTCTGAATGGGTATGAGGAGGTTGTACTTTCTCTGTGACTGGCATTGGAATATTGTATCCAGTTCTACCCTTCTAAATTTCAGGAAAGATTATGATAGATTTCAGCAGGTTCAGATGCCATGGAAATTATTAAAGACACCAGTTCAACTTTTTCATCTTATCAAAAAAGATAAAGCAGGAACTTTATCATAATCATAGAAAATTAGGGTTGGAAAGGACCTCAGGAAGTAATCTAGTCCAACCCCCTGCTGAAACCAGGACCATATCCAGAAATATCATCCCAGCCAAGGCTTTGTCTATCTATGTCTTAAAAACCTCCAAGGATAGAGATTCTACAGCCTCTCTGGGTAGCTTGTTCCAGTGCTTTACTACCCTCCTAGTGAGAGAATTTTTCCTAACAGGTAACCTAAACTTCTCTTGCTGCAACTTGAGACCGTTGCTCCTTGTTCTGTCATCTGCCACCACTGAGAACAGTTTAGCTCCATCCTCTTTGGAACCTCTGTTCAAATACTTGAAAGCTGTGATTAAATCATCCTTCAGTGTTCTCTTTTCCTTTTTCACTAAGCCTTGTTCCCTCAGCCTCTGCTTATAATTCATATGCTCCAGCCCTCTAAACCTTTTTTATTGCTCTCTGATAGACTCCCTCAAATTTATCCACATCCTTCCTGTAGTGGGGAGCCCAAAACTATGTAGATACATACAAGACTCCTAGGGTCTGTGATGTTCAGGAGGTCTTCCTAAATTATTACAATAATTCCTTCTGTCCCCATAATCTATGAATGATAACAGTGAGGCTCTGTTTGGAGTGGGCATGTCTACAAGTTTATTAATAATTTTCCTATATTTAAAAATGAAGGGTAGCATTTTCTTCCTGTATCGTTTTTTGTTACCTAGACATTTTACAGTTTAGTTCATGCGATTCTTGGATTGAAGAAAAGAAAATTAAGGCTAGGGACAGACATTCAAAAAGCCAGAACCTGAATTGATTCAATCTTTGCAGCTTAGACTAACCTGTGGAGAGTGAGTTGGTTTGCAAGTGAATAGGTGTTCAGCACATGCCTGCAGTGGCTCAAGCCAGAAGCCTGGGGACACTAGAGCAGCCCTCCCATCTAGGGAAGCTGAGCTGAAGAGAGGGGGCATGGCCAGGCCCTGGCAGGCCCAACCCAGCAGCTCCCTGACAGCCGGATTCCCAGCACACAGGGCTGCCCAGCCCCAGAGGGGAACTTGTCCCCCTTCTCCCTCTCCCCCACCTCTCTGTTGCTGGGAGGGGGGACGTGTTCAGTGCTGGGGGTGCTCTTCTCCCTCCTCCTTCACCCCATGCAGTGTGGTGGGCAGAGGAGCTCTGTGAAGCTGCCTGGCCCCAGAGGGGGACTCTTCCCCCTGCTTTTCCCCCATTGCTGGGAGGTGGGGAGGAGGGGCTTTCTGGGATGCTGCCCAGCCCCAAAGGGGGACTCTTCCTCCAATTCCCCCCAAGGGCAGGGGGAGGGTCTGTCCCATACTGGGGGGAACTCTTCCCTCTCCTCCTCCTCCCTCCCGAAGGAGTAGCAGGAATGCAGAGCTCAGCTGGGCAAGGTGTGGGTGTGTGGGGTGTGAGGGAGAGCGGGGGGTGTAGGGACCCCCACACACTCCCCCCATGGTGTGCAGCCCCTGCTGCCTGGCAGCAGCAGCAGTAGGCAGGGAAGTCAGGGCACTTGTGCCCAGCACAGGTGTGGCTCCAGCCAGCACTGCACAGGGGGAGGGAGCAGAGCCTGCCTTATTTCCCAGACTGTCTTCCCTGAGCTTGCAGCTCCAGCACTCTCAGTGGGGGAAGCCCTGAACTGGAACCAGCAGCTTCTCCTGCTCTCTCTGTGCAAGTCCCCGCACTCTGCTGGGAATGAAGGGAGCCCCACCCCCTGCTTCCCTGCGGGCTCCAGTGCAGGGCTTCCCCTCTGCGTGTGCAGCGCTCCAGGCACACAGCTCAGAACCCCAGGAATAGAAGTGGCTGGGCAGGCTGCATAGGGCTGCACGCCTCGGCCCCAGTGCAGTGCTGGCTGCCCCTATATCATGGGCTCCACACCATGCTCCTACAGCTCCACACTCGCAGAGGGAAGCCCTGCACTGGACTCTGTGGTGAAGCAGGGGGCGGAACTCCATCCACTCCGGCAGAGTGCAGGGACCTGCACAGAAGGGAGCAGAGGACATAGCTGGCTCCAGTGCGGGGCTTCCCCTGCTGAGAGTGCTGGAGTTGCAGGCTCAGGAAACAGACCGGTGGGGGTAAGGCAGGCTCTGCTCCCTCCCCCGCACAGCACTGGTGTCCTGACCTCCCTGCCTGCTGCTGCTGCCAGGCAGTGAGGGCTGCACGCTATGGTGGGCAGTGTGTGGGGGGTCCCTATACTCTTCACACTTCTTCACACCCTAGACGCCCATACCCTGCTCAGCTGAGTTCTGCATTCTCACTGCCCTCGCAGAGGAGGAAGAGGAGGAGGAAGAGTTCCTCCCATCATGGAACAGAGCCTCCCCCTGCCCTCCCACACCCACTCTGGGGCTAGGCAGGATAACGTGGAGCCTTCCACTCCAAGCCCTGCAGTGGTGGGAGGGAAGGGAAGGAGGAGGAAGAGTCTTTATCCAGCACCTCACAGAGTTCCCCTGGAGGAGGAAGAGGTGGAAAAGTGCCCCCCAGCGTGGAACAGAGCCCCCTTCCCCACCCAGTGGGACAGCCAACCCCTTATGGCCCCGTTAAAGGTGAAGGGGGCAGGGAGAAGGGTTAATTCCTGACTCTGTCCCTTACCTGTACCTGGCGTCTGGCACCTCGAGGGGTGCCCATTGCAGTCCCCTCCCCTCTGCTCCCTGGCAGACAGCCTGATCTCAGCCGTGGTAGGGGAAGAGGAGGAGGGAAGACTTAACCCCATCCCTGCCCACTTTGCCTTAATGGGGCTATGCCTACTGGTGTCTCCACTAGGGCCGGTCTCTGCTTGGGCTAGAGAGCAGAGGGGTGGGGTCAGCCCTGTGGCTAGAGCAGAGAGCCCCACCCAGCCCAGAGAGCATGCCTGGATGCTGGGGGAGTCTGTTCTGTTACAGGTTTAAAACAGTTTCTGATCAAGTAAACTGGTTTGTATGACCTAATAGGCTTGAGCCAGTCTGGGAGATTTTAAATATCAATTATTAGGGGAAGCAGGCTGCTTAGTAATAGACTGTGAAATTCAGGAGGGATAAAAAATCTTCCTTTGTAAAAAAGGGAGTTAATATATCCATCATCTTAAGAGAGCTGTTTGGCCAAATAAATAATGTTACATAAAAGAGTGGATCTAGAGGGTGGTGGTTGCATGCAGTGATGCAGTTATCCCTCGCTTCCCCCTGTCCTCCCCCTCCCCCCCTTTCTAAAATCCTAGATCCACTCATAGATACATAGAGAATTCCTTTTAGATAGGTATGAAACCAAGCAGGAGACAGTATGAAGGAAAAACGTAAATTTTCAGTTTGCTCATTTCAATCGCACCTGCCATTCCTAGTATAATCATGGAAGGGCCCCATAGGGTCAGTTGCTAGGAGGCACCTTTTATCGTATTTAATTTAACAATAGTTTATAGTTGCATTGTATGATTGAAATTGATCTTTGAAGGCTAAAATAGATTTTCAAAGGAAGTTAGATGCCCACCTCTCTGGATCTATGCACCTAAGTCCCTTAAACTCTTCAAAGCCTCAACCTAAAGTTCTTGAATGTCACAAAGATGTAGAATTAATATTATGATGGGTATTTAGTGGCATCCTGCTTCCCTCTTTTGTTATTTACAGACTAAAATGGCTAATATGTTCCGTAATTCTTTGCATTGCTAGTTTTGAACTTCCTAACACTGTTGTCATTATGGAGTTATATATGGTGGGTTCTGTTACAACTTTAATTCTTGCGGTTACTGGGAGTGAAGATTTTTTTTAAATTGTTTTACACAGTATGTTCTGATGGTATGTTAGTAAACCTAATATTAAATTCCAGTGCACAAATATATGTCGGTATCTTTAAAGGATGGGATCAATAAAATATGCATTAGTATTCGGTGTCATGGAAGCATGCACTATCAAATCTAATCTAATCGTATTTAGGCATTCATACTGCACTCATTACCATGGTTATTAGTTTGTGCAAGACTAGGTAGTAACTAAAAATGATTGCAGAGTGAAGGAGGTTCCAAAAATTTTCATGTCTTTTCATTAGCTTCAGTAGTACTTATGATGATTATTTTTATATTATATTTGCATTTGATTAGTGTTACAAGCCCAGCTGCCCCAAATTCACTTGCTGGATGTAACAAGCATCCTTAAGTGTTTTGGTCAGGCAGTTTTGATCTGTAAACATAAGAAGAAACAGTTGAACAGCTAGAACTGGACACTAATTCTGTCTCACAACTTTCAGTGTGTACAATATTGTCATCGTTCCGTATTCAGGGCAATGTTTTTCATTCCAGAGCTCTCTAAAGAAAGGACTGGGCATTCTTCCTTCTAGGTCAGTGCCTTCCCCACCAGACCCAAAAGCATGACTCTTTCTTTCTCACTATGAAAGTCTTTCCAGATGAAAACATTACTAAAACCAGCATGTCTCCATGAATCATGTTGGCTCCAACAAAATAATATATGTTGATTATTTCATCATCTAAATGTCCTGACCTATCTATTGACAGCCTTATTTGCTGGATGAAGGGTTTTGTTCTGTTATCTTTCTTCATTCCATTTGTTATCACTCTTTCCTGACCTTCTCTGGCTCTTTACTGTCCCCTGTATCTCTTCTTTTTATTGGGTGCTTTTCTGTTTTTTCTCTTTCTCTCTACCAATCTAGCGGAGTAAGCAGCAGTAGTGGGGCAGACAGTGGGGGAGTCAAGTGGCCTGATCCATGTCTCTTTGCCCCTGCCACCTGTCCCTACTGCCACCACTTGCCCCTTCCCCTGACACTTGCCCTCCCCTTGACATCTGATCCACCTGCCTCCCCACTACTTTTCCCCCTGCCACCGGGTACCTGCCCTCCCTCTTGCCTGCACCCTCCCATGTCTCTGTCTCATGGTGCCTGCACCCTCTGAATCCTGCCCCTCCCACTTATAACCCTGCCCACCTGACTCCAGAACTACCATCTCCACAAACACTGCTGTATGGCTGTATAGGTGTCAGAGACAACATGCGCTTCTTGCCCTGAACTGGAGTGCAGACTGGAGGGTAAGCTACAGCGGTGGATGGGAACAGGGGCAGTGGGGGTGGGGGCAGCATCTGTGTCTCCAACTCCAACCCTGAATCCAGGTTGGGGCTTGAGTCAGAGCCACAGCTCCTGCTCCTGCCCCCTCCACCCCCACTCCCTTCCCTCCCCCAGTTAAATCCAAGACAAAGGGCTTTTGTCCTCATGGTAAATGGAGGTGGGGGTTATCTTGGATTGTATTTAGTAGATTCCACTTTCCCTGATGCTTATGCTGAAGACATTCATGACCCCTATGTACTTTTTAGATATACAGATATAATATAATCCCTCCAGTTATTCAGCAAAGCTGCTTTTCAGGTTCATAAGGTAGTTGATAAACTCTTCTAACCTTTTACCCTTTTTTCTGATAGATAAGCTTGCTGATTATAACCATATTGTTGTAAGGCAATTTCCTGTAAAAGATGGCAGCACTGAGTTTGTTTTTACCGGTTTTCCCGAAGAAAAAAAATATGCTTGAAAAATATGCTTGAAAAATATGTAGAACTATCAAGACTATTTCCTAAAAAGTTGATTGCTTAGTTTCCAGTGTGTCCCTCGGTTCCCTAGCACTCCAGAGACCAACTTTCCTGCTCATTCAGCTTCACGTATTTTTCCCCATTCAGCACAACAGTACTTTCAAATGTGCCCCAGAAAGGGACCAGTCTTTAGAACACTACTCTTGAGCAAAAGCCTGAAAGCTGACTAGAACAAGTAACCAACCTAAGGTTTCCTTTATGTAGTAAGAATGGAGGAAGTTCATTACCTAGACTTTCCGTCATCCCAATCAAACAAGTAATGCATTTGCTAGCCTACTCTAGCAGAGAGTCTCCTAGGCTGCTGACAGGTATAACCTTCCCCCCTTCTCCCCCCAAAAAAGTGCTTTATTGGAAGAAGCGACACGTTAGTTCAGCCAAGCCCCATAGCATCTGTGTAGATTGCACACTTCAGAGGGGCCTTTTGGTGCTTTTATCTAAAGCTGATTCAATCAGCTATAAGATAAAAACACCAAAAAAGCCCCACTGAAGTGCCCAATCTATACAGATGTTGGGTGAGCTGGGTCAAACTAATGTAATGCCTCTTCTGGGCATGCGCTGGGTTTGGCACGGGGACACACTGAGTCTAAAGTAAAACGCTGTTTTGGGGTTTCATTTTTTTTACATCTGCAAACAGCCCTAGTATAACATGGTATAGCTCTAGTGAAGTTTGTGTAGCTCTGTCAGTTTTCAGCAGCTAAGGATCTGCATGTACATATTACAGATTGACAGAAAAATCAAATTCAATGGTTTTGGTTTTGTACATATTTTGGTTAGCTTTTCAGCAGTGTGTCAAGTCAGTTTAGCTTTCTTTCCACCTTCCACTTCCCTGTACCAAAATTGTCTAATGTGCAATTCTGTTCAAATATTGAACAAATGTTATTTCTTGAATACTACTTTGGTTTCAAAATTTGAAATATACCTTTATTTTTTTCTATTTTATGCACTTATGCTTTCTTTATCATCAATTTGTTACCGTATTTTCGCTTATATTTGTTTGACTCCAGGGCTAAGTACAGTCAAAAAGCTTGAGGCTGAAACCAATTCAGACTTTGCAGGTTAGTCTAAGATGCACAGATTAAAATGAGAAGCAAGCGACAGGCATTCACTTTTGATTCTGGGAATGCAGCCAATGCCTGCAGTGGCTCAGGCTAGAAGCTGGGGGGCACTAGAGCTTGCCACCCACTGCCAAAGGGAGGGGATGAAACTCCAAGGCTTTCCCCCCACTCCCTGCTCAAGCGGAGTGGGTGTGGCCAACCCTCAGCTCCAGCCTAGGGACTGAGGCAGGGGGAAAGAAAGGGAGCTTTTAACCCACTGTGGCCTGCATGAGACCCCAGCCTGGATCTGACTGAGTGTGTGTGGGGGGGTAGCACCAACCAGACTTCTGCCCCACCCGGCTCAGGGGTAGGGCAGCTCCTGCCAGGCTGAGAAGGGGATGAGTGGGGAAAAGGGCAGTGGCATTGAATTCATAAAAGCTGGAACAAGAATAGTCCTTTCTCTGAAGCAGGCATATTTGAACCTCAAGCACCTAACAAAGAACATACAAAAAATTTTGCCTAAGCAAAGATACGCCTAGTAAAACACAGTGAGAGCACATACAGGTTAGTCTAATTTAAAATGGAATATAATAAACCAAAAAGACAAGACAAAGCCTTGCATAAGTCGTATGTAATCCTGGGGGCAGAGTCCATACAGCCAGGTATTAGAAAGTCCTTTGGGAATCAACAGGTGGTCTGAGGTGTTAGAGTGGAGATCCCATGGGCCTCAGCTCTACTTGAGTTTTTATTGATGAACTTGCACCCCTTCTCCCTCTTGGGTGTCTTGACATTAGTATGCTTGTCACCTATAGCACCTTTGGCAAGACCCTCGTGCATTCAGTATCTTTTGTCACTGCTTAGGTATTCCAGTCTCCCACCTTTTACAGGTTCTGCTTCATAATGGAAATGTAGTTCTCTGCTTTCTTTTGGTCACACCAGCCCAAGCAGTCTGGGACCCTCTCCCATTCCCTTAGCTCCATCTCCAGCTCATACATGGGATGATTGTGCCAGGTCTTTGCCAACCAGCCTCTTCCCCTTTCCCCATGGTCTAGGGGAGCTAAGGAGAATCATGCCCCCTCCCTTTTTCCCTCCCCTTTTCAACTGCTTGCCTGCCTGAGTCTCTGCCAGCAGTGGGAAGAGATGAAATCTGCTGGTTTCCTGCCAGCATTGTGCCTGCTGGGGAAGGGGAGATTAAAGCCCTTCCCAAACCCCAGTCTCCAGCTGGGGTTTGCCCAGGGGGGAAGTCCCTCCCAGGCTGTTGCCCCGACCCCCACACCCCGTGCCCTGCTCTGGTGGAGAGCAGGGGGTGGGACCAGTACACTGAGCTGGAGAAGGGGGGATTAAAGTCCCTCCCAGACCCTAGCTGTGGTTTGCCTGGGGGGAGCAGTCCCACTCAGGCTTTTGCTCCTCCCCCCCTGCCGTGCTTCTCCCTATACTCCCATCTCCTCTACTTCAGTAGGGAGAAGTCTGGCAGGGGCTGCCCCCTGCCCCCAGGCAGACCTAGCTCTCTTGTCAGCCAGCCCTCACTGCTCCAGCTAGGGAGCCAACGCTGCTCTCTGGAGCAGACAGCATAGCCCATCCCAGGGCTGCAAAGCATGCTGGGGGGCAGTGATTTATCTTGAAACAGGAAGGGGTCTGGGACAGAAGTTTCATAAACTGGATTTACCTAACTCAGCTTAGTCTGATACTAGTCAACCAGGTTTATTTCAAACCAGTTTCAGCCATTTTGAAACTGGTTTATGTGCACTGAGCTATTCTGTTACAGGGTTAAACCAGTTTTTGATCACTTAAACCAGTTTATGTGCAACTTCTGTCTGTAGCCCAACAGTCACTCATGTCCGATTCCTGTCATGTCTGGTGCAGTCAGCATTGAGGGTGGAATAGTACTGGTCATTTCAGGCTCCCTCTGTTTGGATGTTTTTTGTGCACTGTCAGGATACCATTGGTGATACTGTAATACTACTAGTAGTACTTTTCATGACCTGATTAGTTGTAATTAAGAGAGTACAGGCCCTCATTCTTAGTAAGAAAGATTCTTTGGGGCTTATTGGTCCCAAACAACCAGACACTAGCAGTATACATCAGGCATGGTGCCAGTGAGGTTTATTTGCAAGCCTAGAAACTGGCATGAAATACACCCATATTGCCCCAAAGTATTCAGGGTTTCTAGGTCTCTTTTATAGATTGATCAAAACAATCTTATGTTTACAACATATGCTTTCAAATCCTTACCAGTCGCTAAATGTTTTTAGGTTACATCCAGTTTTCACCAGACATTGTGACCTTCCCGCTGGAGAGTGGGGTCTGTTTACAATGACACTCTAAGCTCTAGTCTGGTGTTTTGTTCCCAGCTTATCTCCTCATTTCCATTTGTTGGTCATCCGATATGCCTAGAAGTTAATATTCCTAAATTTTCCAGCATTTTTGTTTAGGCCATGTACGGTCTGCTTTCCAGACACCAAAGTCTATAGTTCAAGCTGTTACTGAGGACTACTTTGGTTCATGCAGCTAACAGGCCTATTTGATTTCTGTATGCATTGATCAATGGCTGCACCGGTCCATGCTACAGCAAGACGTACAGTATTTTTAAACGTAAATTCAAGGGTTTGTTCCAGGCCCACCCTGCTAAATCCAGTGTTAGCTTTGTTGTTGTCATTTGAGAAATCAAGACTTTACCTCAACAGTGATTGAGCCATTAAGCAACGGGTCGAGTTTAGGAACTTAGATTATAATGCTCATTTCCCAGTTAATTTTGTATTAAATTCCATGGCTGATATTTTACTTGAGTCACTTAATTTGTAAAGTATTTAATTCAGTCCTACCTCTTTCTCCCATATTGTGTTATATTTTTATATCTGATCATGGACCCTGCTCATAATATCATGTTATTTCCTGTGGGCCTCCATTATCTTGAATGTCGTAATGATTGTCAGTACTTACATCCTTCAAAAATCTACCATAATTAGTGTCTCTTTCTACAGTCATATATGCAGCAGTTGCATTACATGTATTATGCAATAAAGATAAAATATAGATATAAATATTTGTTATTTCCCATAGTTTTATTCAGTGTACCTCAGAAGTAAGATAATTTAATTGCAGTATATGCACAGAGAGAACTGGAGTAGAAACTCTTCACTTGCTACTTTGTGCAATTATGTACACAGGAATTTCTCACTTCTCTAGTCTTCCTCTCTTTCCTTAACCCCTGCTGCTGTGTATCTACCACAGTATCAGAGCATAATAGAAATAGGTGAAAAATCACCCTGCAGGTTTAAATTAATTGCACTTCCCTGTTACGCTACAAGCTAGTGAGTGCCTTAGATAATATGCTTTGAATTTTCTTCAGTTTAACCATAATTGGAGTGGGAAGGCACTTTAGTTCTTGGTACAGTAATTTACTAAACTTTTTATAAGACTAGAATAACAAAGATGTTCAGCATTGCAGTATTTCATCTGAGCACTACTCATGTAAATGCTAAGTAAATGTAATAGCGTTTTTAGCAGGAAATCCTCTTGGGAAATGTTTTTACTGTTTTAAGGTATGCGTCATATATGTGCATATTTTAGTTGTATAAGGTATATTTGTTGAGGAATGTACTTTTACTGCTAAAGTATTAAAAGCCTATCACATTACTTTAGGCAGGAAGTCTCAGAGTTAAGGTTTTCTTCCCAATATTCTAATCTGAAAAGCAAATTAAAGTAAAAATAATACATAAAACTAGCATAAATATAATGAGATTATTTGTTCCCATGGATACAGTATAGCAAAGTGATTCTAGTTTGTAGGGTAACTGTAAAGATAGTGGCTTGTTCTATAGATATTCTCTCACAGTTATGTCTCCTTTCTTTGCTCACTAAAATATTTTCCTACTTCAGGACTGGCTAATGTGTAGTAGGGAGCAGGCAGCACAGTGGCAGAGGGCAAAAAGCATTGCAGCCAATCAGGCAGGGATCACAAGGCAAGGACCAGAAAGCAGAGCAGCAGTTTGGCAAAAGGGATTAGAGTGGTGCTTGGTGCCGGCAAGGGCTAGTTTGTGGCATACCTGCCAAAAAAGTTTGTCTCTGTTGTCCTACAGTTTACTCCCCTTAGTACTCCAGTGCCAATATGGGAGTTGTTCTAATAAATGTAGCCTACTAAATTGATAACTGTATTCCAAGACTTGAATTAATATTGTTGGCGATTCCTAAACGAGCCAGCTAGTCTGTATTTTTATATCTGGCGCATGCTTTGCTTATCCTTTAAAGAGAAATGCAATATCTGTCCCTCCCACTTTTCTAAGAATTCTGCACTGGCCAACTATAGTCCTGCAAAGGAAGAATGAGCAGTAACTGATTGAGGCAGTATTTACACACAGACTTTTGAAGAAAAATGTAAAGTGTGGAGGTAAAGAAAGAAGCCATCACTATTCTTGCAGTGTATTCACTTACATTTATGCACCTTGTAAAAAGAGGATTTTCATGCGACTGTCAACATTTTTAGCTATATAAATATGTCACAGAAAACTCAATTAACTAGTATAAAATACCTCTGAAATACGTTATCAGAAAACTAAGATTGCCAAGAATGTTTTCATGATAAAGAAACATAAGGTCTGTTTTTCATGTGCATTTAAAACCTGTTTGTACCACTTTAGCAGTATATAATGGCCTCAAAGTGGGTGTAAAAATAAGCATTGTTTCTGGTATAGTGACTTCACTGTAAATGGGTTACACCCACAAAGTCTGTTGTTTATAGTTTTTTTACTATGTCTCTTCGCTCCCCCCTCCCCATTCCTACGTTTGTGCCTTCCAATATTTAGCTCATAATAGGGCAGATTAGGAGTAATGCTAACTAGCAATAACTGCTACTAGTTAAAATGTGTTCATATATATATTTTTTTTTACTATAATTAAACCAAAAGATTAAATATCATTATTTTTGTTACAGAACGATTTACCCAGTATGGTCCTAAAAACCTTAGACAAGCATGGAATAAGTAAGTAAAATTTTTCTATACAGTGTTTGACTCTTCAGCCTGGAATTACTGTAGTTAACTTATGTTGCCCTTTGTTCTTTTCATTCCTATAGTAATATTGAATCATTACAGAATTACCTACTCCTGTGTTCATCTCTGAACTTTCTTTACATGATTTCTTTTCAGTTGGAAAAAAAGTATTTTTGCTCCTCACCAAAGTAAATGTCATTTGTATGCATGTCACTTCTTAAATCAAACAGCTTTAGGAAATACCAAATGTTAAGATTAAACTTGATTTTTATTTATTTACAACATTATGGTCATTTAGCATGCTAAATATATTTTTATGCTAGAAGTACACATAAAGGTCTTTGGACCACTCACTACAATTTGTGTATATCTATCTCTTGTCCTAAAGTCATGATTTAAAAGATAAGTGATACTGGGTTCCTCAATTTTTGGATATCCATTTTAGGTTGTCTTTAAATGACCTTATATTTAGAAAATGCTGAATAATGCTCACTTTGAAATCAACTACAGGCAGTCCTCAGACTTGCAACACAATTGGTTCTTGAAAACTACATCCTAAGTCAAAACGTTGCAACTTGGAACCAATTTTCTTTTAAGAAACATGTTATAAATGGGGGATTTGTTCCTGAGCCAAGGCCCAATACCCTATTTTTGCTAAAAATAACCCAGAATTTTGTACTCGATCAATTATAGATGAGTAATAGAGCTACATTAATGTATTTATATTGTAAACAGCAATCATATTGATTTAGAAGGACTTCTTTGAGGTGACTTTGCTGGACTTTTTGAAAGGCTCCTGGGTGGACTTTTTGAAGGGTTCTTGGCTGGAGTTTTCTCAGGAGTCTTGGCTGCAGGTTTTTCTGGAGTCTTGTCTGCTTTCTTAAAGAAAGTGTCCAAGGAAGTTT
>JAGPOW010002907.1:144013-189520 GCA_030014935.1 Caiman crocodilus
TAGCACGGTGGAGGAACGGGATCTTGGCGTCATTGTTGATGCCAAGATGAACATGAGCCGCCAGTGTCAGACAGTGGTTGGGAAGGCCAGCCGAACCCTCGCGTGCATCCAACGATGCATTTCGAGCCGGTCCAAGTTGGTGATTCTCCCCCTTTATGTGGCTTTGGTCCGGCCACAGATGGAGTACTGTGTACAGTTCTGGGCGCTGCATTTCAAGGGGGATGTGGATGGCCTCAAGAGGGTCCAGAGGAGGGCCACTAGATTGATATGCGGGCAGCAGGATAGGCCTTATGATGAGCATCTGAGGGACCTGAACCTATTCAGCCTCAGTAAACGGAGGCTGAGGGGTGATCAGCAGGAAATAGGGCAGGCTCTTTTTTCCTGGGCACCTCCAGGGGTAACTAGGACCAATGGTCACCAGTTACTGGAGAGCAGGTTTAGGCTGGACATTAGGAAACACTACTTCACTGTTAGGGTGGCTAGGATGTGGAACCAGCTTCCCAGGGAAGTTGTTCTTGCTCCTACCTTGGGCCATCTTTAAGAGTAGATTAGATAGGTACTTGGCTGGGGTCCTGTGACCCTGGCACTCATTCCTGCCACTGGCGGGGGGTTAGACTAGATGGCCTGCTCTAGGCCCCTTCTGACCCTAGATACTATGAAACTGTTATAGAAGAAGATACATAACTGATTTGACATTAAAAAACATCAATGACACAATTCATGAGTTATCACTTCAAAATGTATACCCACAAGATGTCTGATTTTAATCAGCACTTATTATCAGAAGTATTATCTGATAAGCTGCTTTGAAAGTGTCTCTCTACAGGCATTTAAGAGTACTTTTGTTGTGGTGGTGAAGATTGTTTCTATTAAAAAAATGAGGTGTTTGACAAATACTTCAGGGATCCAGTCCATTGCCTCCTGAAAATATTCTCACATATTTGTGAAGAAATTGTTTTTCAGTAATAAACCGATTAACAACAAGCATGCTGCAATTCTACTGTCTCAAATGTAACTTTGACCCCTGAATTCTGGAAGTGCTGCCAGAGAATCCATAATTAAGACACCCAAATGATCTTAGCTGTGCCCTTTACTTGAACTTTCAGAAAAGAAAAAAGAAAGTATAATGAGCCCTGAAAAAAAACATCTGCTCTTGGTGCGCAAACCCTATTATGCTGTAATTTATAATTATTATATGGTAACAGCATGACATCACTAAAAGCAGAGTTAAAGTTGTAATTGGATTGGCTTAAGTGTTCATTTATGTGTCTTTATCTCTGAGTCTCTTTAACTGAATGTTAACTAAACTTCTTGGGTTTGTACTTGTTTTTAGAGGGGGAATTTCAGGGGAAAGAATGATAGAAGATCTGTAATATTTTTACTTTTAAGTTACTGCCATATACTTACCATAGTGAGATGGAATTCATGTTATCTGTCCCCCCCTGTCCCCCCCCCCCCACGGTTCTGTCCATTTCCCCACCCCCTTGCTTCTGAAGGCAAAGCAGGAGGCAAAACTGCTCAAATGGGAATGATCTGGTTTCTATTATAATAGTATTCTAAAAAATAATATTTATTGTATATTTAAATGTTTGCAGCTACATTGGTTACTAGGTTTATTAAAATAAAAGTGCATCAGACTCTGCCATTAAAAATAAACTTGAATATTTTTAATAAAAGCATGTCTTTGACATGCATCCTAGTAACAAGTAACCTTTATCCTACAACAACCTTTTGTTTTATTGGCCTTCTCTTCTAATTGCAGTAGAATAGATGTAGCAGAATAAAGATCAGCCTTCAAAAATGTAAGCTATACGTTACTTGCTAGTCAGATTTCCATGTCTATTATAGTCTATGTAAATACCTATTTGCTTATATCTAAGGCAACCCTGAATTAAAAACAGCCCCCACTGATAATTAGATTCTATACATGAAAATTTTCTAAGTTTATTATAATTCTCCTTACATAGATTCTAATTATTGAGGGGTCATCTTTTAGTGCAGAGGGGCAGGCAGTAGGGGGGGACCAGTGGTGTGGGGAGGTCAAGCGGTTTGCTTCCTTTTTGTGCTTGCCTCCTTGCCTGCTTCTTTTGCAGCCACAGGCCTCTTCTTCCCCCTCCTCCTCTGCTCTCTGCTCCTGCCCCCCACCCCGTATCTGTTTCCCCTCCTTTCTATCCTTACCATTGCTCTACACCAGCAGGCTCCATTCCTGTTCTAGCCTGGGACATGGAGCATGCCCTGAGCCCAGCCCCCATAGCAGTTGTGTGGGCTTTGCTTGTTGCTATAAGGCTAGGTTGTGGTTGTATTCAGTGCTCCAGGCTGCAGCATAGAAGAGCTTGCTGGCAGGGCACAAAATGAAGGGGAGAGAGAAGGGCAGTCAGGGGAGCAGAAGCTGCTTTGTGGGGAAGGGGGAGGGGGAGGCAGGCACAGGTAGCAGCTGTGGCCCTTACCCTGGGTAGGGGCTGGAGCCTGAGCCACAGAAACTGCCTACTCCCACCCCTGCATACTTGATTCTAAGATGAGGGGTTCCCCCCAACAAGAGGAGAAACCCTGTCCTAGAATCAAATAAATAGGGTCATTATTAGGGGTGCACCAATAGAGATTTTTGAGGCTGATACTTATAGCCAGTTTTTAAGGAGGCTTATTGGCTGATACTGATCTGATTTCCAATACAGCTGCATGCAGCTAGTAAGTCTGGTGTGGTGGAAAGCAGGGGAGAGGGAAGGGGTGTGGGGGGCAAATCAAGGCCCCCATTGTGAGGGAGGTAGGGGGGATGGGGCAGGCACTGCTCAGTTGGGGCGGGGTAGGGCGGGAGATGGATCTGCAGTTCATCCAGAGGTGCGGGGATGGGGAGGCAGCTCTCACTGCTGTGTGTACCCTGGGAGGGCAGGAGGGGCATGTGCCCCAGATCTGTGCAGGGTGGGCTGCAGCTGTGGGCTGGGGCTGGCACTAGGGTATCATTGGGCAGGCAATGATGGCGGCTCTGAGATAGGGCTGCAGCTACCCCAAAAATTACTATAGCTGCACCATAGCCCCCTACCAGCACCACTGCTCCCTGCCCCGCACAGACCTGGGGGCACCCCCCCGCCCATAAGCTCCCAGGCGAGCGGTGGGAGCACTGCCAGGAATCACTGGATGAGTGAATGAGCTGCTGAGCAAGTTGCATGCAGCCGCCTCCCCTTACCGCACTGTGTGGGTGAACCATGGCTCCGTCCCGCAGCCCCCCTCCCCCCCCTCAGCTGGGCAGCACCACCTCCCTCCTTACCACGGGGGGCCTTGATCTGCACCCCCATGTGCATCCCCTGCCCCCTCCCCTTCCACCACAACAGACTTACCAGCTGAATGCAGCTCTCCTTGCTGCCTGTGTGCTGCGCTGTAGCTGTACGCATGCACTAGCCATTTATCAGCCAAATTATCGCCCATGTCAGGACGATTTCTGATATAGACAATTTTCTTTATATCAGTGCTGATTTGATATTGGACCAATGTATCATGCACCTCTAATAATTACATGGTTTATGTTGGAGGGGGTACACACCAGAGCTCTTAAGCACTGGTGTTCAGACTCAAATTAAAAAATAAATTCTCATGCCATCAAGTTATCTGTTTAATTGCAAAAATCACAGAAATTAGAGTTTGAAAAAGACATGGTAGATGTATGCAAGTAGCAAGGTATTTTGGTGACATCTTTTGGATGAACTGCACAGTTGGGAGAGTAATTAGGCAAGCTTTCAGGCAAAAGCATCTGTCTTCAGCTCTAGGGAAAAATAAAACTCAGCCTAAGCTAAATACAAGCTAAAAAATGGTTTCTGTTGACTCCAAAAAGCAGCATGTAACAGACTGGAGAAGGACTGTAAACTAGGACCATAGAGAAGTTATGAGAGTTAGCTTCAAAGCAAGAGATTCAAGGGATTTTTGAGTTGTACCACTTTATTGGACCAACTGTATAATTGGGAAAGATGTTGGATGAGTTTGGGGGTACAAAATACAAGGACCTGAAAAAGGCTGCTTTGTGCATGAAAGCTTGTCCAGTACCTCTCCCAGCTATATGGTTAATCCAAAAAAAAGTATCCTAAAAAAATCCCTTGACTGTCCTACATTCATGAAGTGTTGCAGATGTAACAGAACTCCAACCCTACTTCAAAACAAGAGAAGTTTAGTTGAATAGATAATCTAATTATATAAAACACAGACCATACAGAAGGTGAAAGGATCCTTGTTATATGTGGAGTACTGAGAGGTTGGAAGAAATGCACGGTAAATCAGTAGTTTTCAAGTTTATTAGATTAAGCAACCCATGGAAAATGCCATCTCTTACCATTCACGTATTTTTAGTGCAGAAGAATAATAGAACAATTCTTCTGTTGAAAATAACTAAAAAAAACCCATCGTGGCTCAGGATGGTTTTAATGCTATGGATTCCAATTTGAAATCTCTTGGCTGATTTTGTGAATCATATAGGTGGTTATATACCTAATAGTGCTAATATCTTGTGGCAACCCCACAGCATCTAAAGGTGGTGCAACAGATTGGTTGAAAATCACGCAGTTATGAACCCATTGTCTATGCTTAGTTCATAATGTTTAACATCCAGTAAAGTTACAAATTCTTGTTCTCAGCCCTGTTTTCTGAAGGTATTTTGTAGATTTCCCTTGAATGCAAGTACGGTTGGATCAGAAAATGACTGATTGTTCTGCAAAAAGTGTTCTGTCACAGGTGATCGATGTTTCAATCCATTATCCTTTTCCTCTTAGTTCTGGAGTGTCAGGGGCGACACATAGGGGGTGCATGTGGGTGCACATGCACCCTATGAGCGTGGCAGTGCACCCCCTACAAAAAGGCACCGTCAACACTGTCAGTGGCACCTGTGGGCAGTCGCCACTTGCCACCCCACCACCGACACCACCAGCAGTGTTTGTGGGTGGTCCATGATCCCTGCTGGCTGCCACCAACACTGCCAGCGGTGTCTGCAGGTGGTCTCCGACCCCCGGTCGGTGCTCGCCCCCACCCAAGCTCTGACAGTGCCGGTGGCATCTGCAGGAGCTCCCTTGCTTGCTGCTGCCGAGCTTCTGCCACCTGGCGGCCCCTACCCCCCCCCCCCCGGCCCTGCCGCGAGGGGCACACATCATTCATGTGGAGTCTACTGGTTGTTTAGTTTCACTCGCTTAGTTTCTGGTATGGCTTTTGGTACATTGGGCCAGGTGTACCCTATTCTGATGGACATGGGTAAGACTAATCATGCACTGTAATCAGATGATTTAACTACTGACTATGGTGGCCATGGAAATATGTAGACAGGTTTTGCATCTGCTCTTAAGAGACTGGGTTGTATGTTTGTTGATAAACAGGGAGTTTGCTTCTGCTGAGGAGTTGGATGATGTTTGAAGGTTGTTTGAAAGCCCTCAGTTTCTTAAATGTCTGTGTTCTTTTATGTATAAACCTGACAGGAGCCATTGTTTTGTTTGTTGTTTAGTTTAGGCCATGCTTGCTTCTTCCCCAGACCTGAACTTATGCCTGAAAGTTTGTCTAACATTTCTACCAAGTATGTGGTTGGTCAGATGAAAGATGGCACCAAAAAACCTTGTTTTTCATCTATTTCTTGGACCATCTAGGCTATAACAGTACTCCAGTCTTACAGGCTATTTCCCTGCCAGTGTGCAATTGTTACCTACAAAATTATTTTGTCCAGTTTAGTTTGAAGGACTGTTACAACTGCAGTTCTGTTAGTTTCCTGGCATGCTGAAGGTGACAGCAACATTTCTTGCCATTATGCATACCCAAGTGACTTTATTTATGTATTTATTTAAAGTGATGAAACTACGTGTGATCCCAGAAATTTACAACCTGGACAAGCAGAGGGCATATATCCTTGATAACTTTAGTTATTTAAATATGTTTAGCTATTTAGAAGCTTGTTTATTACAATTTTAATTAATCAGTTGTAGCATTTGGCATGGATTTTTTTGTTTTGTTTTCCGGCATTGTTTAAGCACATATTGAGCTGCTGTGCTGTTTTTATACTCCAAAAAGAAATTTGCTTTTCTGAAGTAGAGTTAACCAGTTAAATTAACATATTATTGGAAGGAAAATGACCTGTTCACTCATCTGAGGCAAATCAAGATGCCTTTGAGGCCAGCAGTAGTTATACTGTTTTTCAGCATTACTGAGATTAAGACAATGAATAAAATTGTTTCTAAGAAACTATAACACCACATGAATTTTTTTCCAGTCATATGCATTTATACAACTTCTGTCTGCCATTTTTCTCTAACCAAAGATCATTTTCTCTCCTCCTGCTTTGCATGACACTAGACCAGAGTATATTGTAGGGCTGGTTTCTTAATTCCCCTGCTAAGTTGGCAGTTTGTGAATTATCATAGACAACTATGTGGGACAGTTGAGGTACTCCAGCTGCTTGCTGCAGCTTTTATTTCAAAGGGCACTGCTTCTCATGTCTGCTGTGCTATGTTGATGGCCTGCAGCTGAGCAGAGAAGCATGATTCTTTGATGTAGAAGTCACAATAAACAGCTGAGTGGTTCATCTTTAATTCAGCAAGCTACTGCCAAAGTAAGAGGGTTACAAACTCCTGTATCTGAATGATTTGGGTTTTACCTCATGAGCAGTGATTGTAAATGTCGCATACACTTGTAAGAAGAAAGACACTTTTGTCCCATAGATATCAAAGAAATATGTTTGGAGTTGCAAGTAAACCTTGCAAGTATTGTTTGCTGAAATAAAAACAATAGAATTTTGAATGCAAATGTGTGTTCCCTGAAAATGGTAAGAAACAAACCCTTTCCTCATTTTCAGTTACGTGCAAAATAAAAATTAAAAGTTACAATAATTGTTGTCCAGTCTATTTAAAATTATCAGGGGAATACTGGTGGTCTTCAAATTTGAATACTGATTAAAAACATTTTAATTGTTAGTAAGCAGTCAGTGACAAAGTATAATATGATTGCTGCCTTTTAGTGAAAATTTAAAACAACATGGAATTTTTGCAGGGTTCTTTAGATATTGTATTGGATTATTATAAAAAGTCTGAAAGTGAATTTTCCTATTTTGATTGCTTTTATTAAAGTTACTGGAATGTACTGATATTTATAAACACAAATAAAAATCAGTGGTTGTGTCCATTGCTCAAATTAATCTTATTAATTAGAGGTGCACTGATATATCAGTCGCAACTCAAATTGGTGCAGATAAAAGGAAAATTAACATTATCGGCTGTAGGCTTTTTTGGCCAATGTAGCCAATAATGTAACTGATAAATGTTGCATGCACACATGTAGCCACAGCATGCATGCAGCCAAATATGCAGCTGGGCAACTTGGAGAGCAGCATCCTGCCAGTAAGTCATGGGGGGCAAGAAAGGGGGTCATGGCAGAGGGAATGGGCATGGTGGGGCAGATCAAGTCCCCCATGCTGAAGGAGGAGCTGAGGCAGGGGCAGGCGCTGCTGAGTCATGGTGGTGAATGTGACCCTGAGACTAGGAGCATGATGGAGCCATGGGCAACTCATCCAGGCGGTGGGGTGAGGCTGGCTCCCCGTCACTGCATGCACCCCCGGGGGAGGCATGGGAGCAGGCTGCCTGATGTAGGCTTGGGGCCCCAGGCCCCCAGCACTGCCCCTGCTCAGGGCACTCTGCTCTGCTGCCTTTCCCTCAGGGACCAAGGAAATTCCTATAAATCAGCTATAGGATTGGTATTGACTGATTTATGGCTAGTTAATAATCAGCTATCGATATCAGCCAAGAAGATCTTTATTGGTGCACCCCTATTATTAATAAATAGGTTGATTTCTCTCTACCTGTAATACCTTCCATCTACATCCTGATAGCAGTTGATATACTGCTAGCAGTAAATGTATGGCATTTTGAGTGTTACCCTACTAACTAATCCTCCTTCCCATTGATTGGCTTTCTCAATCTAGGAGACTCTTGCTGCAGAAGATTTCTTCAGCTATTATTGTGAGAGGGGTTTTCAGATTTTACTGAAGAGTCCTCCCTCTGAGCAGTTCTTCTTGCCAACTGTTTTTTTTCTGCTCTCTGTGGATATATTTTGACAGGCAAAAAGGTTTGTCTTTTAGTTGTGTTAGCTTAACACAGAACGGAACATCCCATTAACACTGGAAGCTTAGCTGGCTATGTTATAACAAAGGGTCTCTGGAGATTTCCCCCCTTAGGCTACAGTACAGCTTCAGACCCGTTTTCTTGATTCTTAACAAAGCTTTTTAAACTGTATTAAGCTTGGTTGACTGAGCTGTCACAGTTGAAAAATGCACACTTGACCTTGTCAAGACTAGGCTTATAGTGCTTATGTATACCATCTTTCTCATCCCTTTTGGGTTGGTTAATCCAGTTTCCTGGACTTGCCTCTGGCTAACTGGTTTCTTTGTGGCCATTTGTAGGCCTTTGTATGTGTTTTTAGTCTTGCTCTTGGTGCTATGTCTTTCCTGGCAGAATCACCACTCTGCAACTGTACAAATGTTTGAGCTGTTTTTCCTAGAGCAGGGATTGTCAACCAGGGGTATGCTTACCTCTGGGGGTACTTTAGAAGGCCCCAGGGGGTACTTGGTAGCGGTGCAAAAAAGCCGTCAGCACTTCTGGTTTTTCTCAGCCAGCCGCCAGGGGACTCCCCACTTCTCAACCAGCTGCTGGATACACCAACCAAAAAAGGTTGAAAGCTCCTGTCCTAGAGCAAAGATGGTGGTTCTAGGAGAAAGATAACCCATCTCCAACCTAGTAGAGGTCACTCCTGAGGAAAGTCTCTCCTGGGAGAATGTCTGTGCACTTACTGAGGCTTTTCCTGCAAGGATATGGTTTGCACTGTCCTCTAGCATCCCAGCATGCATTGCTCCAATCCCCCCATTTTGCCCCCCCATACAGCTCCATTAAACAGTGACTTGGGCTAGACACTTGTTCTCTAGGGGAGCATGTAGCAAACTGCTACCTCTAACAGTTTCAGGGCCAAGGAAGTCCAGCCTCTTCACATGCCCTGTGCTGTGCTCCAGAGTTGCAGAAATGCACAGAGTCCCGAGGCAGCTGTGTGCCCAATATATCACTCTGAGCAGGGGGGTGGAACCTAATTAGACTCAGACTCAACTGACCTGACCTGACCAGACCTCACCCTGATGCCAACCAGACCACACCCAGACCCACATACATTTGTGTGCCCACAAATCTATGTAGCCAGCAGAGGTAGGTTTTTGCTTCTCCTCTGCCTGTGGTCATCCTGGTAATTGAACCCAGGCAGTAGCTGGATACCTCCTTGCTCTGTGGGATTATGAGCAAAATCAGGACGACTTCTGCAAGAGCTGTCAGAACAAGAAGGTAAATCTGTACATTGCTATGGAGATGAGACCATGGGGCCATGACTGACTGGGAGCAGTGCTGGGGCAAGACCAAGTGGATATACACCTTCTACAAGACCTTCACAGCATCAGACTGGAGGCACCAGGCACATAATGCCTTTTTTCAAAAAGCAAGACTACATCCTTAAGTGAGACTAAGGTGTGAGTGAATACCAGGTGCATCTATGATACAAAAATAGATTGGGTGTTAAGAAAGGAGTAGCCCTCTAAAGAGCAGATGAGAAGAAGGCCTCAGGAACCCACCTGTAGGCAGAGCTGGAGCTGGAAGCAGTGTCCCTCGACCTGTTTTTAAGCCAGGTCCCAGACAGAGGCACAGGATAAGGCAGGAGGGAACACAACAGCTCTGATAAGAACATGGTTAACACACAGGGTGTGAACCCCCATATTGTGCCATTGCTGTCACAGGTGGCTCCAGGAAGGGCACTTATTTCCCAACTGACCTCAGCCCTGAAGAATAGCAGTGATGCACACCCCCAGATACTTCTTCTCTCACTTCTGGGACAAGGTGGCTTGGTTCCCTTTCCATTGAGGGCATCTCAGGGGCCTTGCCAATAACCCAATGACCAGGCCCTGGTCCTTTTATTCCCAGCACTGAGGAGGAAGTACCTGAAAGCCAGACCACTGTGCATGCTGATAAGGATTCACAATCCATTGCATGGGTATTCTGGGGATATGGGTACAGAGGGACCCTTTCATCCCCTATGTCCCCTGAGAAGACAGTAGCCGACTTGTGGGTATCTCTGTAGCCATTCCCCAGGCCCAGCCTCCAAAGGGAATGTTTAGGAGCGTGGGGAGTTGGATGCTATTAAGCCCATGCCCTTGGGTGGATGTTCCCCCTAATACTGGAATCTTCTCCCTCTCCAAGGCCATGGGAAATGTGATCTTTCTCCCCCCAGGTTCCCTGAATAGTCCCTCAAAAGCCCCTTTCCTGCCTCCCATTCTTCTTCCTCAGTAGTGGCTGATTAAGAAGTTTTGTTTTTTTTTCCTGTGGTTGAAACCAGGGAGGTATCTATACCCATATAACAAGCTATGAAGAACTCTAAAAGACTTTATTAATTGAGCAGACAAAGGCTATATAGTGGAGACATATATTGAGGTTTGCTTTACGACCAAGAGGAAGACCAGCATGGAGAGATGGTAGAACACAGACATAGGAAGTGCTGGCATGTTAATAATGCAGAAAAATAAACGCAATTTCCCCCCACCCCTCCAAAACATAGGCACTGAAGAAAAAAAAAATGGTCCTGAGGAAGACTAACAGTTCCAGCTGCCCAGTATTGGGGTGGAGGTGAGACCAAGCTAGAAATCCTAGAGTGATTTGTGGGCAGCGCTCAAGAACTCCAAGAATGCAATCATCAGGGATCCTGATTTTCTCTTATTTGAAAAAAAATTCCAATTTTTTGATGGAAAAAAAGTAACCCAAAATCTACATTTTTCCATGATTAAAATGAAACACCACTATATACTAGTGAAACAAGTAAATCAGCAGAAACACTTCAATAAGTGAACAAACAGGAATCTTAATGCTGCCCATTTTACTGGAGTCTGATGACTTGCATCTGTTCATAATCTTTAATGAATAACATGAAACTACTTAAGATGCCTGTGGGCAAGCTGAGCATCTGTTTAAATCACTAGTCTTCTACCCCATCACATCAGTTTCAATATTAAATATACCACTTATTGGCAATTTAAGAATTCACACTACAAATACAGGGATGGCCTGCTTTGTACTCTCTTTGTCTCTGTTTCTGTGCATCTCTCTCAACTCCTCAGCTGTACATGTCTCATTATGACTGGTTACATCCTTAGTAGTAGCTTTAAAATTGACAGGGTTTAGTTTGAGCTACAAATAGCACAGCAGTGGCATTGGTTGAGGTGAGCTAGAACTGCCTGTCATACAATGGACAGGTTTTTTTCAAGAATTTTCTGATTGCAAGGTATTGCTTAGTTGTATTGTAAACTATTGCTCTGTATTCTAATGTGGCCATCATTTACATATACATTCTCTCTGTGTGACGTGATGATACTCTCTTACATTTATTGTTAGGCATCTGGATCTTATCCAGTGTGAAAAGTGTTGGAGGGGGAGCTATATTAGTCATGTGTGAACTATTGTAAAGTGTATCTATATTTGCCCATGTAGTTACTGCAATAAGAATACTTAATAGACAGTATTGCAAAGCAGTTTAATATGCTTTAATGTAAAGAGCACTGTGTGTTTATCTAAATTCTGTTCTATATTAAAGGATATTCTTGAGGACATTTGAAAATGTTTTCATTTCTTTCGTGGGATACGATATTGACAATATAAAATGCCAGGACCATCACACACTTCTGTGTGATGTCTGACTTCAGTAAAATGCCAAAATGTTTTTTTCCTTTCCCCATACTACATTTTTCACTTTGTGATTTAGGTAAAAAAAAACAAAACAAAACTTAAAGCAAAGGTTGTACTAAGTAATGACATGTCACCTTATTTAAGATTTAGATCATCAACCTAGTTACATTGGCAGAAGGTTGATAGTGTTTAGTTGAAGCTATTATATTTGTTCTGAAGGACTTTTTTTTTTGTGTCACAAATTAAAGACACCCTGCAGTAAATTGAGCCAAACTTATGATGTGCCTGATTGTCAGATAGCTGGTAAATTGATATTCATTCATCTGAATTCCCAAGTTCTATCCATGATGCTTGGAAAGATTTTTTATGTTTCTTTCAGTTTGAAATTTTTAATGACATTTTGCATTGGAATAGACATGAAATTATATGAAATTGTCATGGATGGGATTGTTGTACATACCCATGCAAATTTATTTTTATTCCATTTTATTTAATTATCTGCCCTGGTGTAAAATACTTAAACAAAAGTGATGGACCTCTGGCTGCAGAATCATTTCTTTAAGTACTATTCACAAGGATAACATGCTTGTTTGTATTTCAGTACACACTTAGTTTGCAATAAAGTAGAGTACTCTCTTCATCTATTTCAGTGGTGTTCAACCCATCAGGCCCTGCAGGCTGGATGAATGGCATAAGATTAGTCTGCTGGGCCAGTCCACAGGCTGGATCCAGGGTGCAGAGCTGCATCACCTGGCCAACAGGGCTGGAATATGAAGGTGGCAGGATTAGTGGCTGCAGTTACTGGAGCTATAGCAGCTGCTTCTCCTTTTGCCACCCAATTTCCAGACTCATGTGCTGAATGATATGTTTCTGTGGGCTGGATGCAGCTCGGTCATATTGTGATCATCCCTGCTCTATACAGTATGAAGATTGTACAACATCTGTCTGCATATGCTATGCCTTCTTCAAGATAGTTATATTCAGAGAAGAAATATAGATATTATAGAATCATAAAAAAATGAGAATTCAGGGTACTTCAAGCAGTAGGTAACAATGTTAAAATGACAGTAGCTGCTACTTCCATTAAATCTATAACATTCTCTTTTTAAAATATCCTGTAATTACTGCCAATCATTTGTACCTGGAAGGCTTCTGGAAAAAAACTATGCTTCCATTCTAACATTGTAATGTAAGCTGGACTTGAGCTCATTTTTTTTCCCCCTCCACAAAATGGAGGAGGAGACATTCAGCAAAGATGGTAATTTTTAGTGAGCCAAGTAGGCTAAGGCCTCAAGTTCTGAAGTTTTGGGAGCAATGTTTAAGCTTATTGTGTTGCTTTGTGTTCCAGCATAAAGGACACTAATAACATAAAGTTGCTAGATTAAATTTCCAACTAGTGCAAACAGAAGAAGCAAAGACATACTTTTTTTTTCTAACACTGTATTTAGAATCCACTCATCATTTCCCCTTTTGAGCTTCTGTTGCTTACAGTTTAGATCAACCTACATCCTAACAATAAGCAGGACTGCCTAAGGGTGTTCATCATGTCTGCTTACAATATGTGTGGCTCCCCTCTGATGAATACTTAGTCAAGCTGCTTTTGCAGATCTGGAAGCTATGGATCTCTGACAACTTGAGCTTCAGTTTTCTTTCCTAACCCCTCATGACTCCTTTTTAACAATAAGTTGGGCAGGGTGAAAGATAGCCAAAAGCCATGGAGAATTAAAGCCGAAGACTACATGTTTTCATTGCAAAAGAAAAAAAAAATTTACATCAGGTTACCTTGATGTAAAATCCTAATAGAGTTAAGGCGTAGGTAGTTGTATCCTGGGAGGAGCTAGTCAAGATCAGTCTTAGGTGATGTGTAAAAGACACTCCTTGACTTCAGGGTGATGACTTCAGACCCTCCGTCACAAGATTTCAAGCTCCTACATCACAACATGGAAGCTTAGATCTGTTTTCATGAAAAGAATTGTAAGAATCTTGTAAGATTAACAAAACAATGTGTTTTCCCTAATTTAGACATTGGATGAGACATTTTTGCTGGAACTTCCTGGAAATGTTCAGCCCTGGTCAGATGCACAACGTAAAATAATTCTGCCCAGCCAGTTAGTTAAGCAGATAAAGCAACTGAAAAGCTGTCCTTATAATAGAAAATGTCAGGTTACTGTAAGTGTAGGTATCTCTCCCAGCTGTGTCCATAATATGCACCCACGTTTGAATGTTTTATTTTTAAATCTTTCCTCATTTTAAAGTAGGCTGTTCTTTAGCACACTGCTGTCCTTTAGTTCTTTAAGGGAAGAAATAAATACAGTCTTTCCTTCTACATTTATAAAAGGTAACTAAACACCCTGGAGTTCCTAGGATGCAGTTTTTTTCTCAATAAATTTTGACACATTCATTCTTGCATTAATTTACCACAGTTGTGGGTATAATTAGCTCCAGTATTCTAGCACTAACATTCCTACAGATACATGCCAGTTATGAGGTTTTTTCATGTTTTTACCTGTTTTCCAGCTACAATCAATTAATTATATTATTTATAGCAAATATTGGCCAAAGTCCCCAAAGAAGATTGGCACACCAGTGTGTGCTCTGGGTGCTATACAAATTTGTGTTTGAACACTTTTTGCCATACCTACTTTACAAGCTACCAGAATCTTTAAAATCAGCTTACTGTACATTTAAAGTATCCAAAACAAATAAAATAATTGCTTTCGGAGCTTTATTGCAGTTAAAGTGATGAGATGAGAACAGGATGGGTTTCAGCACTGACCAAGTGCAAGGTACTCCATCTGGGGGGAAGAACTAGCAGCATACCTACAGGCTGGGGAGCTCCCTTTTCATCAGTGCAGAGACAGAAAAGGATCTTGGGGTCATTATTGATGCCAAAATGAACCTGGGATGTGGTCAAGAAGGCCAACTGTACCTTGTCATGCATCCACAGATGCATCTCAAGCAGGGCCAAGGACATGATCCTCCCCCTCTATGTGACACTGGTCAGGCCACAGTTGGAGTACTGCATCCAGTTCTGGGCACTGCGCTTCAGGAGAGATGTGGACAACATGAAGAGGGTCTAGAGGAGGGGGACTCGCATGGTCAGGGGGCAACAGGGCAGGCTGTACAAAGAGAGGCTAAGGGACCTGAACCTCAAGAGAAGGCTGGGGGGATCTAATGGCCATTTACAAACTAGTCAGGAGGGACCAGCAGGCACTGGGGGTGGGGGGTCCCTGTTCCCCCCAAGCACTGCCAGGAGTGACTAGAAATAATGGTCACAAGCTGACAGAGGATGGTTCAGACTAGACATCAGGAGGCACTAGCTACTTCATTGTTAGGGTGGCTAGGATCTGGAACCAACTTCTGAGAGAAGTGGTGCTGGCTCCTACCCTGGGGGTCTTTAAGAGGAGGCTAGACAAACCTTGCTGGGGTCATTTGACCCCAGTACTCTTTCCTGCTATAGCAGGGGGTCACAAATAATGATCTACTCAGGTCCCTTCCAACCCTACAAACTATGAAACTATGAAAGTGAATTGTGCACATGGGTGGAAGCTTATAATTTATATATTTTTAGCAAGGTTAACCTATTTTTAGAAAACACTTCCTTTTGGCATTCTCGCTTTCTCTCCTTAGTTGAGTTTCCAGTTGAGTATGCATTACAGAATACAGATAACCCTCGCCATTCGTGGGTTATACGTTCCTGTGATCCCTGTGAATGGTGAAATCTGAGAATAGGGCACTGCATTCATGAACGCAGTACCCCTGGTGGCTAGGGATAGTGCACAGCGGTGGCAGGAGCAAGCATGGAGCTCCCAAGGATGAGTGTTTAAAGTGTATTTAAAATGCGGGTTCAGCAATCACAAATTTTGAAACCGTGAATACCAAGGGTTTCCTGTAATTCTGAACAGTTTATAAAGAACTGTATAGAGTAGAAAAGACTAGGAAACATAAATTTATCCAGCAACTTATTTTTTCAATTGGAAAGACTGGTTGGTTTTTTTGAGTTGGAAATACTGTATTTTCTCACATGAAACATACCCTGGAATATAATGGACACCATGTTTTTGAAGGGAGAACGAAGGGTTTTCTTTCTAGAGTTATGACTGCACAGAGCAGGGACAGAATGTAATCTTCTGTTGACTTGCCCTCTCTTTCCTGTTTAACTAAAGCTGAAACTCTAGCTGCTGCTGCAAACTTGTCTTCGTAGATGGACCTGTGATTCTGAAAAGAGGTTAAGAGTCTCCATAGCTGTGAGATGGGAGGAGAGAGACCAGGAGTACCTAGCAGACAGCAAAATTACCCTAAAGTGCCTGGTTTGATTAGTTGAACATCAAGGCCATTAAAAAAGAGAGAGAATTGTTAACACCTGGAGTGAAGAACAGTGAGCCATTTTCATTTCCTTGGCTGAACAGTAATGCAACAGCTGCTGCACTGTGAAACAGTAACAGACACAACTTACTAAAATAGACCAAGATATTCAAATAAGAATGTTTAACAAAAAACCCACAAATTTTTAAAGCATCCACCCCACCCTGCCCATTACTGCTCCTCTGCCTCCCACCTAAGAGAGCATTCTCCATCCCATATTCACTGCTTCTGTAAAAAAAAAAAAAAAAACCAACAAAAAAACCCAACAACCGAAAAAACAACCAACATTTCTTCCCAACATTTCTGTTTATCCTGTCCCTTCTCACTCCCCTGCCTATCATTCAGAGGTGGTTTACCCCCTTTTTCAAAGTCCCTCCCAGTCTAGTACCTAACCCCACAGCCTCCCCTCTCACAGGGGAGCTGGATCTGTTCCTTCTCATCCACATCCCTGTCTCTCACCCAAGGGAGTTAGACCTGATAATAAATTTTGTTTCTCTGTTAAAGCAGTGTGTGTTCAGTTGCAGATTACTAAGTGGTAGGTGTAAGACTTTGAAAAGCAGTCCTTGGTTCGACTACCAAACGTTTATTGCTGTTTGTCAATTTTTCAAATAATCATATTGACAATTTCCCAGAAGCTCTCTCTGTACAGCACTACAGAGTTACCACATTCTCCTCCTTCCAGCTTAACACTGTCATCATGGCTGCAAAAATTAATAATAATTAGTTGCTACTGTGCTGTGTCTGCTGCCAGAATATCATTGTTACCTTGTGCTATCATTGTGTGTCAGACTGCAGGCACCTATTTTTTCTCATCTTAATATATGGTTTCTGTGCTGTTCAGAGAAAGGACCATCTCTATTATCAGCACACACACTTGTTACCACAAGCACCTGGGAAACTTGTGAGCTAAAGAAATCCTTTTTTTGTCCCATGAAATTCTGTTCATTGGGTTTTGCTAAAATAAAAATGTTTTGAAAATTACCATTTTCTTTTTGCCATTTGATATAATCATTAACATTTCTGCAGCAGTAATTGTTAAGTGAGCATAAAATGTTGAGATGACACTCATCAAAGTAATAACAACATAAACATTGTACTTGCCTACGGTGGCTATCATAAAGGACATTCCAGTTATCTGCTACTCTGTTCTCTATTGATACAAAACCCAACGCCTTTATGTCCTCTATTTTTCTCTTGCTTCAAGAACAGTACAACCAAACTGTCCTCTATGATGGCCACCCCATACATGCTTAGGAGTGCTCAGAGCAGCTGTAGCAGAGGGAGATGATGTGCTAGACTCCCACACTCCCTTAGCAACAGTGGCCCGTGTCCTATTGTCCCCCATGTCCCTGACAGGGTGGATGGCCAGCCTCCTGCCAGTCATTCCCCTAGCCCAGGTCATGGCCCATACAATCAGCTGCGTGCATCGCAGACTATTCTAACTCACAAGAAGTGGGGAGGGAAACTCCAGGTGGCACTTTTCCCAGCTATTTAAGTTCTATATCGATGCATGGTTTACCTAGAGGCGGTTATGGTAACGCAAGAAGCCAAACATGACAGTGTTCTGAGACATGTAGATGGCTAGTACCAGCCTGAGTCAGAGAGGAGAGCAAGGGCAGCATATCTGCTAGATGCAATAATTCAGCACATCTTGAATTGTCTATAGCCAAGAAGGTAGGAGCACCTGCAGAAGCAGCCAAAGCAAGGACTGCTCTGTTGAGATGGTAAATGGCAACCAGTGAGGTCTACCACGGCACCTGCCTATATTCAGAGCAGTGACCCTAACTGGGGCACCAGAATCATTGAGGTGCATCTAGTACCTCCCTGCTGTGTGTTCTTAGAGGGGAGGCACTGAGTTTGTAGCCAAAGCTCAAGACCTTCAGGCATTCGAAGAACCTCCTACAGTTTTGACTAGGCTTTCCCATCCATGTCCGCATTTGCTGTTTGTTCCAACTGTTTCCCTTACCTTCTCTCACAGTCTGCTGCTCAACGCCTCTCTCTTTTTACGCTTGTGTCCCCCCGTCCTGGACTCCTGCGCTGCTGTATGATTCCCCAACCTGTGTTGCCACATGATCATGGACGTGCACCACTGGATCTGGGTTCTGACCCTGGAGGAGCCCACACAGTCTGGATCTGACCCAAAGCCCAGGATAAGTTTGACATTAGTGTCAGGGTGGGGCAGAAGTGAGAGCTGTGCAGATACAGCTCACTTGTTCCACTGCTGTTTACCCACCGACCATCTCTGCTCAATTCCACAATTTCCTCTGTCACCTGACTTCCTGACCTACTCTGCTGTCCACCCTGGGACCCGCACTGCTACACAATCCTCAACTTGTGCTGCTGCCTGAATGTGCACCACTGGACCCAGGATCTGGCCTGAAAGGAGTCCACACAGTCTGGATTCAGCCCAAGACTTGGGATGAGTTTGACACCCTTGTCCTAGGGTGCCCTGACATTTGTAGTGCAGAACACATGGCCCATGTGCTACAACAGTGGTTTTCAGTTTTTTTCAATAAGTGTACCCCTGGTGGCCAGACACAAAGCAGGGGGATGGGGTGGCATGTGCAAGCTGGATGCAGCCAGGGGCGGGGTGGCAGTAGTGCAGGGTAGTAAGTGGCAGTGGCAGCTGCTGTGTGTGATCTTTCCCCGTTCCCTCCGCATAGCACCTGCACAGCCCACAGAGGGGTGCCACTGCCCTCACTCTGTCTTGCCCCAGCCCTGCTCCTGGGAGGCAGCAGTGCAGGGCGGTGGGTGGTGGCACTGCATCCCTGCCCACCAACACCTTCCCAAGTACCCCTAGGGGTTCGCATACCCCCTGGTTGATAACCCCTGCACCGCAGAGTAGTGCAGGAACTTCTTTGTAGTGTGATGCTTTGTAGCACCACATGTAACAGCTACGTACAGGTACAGATAGTGCTACAAGGGTCTCCAGGACCCCTAGTTTCTCATAGTCCTCTGTTCTTCTACCTCCAAGAGAGATGGAAAATGTTTGACTTCCCAATAGCTCATCCAGTGACAAGCTGTCAAGGAGGCCTCATGGAACTCTGCTACTACTGTCTTTGTTGCCAGAGCACCAGGTTTGCTTTAAGAACAGCTAGGGCCCAGTTTCCTGCCACTGCACTGAGAGCCCAAGTTCCCATCATGACTGCAAGAACAGCAACAACAGTGGTGGGGGAGAGAAGATTACACTTGTCCCTGTTACTCCTGTAGGGGGTGGATTGTTGACAGCCTGTCCCCTTTCCTGGTAGGGCAGGAACTAGGAGAACCCTATTGCCCCATGGCTGGAGAGCTTACCTTTGAAGTAACTTTGCAGATCTCCAGCCAGGGGGCTTTAATACCTGTATACCCCCATAGCACTCCACTTTTGTAGCACAAGTGTAGTGCTACAAATGAACAGTTATCCATAGCCCTGCCCTATCTAGCTTCATGTATGTAGATTTTATGCTCTAGCCTAGCACCATACTTAATTCTGTGCAGTGCCTTGTACTGCGGGAGGAGGACTCATTCTTGGTTGATCCTTAGTGGCTACAAAATATATATGATTGAATGAGGAATTAAAACTTACATTCACTGCATGGCTGCTGGGGAAGGACTGTGATAATCCTGCTAGTGGCCCTGGTAGGAAGAGTTGCGCTGGTTATATTCAATGCACATTTTACATATTGAGAAAAAAATAATCACAGTAAAAACCTTATAATTTCCTGCTGCCTTTGAAATATTTTAGTCATCTCTATTTTCAATGATTCTACTTTGGTTTTGCTATAACTTAACTTCGCAGTCACTTAACAGTTACCAGAATTCAAATTAAGTCTGTGTTATAATGGGGTATGGGCACAATAGAAATTTTTATATTCTTAGGTTTATTTTAATAGAATCACCCAAGTCCAAAGGGTATGTGCATTGTAAAAACATTTTAACCATGTTAATGTGGAAGTGCATTATAATTTAACAGGGAACTAGTTAACCTGTGAAGAATTATAAAATCCAGCCAATTTTTAACTATTCATATGAGGATTTTGATTGTGCACAATAGAGTTTCCTAGCCATAAACATTTGTACTGTAGTTACAGTAGTGTCACTTCTGGACAAATTCATTTAAGATAAAACAGGTTTACAAGGCTATCTGAAATACTGTTTGTTTTTCAGGATGTTCAACATGTTGCAGACCCTTACAAGTGGCTGAAGGGGAAAGGAAAAAGTGCCATCAACTACTGTACCAACATGGGAAATACAACCACCAAATTCCGCAAAGCACTTATAAATGGAGATGAAAATCTGGCCTGCCAAATATATGAGAGCAATCCTCAATTAAAAGAAACTCTTGATCCAAATACTTCTTATGGGGAAACTTATCAGCACAATACTCCATTACATTATGCTGCTAGGCATGGAATGAGCCGAATATTAGGGTGAGTCAAAGTGTATGATTTGTTAACATTTTTAACGGTTGGCCTAACAAATTCAAGATGCGACTATAACTAGGTTATAGTTATTTTGTATGATATGTAATTATTGAACATATGTTTTAATTTGGATTTATTGTAACCTTTTAAACCTAGAAAATCTGCAAGATATTATGAAAGACTTATATTTTGTAACTTGGAAAATGCTTGGTTTTAATTGGTCTGTAATATTTTGTTTTTTCTTTATAATATTAATTCCAGGCATAAACATTATCAGAGTATAAAATTAGCTTTGTTGTCTTTTATAGTACAGCCTTTTTAAAAGGGTAGTTTTGCCCCACTTTTCAAAACTATTTAATTTTTTTAATGAGTCCTTCTCTAATACTATACCTAATATGTTGCCACCTTTATTTGAAGTCTTCCATTATTATCATTAACTTATGTGTTCCTTAAACTTGTCTTTTGATCTTGAATTTTTCATTTCTACAAATGTAAGTTTATTTTTGTTACCAAAAATGATCAATTTGGCAAACATTTTTGTGATTTAATTACAGTTCCATTTTTTTTATTCTTTTGCAGGAAGTAAATTGTGTTTCCTGTAGTGTCTGCTTACAAAGTGCTTTATTTTCTTGTTAATTAATAAATTATTCTTCAAAACTTTATGTATAAGATGTTTCTTTGATTTGGCAAACTAGTGTATTTGCCATAAGGCTTCCTGCACTGATATCCATGTCTTCTTTGAAAGATGCTTTTTCAGAATATCTTTGGCTTAAAATTCACTATTCAGTATTTTCTTTGAAAGCTCTTTTAAAATATTATGAGTAGTGTTTAATTCTGGTGATGGAACATTTTTCCAGATGATCATAAAATGTGAATAATATTCAATATGCAGTTTTAAAATGTAATACTATATAGATACTTTATATGAGAGCCAGTGCAGACAGAGCAAAGACATATCTAAAAATGGCCTAGTGTTCAGACAGTCTGAAATTTGTTTTTACAGTACAGTATCCTGTTAAAGGGCAAAAATTATAACGGTTGATATGGAAAAACTGTAATGTAACTGGTAGTTAAATTTGTATGGTTATAAATATATGGCAATCCATATTTAAAATAAAATGTCATTCATATTTATAAAGCTTTTAGGTTAAATCAAATCCATGAATTATTAAACTATGCTAATCCTTGTTGCAGATCTCCCTTGAACAATATGGAAAAAAGAGCCATATTGCAGAAACTATGTATTGATCAAACAATTTTCACAAGCACTGAATTTATTTAGTTTGATTATCAAAACCAAAGCATTGGTTTGTTTAGTCTAGAAAAATGGATCTTAAGAGTCATAATAATAGTCTTCAAGCCTGTATAAGGCTGGTATAAAGAAGATGGTGATCATTTGTTCCTTGTGCCACTGAGAACAGGACAAGAAATTCTGTCATCAGAAATAACTTTTCCAGCAAAGAAGGGTTGCTCATTACTAGGAAAAGCTTTCTGACTAAATATGTCCTGGAACAGGCTAAATGTTCTGGAAGTCTGTGGATTTCCGTCTGCTGGAGGCACTTAAGAACAGATTAAGCAAATATCCATCAGGGATGTATTATATACCTTTTCCTAGCCCTGCCTCAGAATGTGGGGTGGACTTGATGAATTGGTGAGGTCACTTCCAGGCCTCATTCTGTGATTTCAGTGATTTGCTGCTCTTTTCTTTTTTTCGGTTCAGCCTCTATTCAGTTGTCTGCTAGTACAGAAATATTTTGCCAAGAATAATGGGAGATTAAATGAATGGGATGATTGTTTTACTGCAACATGAAGGCAGGGTGTAGAGATGCAACTTATAATAAATCTGAAATGTGTGTTTTCATGAGCCAGAGCTTGCTTTATCAAATGCTGTGAAAGGACATGCATGGAGTGGTTTGTCAGATAGAGTGGTTTGTTTCTTGCTATTGTGGGTGAGAATTTGAAGAGGTGATTTTGTTGATTCCTTGGGTTAACAATCACCTGCAAACACAGGGGACTGCACTCACTGGTCTTAGAAGGTCCCTTCCAATCCTATAGTCTTATGTTTTGAAAGGGTAACATGATCATAGAAACAAGCAGGAATTAACAGTCTTTGTTTTCTGCATTTCCCTCCTTACAGTTGGGGGATATCTACACAAGAAATACAGTGCTATCTATTGAAATCTGTTTGAAATGTATGGAACAGGCATTTTTCAGGGACTATAAATGATGCAGCTGTTTTTTGAATTTGTATTTCTAAAGTGTATGGTTACTTCTTTACTGCAGTTTGTAACTGTGATAGCAATATACTCTCACTGCATACTAAAGTTACCTCAAGCCAGCTTTAATGTAGCTATCTTGGGCAACAATAGTAGTGATAATGTGACTGCCTGAATCCTCAAGTTCTCCAGTAGATAGAACCTGTAACACTTCACTACCATTGTAATGTACTGCATGTTTATGCTATGATTAGAGATGATTGCAATGTAGAAATGTGTACTCTGTTTCCATTGCTATACTCATGCACTTAAAAGCTTAGATTTTTTTTCCTGAAGCTGGTTGGTTGAGAAGGCTCCACAGAAAATCCCTTTTGGTATTGCTAGTCAGTATGAGACTCGGTAGATGTGAACAGCATATGTTGTAAAATAAGTTTTTACTTAGAAAGAAGTTATTAGGCTATAGGGAGAAGAGCAGTCTTTCCTCAAAATGGGGTACAAAATCATGTCCCTCAAACTCATTCTTCTTGATCCTGTTTGAAATAGGATTAGAATTTAAAGGCTACGTTGGTAAGCAGAAATCAGTTGGCTAGGGCTAGGGACAGAAATTACACAGGAAACTGATATTAGCAATTGGAAACCAGTTCAAATCTGTAACACAACAGAAGTTCAATGCACATAAACTGCTTTCAAAATGGCCAAAACCAGTTTAAGATAAATATGTTGCCTGCTGTAGCGCTTAGACCTGTGGCTGCTCTGGAGAGCCTGGAGCACCAAGTTAAATATATACGTATTTAAACATTTTCTCTAGCACACCTCCTGGCATCCCAAGGAAAACATCACCATGTGCCACTAATTGGCACTTGTGCAGGGGGTTGCCTATCTCTGCTATATATATTCAATTCAAGGTATGTAGAGTACTTCTGCAGATCTGACAGAAAAGACTCTTTTTTTTTTTTCTGTTTGTGGACTACCTGAGGAAGATCTTCAGATGAGTTTTATAAAGCCTTAATCTTTATGAAATACTGTATTTTCTTACATACAACATGCCCCGAAATAAGATACCTTGTTTTTGGAAGGCAGAATAAAAAAGAAAAATATCTTTCCTTGTAGCGAGTAACTGCGTAGCAGCAGCTAGGGACTTGAAACTGTTCATTATGCTGTTCTGTGTGGATTACTTGAAGGCTTCACTTTTGATTTTGCTTAGTAAGTGCCAGAAACTATTCTTACCATATTTCTTGTGTGTAATGCATGCTCCAATTTCCAGGAGCTGTTTTTTTTCCTTGAAAGGTGCATGTTAGCTGCAAGAAAATGCAGTACATTTTAAGGGCTGTTGTATCAGCTGGACTTGTTATTTTACATGTGCAGTGTTTCTCCTGCCTTTTTGCACATGCATTACATTGTGGATGAAATATTGGTAATTTGTGTCATAACATTTATGAGTACAAATTGGTGATGGGATTGTGACAGGATTTAACAACTGTGCCTTCTGGACCACTTTCTGGATTTCTGTTAGGAAATCCAGGGGCTGGATCTGTAGGTGTTTTAGGCCTGCAGAGTCTAAATGAGGGCAATATCACTGTATCGAGCTCTGAAGCACACTCATGAGGTACACAAAGTCTTTAGGAACGTTTCCTGATAGGTGGAACCTGTAGTTTAACAGGATGTGCACAAGGTTGACTATGGACATCTCAGCTTAGGCCCTTTTTCAGAATGGTAAGGAATTTTTTTATATCTTTTACTGAATCATGTGTATCAATGGGAGAGTTGTTGAACAAGCACCATAGCTTTTGTGCCCCAAACTTGCCCAACATCCTTCCCAAATATATAGACAGTTTAATTAAAAAAAAACACTGAAAAATTCTGATTTTTATACATTTCCAGGACCATCAAGGCTATATCACTCCAGCCTTTTTTCAGAATCTCACCAAAGGTGCAAGCCTTCTGGTTTACAATTTAACTCTTCTGGAGGGTATAGGCAAGTGGACATCTACAGTGCAGATAGATTTTTGCATGTGTTTTCTTCACTTAACAGAAAAGGCACAAGAGACTACAGATCATTTAAAAATAACAAATATCCTGAACACAGTTCCTTTCATTAGCTCATCCTTTCCCCAGAAGAATCTAGGTTGAGAGGTCCATTTGAGTTCAGAAAGTTAGTGTTTCCCACCTCTTAAGATGGTGAAAATGGTTGAAGAGATTGAATGGCTCAGCTTCTCACCTTATATTATTTTCCAGTCTCTCTATCAGGTGACTCCCTCTCTATCAGGTGATCAGCCTCATCAGAGAATCCTAGATCCTCTCAGGATTTTGTTGGCAAGATGTATCTGGCAAGTCAGCTCTGGTTGATAGGAAATATCTTATTGTCTAAGGGGCTTTGCATTTGAATAAAGAACCAGTTAAATCCATACTGAACCTGTGAAAGGGCACACATGCTTAAAAGCTTGTCCATCAACTCTCCCAACCATATAGTTGGCCCAACTGTAGCCTGGTATACCGTTAGCCTTCTTGGCAATACTCTTATACTGCTTCCTAGTTGTTTGTCCAGGTTTCCACTTCTTGTAAGCTTCCTTTTTGTGTTTTAGCTCACTGAAGAGTTCCTGCTAAGCCAAGTTGTTGTTCTGCCATACCTGCTAGTCTTCCTGTGCAATAGGATGGTTTGTTCCTGCTTCCTCATGCCATGTCGACACAAATGTAGACGTTTGGTTCCCTAGGGACATCTAGTATCAGTGCACCTAGTCAGTGCATCACTAGTTGTCCCCAGGGAACACCTGTGCCATGCATCCCCTGGTGCATAGCAGGTTACCCTGGGTGGGGTAGGGGGGACTGGGGCCAGCACTAGGCTGGCCCCAGCAGCTTTACCTGGGGTCCCTGGGGCCTCCTGGGGCTGGAGCAGTGGCAATCCTGCTGCTTGAAGCCTGGCTGGCAGCTGGGTAGCTAGGCTCTGGTTTTGAGCAGTGTGTGCTGCCCCTGCATGGGCCACTCAGCTTTTTTTTTCCACAGGTTTTTTTGGAACCTTGGATATGCAGGGGTTAGCACCCCCCCCCCCCCACACACACACGCTGCTCCCTTGCATCACAGAGAACAGCTAAAGGTGTGGTATGACATCTGTGGCACCACATATTGCACAGCCGTGCTCATCTGGACGCAGCCTCAGTCAAGTTTCTTTAAAATACAGGCAGTGAGTCGAAGTCTACTTTTCTGAAGTTCAGGATTCATACTCTTCTGCTCTCCTTCCTTCCTTTCCTCAGGATCCTGAACTCAATCAGGATATATGCTGTTCTTTCACAAAATCTGGCTTTCTTGGTTCATTGCTTGAATCTTTTTGTGAGCAGAGTAATTATTGTGTAACCGCAGATACACATCTACTGAATAATAGAAGGTTAGATCTGAGTACGCCCCCTCTCCATGCGAGCACTACAAATCGTGACAGTATTAAATATTTTGAGCAAAATGTATTAGCTTTGAGCAGATTCAGGGACAAAGTTCAGTGACGGCAAAATGAGGTTACAACGACCTATAAAGGGAAAGGTTAGTTTGAACGTGAAACAGATCAGGAAAAATAGTATTCTAATATTATAAAAGCCTTTGTCTGTCTGTCTGTCTGTCTGTGACACTTTATTTGCACTCTGATCAGTTGCCTTGGCAGTCAAACAGAGTGCTCTGGACAGACAGACACATGGCAGAATGCTGCTATGACTGAGGGGCCGGAGTAGAGGGGGAGGTGAGGCCAGCAGAGCTGGCCATGCCCCTCCTGCCCTGCTTCTTGGAGGCATAGGTTAGATGATGGGGACTGGAGTGCTGCCATGACAGAGGGGACAGAGTGGGGGGGCAAGGTCAGCACTGCTAGCCTCACTCCTCTCCCCTTTGCTTCTTGAAGGCGACAGGGGCACAGGGTACTGGCCGCACCACACTGGCTTCACCCCACCCCACCCCACCCTACACAGCAGAGCACTGTCATAACAACAGGGACTGGGGCCAGAGCCAGTGGTGCTGGCCTTGCGCCCCCCACCCGCTGTGCTGCTTGGAGTCAGGGGCCGGAGCAACACCCCCTTAAGATACAGCCAGTGGGGAGGGGGACGCAGCAGGGAAGAGGAGAGGGAGGTGACCTGTGGCTGTGCCCCACTGCGACTGCTACTGTAGCTATGACTGTGGCCATCATGGTTCCCAGCACCAGCAGGAAGCAGAGAGGAGGAGGTGGGGAGCAGCCTCAGCCCAGGCCCTCGACTAAAGTAGCGGGGTGGGAGGAAATGGCCCTGGCTCAAAGTGGTGACTGGGAATGGCCCCGGCCTTGGCCTGAAATGAGTGGGGGAGGGGTGGAAAATGGCCCTGGTCCCAGGCCAAAGCGGTGCGGAGGAGCAGCCAAGGAGTGGGGCTGGGCTCTGGCCTCTGTCCCCACCTGCTTCGCCCTCCACCCATATCATTCTTGATGAGCAGTTTGCTAGTGCACCAATAAGAGTGACTATTGAAGAAATGGTTCACTTTGGAAATGGTATGGCATTGAAATACTTCATATTAAAAGGTTGGCTAAGCAATGTTCACACATGGATCTATCTTCTAAGATAAATAAGCAGTTAAGTATTTATACTTCTTAAGTAATAGTAAGAATCCAAAGAAGAAAACCACACAGGTTCTCTAGCCTGATGAGGCTACTGTATTGCGTAAGCAACATCGTGATAAAAATAAAATAAAAAGGATCTCTCTCTGTCTCTCTCATTTGTAAAAAGGCTGATCAGTCAGTAAGCATGTTTAAGTGACTTGATGGTCTGTACACTGAAGTATGCATGAAGTTGTCTTGTTGCACATTTTAACATTGTAGACTTGACATGTTGAATAGGAATTGAACCAAATATTTATATTTTTGTTTTAGTCTAAAATTGAAGCTAATTTTTATTTTTAAATTGCATCTAAACACCATTATATGGGGTAAATTATTCCAAGAGTTGTCTAGCAAGAGAATATTTCAGCATAAACATCTACCTGTAAGGGTGGAAAATTCATCAGCTGTCCAAGTAATAGGCAGGGGATTGGGTCTCCGATGGTATTAGATGTAGACTGAGAGCTTTGTACTCCAGATTCTCAGTGAGAAGAGTTTGTTTTGTATGTACTGAGGTTTGTTTATTTTCTTTTAATCTTGCCTCACTATTTCCCTGAAGGAATAGCAAAATATCAAAGGATAAATAATCAAGTCCTGCAGTTTCCCCCTCATCATTTTAGTTCATTCTCCAAGCTGTCTGAAATTTGGAGTCTGCTACACTGTTTCACTGGATCTTGGCCAGGTTCAAGACTAAGCCTGATGCAGTTCAGATTTGAAGTACAATATGTTTCTAACCAAATAATTGCACAAATTCATTTTGTACCTGTTTGAATGCATCACTTGCTATTAATTACAGACCAGTACCCCATCCCTGTTCTTTAAAAAAACAAACAAACTCCAAAAACACCCCATAAGTGATAGCTACAAATCTGTTATCTTCATCTGTATTTTATTTGCTGTACAATATACACCATTACTTTCTATCCCAAAGGAATTCAATGTTTGCTCACATTGGGAGGCAAACAAAAATAAATCAAATTTAAATTTCAAATTTTACTAGCTTCTTCAATTCAGTGATCAAGGTTTAGTATATAGTGAGTAGAAGAGTACATAGGATGGCAGCATTAGAAGTATTGAGGTAAACTCAAAGAGCAAGAAAAGATTACATGTATTTCTAAGGAAGCAAGGCCCCACATAAAAAAAATCAATATAGTCTTGGGAAACTGTAAGAACTTGTTCATAATCTGAGTATAATAAATAATAAAGAGGACTCTAACACTTGGGGTAAAATCTTCCTAAATGTATTTCTACAGAGTAGATGTCTCTCTAAGGTTAGAAATAGCTGACCCACTTCATCGGGTGAAACAGACATCACTTGTTGTCCCACCTGTTGATCGTGTGGGACAGTGGACAATATGCTCCTCAATTCCAGAGATGCACCTCCAGCAATCTCTGGGATTTCTGGAGATTGCCTGGGGCATATCCTTGCGATTGGGGAACCCCAACGTTCCCCACTTCCAGAATCAAGCTTCAGAGATCCCAGGGACACATCTCTGGAAGCAGGGAAAGCCAGGACACTCTGGTGTGGTCTTGGGACTGAGGCCACCAAAATGAGTTCAGCACTCCTGTTTGGTCCATAATTTCCCTGCTTCTAGAGATGTACCCTGAAGATTACTGGAGGTGCACCTGTAGAAGTTGGGAAAACTGGGCGGGTCCTCTCAGGGCCTGAGGGGCCCAATCCTGTGCAAGAATTACCAGGGCACGCAGACCAGGCCTCTCAAGCCTTGGAGAGGTGCCTATCCAGGGCAGCAGGAGGGCATAGGATGTTTTGACTGCCAATGCCTTTCTGCCATAAAGTAGATAGACATCTACCCCAATAAAGCAGCACCATTTATTACTGCTTTCTGTTGTGGCTGCTATGTGGTGCAACAAAAGGTATGGATGTCTATTTGGTGTTGCTTTGTGCTGCCACAAACATTTTTACAGTAGCATGAAGGCAACATCTGTTTCAATCCTAAGTTAGGCCACTGCCATCTCCAAGGAACTTATACTAGGCAGAGGTCCTGGGCTTGACCTAAAACTGCACCCTGCTGGGGAAGGGGGGTCTGTCAGGGCTGTCTGTGGTGGGGCAGCCCCCCAAGAAATACCAGATCAATTATTCCCCCAGTGAAAGACGGGTAGAGGAGCCTTAACCACGTCCCCCACCATGTGGTGGGTAGTTGTGAGAGCTGTGAGAGTAGTGGGGCCAGGTGTGTCCATTAGTAGGCACATGAGCCCATCAGGGACAATGGGTTCTGGAGGCCCCGAAGGGGGCAGTGTTGTTGAGAAGAGTTATGGTGAGGGCCAGCACAGAGTAGGGTGCAAAAAGGGGCATTTGAAGGACTGTGTGTTGGGGGGGCAGAGTAAAGCTTCTGAGGGAGGCCTGAAGGGTTGCACTGGGGGTACTGAGTAGGCCTGCAAGAGCAGCCGGAAGGACAGTACATGGGCCAACCCTCACGAGTGAAAGCAGAGTCAGCGGGCCTGGTGAGGGGCCCGAGGTGGAGTCAGCCTGGTATTTGGCATAAGGCTAGGCCAACCGAAGGGCTGCATGTGCCCTATCGGAGTGCAAATAGTGAAGCCCAGTGGCCCAAAGGAGCCACTCAAGGGGAGTGAGGAGGGGTGGAGTGTGGCCCAGTAATAGGCGTTATGTTAGAGGCCCCTGTGAGAGGGGGCAGAGTGCAAGAGGCCCTCTGTGAGGGGCGGAGTGCATGCATGAATGGAGCTCAATGATGGACTGAATTTGCCTTGGCTTCAGACTGGGGAGCAGTTACAACCTGGATGCCATCTGCAAGGCATGAGCCATGGAGTTGAGGTTTGGAGCTGTGAATAGCACCCCCTGACATAAGGTAGTGAATGGGCAGGCTCCTGCTTAATATATTGTTAACACTGATGTCGTGGCAGGTGAGTCTAGGCAGACTGCCCTAGGTGGGTAGGTGGGCCAGCTTGTGATCTAGCATCAAGTTTGCCCCCTGTCACATGCACTATTTATTCAATGTGGCCTCAGTAAACTGGATACTTTGTTCCTTTTATCTTCTTTCAGTTGTTAATGTGGCTTGAGACAATTAAATAACTGACAGTTTCATACAGAACCTCTAGCTTTTGATAGTTTGTATTTTCATATTCTCATGTCTCGTGTTTTCCCCCCTTTTCCAAATGGTAATGGGACTTGCACCAATTTGTCATGACTATTAATATTTTCTGTTCAGAAGATACAATGAAAACAGTTTGTTTCTAGTTTTATGCTTATGGCTAACATAACTTCAATTGATGTTTTTGGTTATTAAATATGTGAATCAATAACATTTAGAAAGACCCCCCAGGAGCCTTAGTTACATTAACTGTTCAGGTTAGAAATTTGGTCCATTGCTATTTTATTTAGTCTACAGCCAAAGGTAATGACATGTTCAGTGCCTAGCTTGCTTCAGGGGAGCTTTTAATCCCAAAGCTGATTGAATGAAGTAAAGAAGTAAATCCAAAATCTAGCATAAATTATGTGATCTTATTTTCTCAAAAAAATTCTCTATGCCATAACAGAACTTTTCATTTAACCCCACTCCCCCCCCACAATGAAATAGGATTCAGCTACTGCGAGTAGCTGATTACACAGTATATTCATGTGCCATTTTACCTCACTAAAGGAAGAGAGATGTTCAGTACTCTTTAATGTAGGTATGAAAAAAGTGTTAATGTCTTAACAACATTCTCAGGGTGCTGTGAATTTAAATGGCAGACACCAACTTTTTGGATGACCCAGAGCAGCTGAAGATATGGTACAAACTTTGGTTGGACCCCTAAAAAAAGTGGTAAGAAAGATCAATGAAGATTAATCAAGTATGTGACAGTAAAATGACAGTATGGTTGCATACAGGCTTATTGAGCTGTTAATAACTCCAGATAACAAGAAGTTAGACAATTCTTAGGAGCCTTACTGTAATTACTAATACCAATATAATGAGGGAGGAAACTCAGACTGCTAAGCAGGTTGCCTGTTTTAGTGCAGAGAATTTTCATTTCCTAACAGCTATAGAAAAAACAACCTACACGTATATAAGACCATTATCAGATTTTATGTGGATGTGAGACCTTGCCACTTATTAAGACATGAGGAAGCTAAATACCTTTTGAAAATAATTAGATTAATTTTGTAGCCAGTGTTTGTAGAGAAAAAGAGCCAACAAGGAAAGAATAGAGGACAATAAATACAGTGAAATTCATAGCAAGGGTGATGGAAGGTTATCTTTATGGTTTTAGAAGTAGATTTAGTTCTAGAACCTTTAGTCAATGGACTTCAAAGGTTGAACCATAAGCCACACATTTTAAAGTTATAGGGAAAGGAGTTAACATGGAGACTCACTGGTTTATTCACAATTCCTTTTTTGTTAATTCTGGCAGATGATTGCGCTGAAGTGGACCATTATTAAAATTTACTATATCTTTTTATTTTTCCAAAAGTCAGGTTTACCAATAGGTTTCATGGTTAGTTTTTAATAGCTAGTGAACTTTTAAAATATTTTTACTAGATTAGTTTTTACCTTTTTATTTAACATTGTTAAAATTTTCTGATTCTAAACCAAGTTTAAGAGATACTAGGATAGGAGTCAAGCCATCAGCTTCTGTCCATAATTGTTTCTGTGTGCAATGTTTGCAGCTTTCTTACTTTTTGTCTGAAGGATAATCTGTGCTCTCATGTGCCAGCTAAGGTCACTCTGGAGAAATATTATAATCAAGGGTCACTTCAGTTCTCAAATGCCTATGTTACCCAAGTTGTATATTTACATATCAGAAATGATACTGGAATCCCTTGTGGTTATGAAATATTTATCATTATGGTTTATGCTGCTTAAAAATATGCTTTAGAGGTTTTCAGCTGTATTTTGTGGAACCCTGGGTTTCTGTGGTAGGTCATCATCAGGGGGGCCACAAAGAGATTGGAGGTAAGACCAGTGTACCACTGTTGCTGGGTCAGGTAACTTGGTTCTGTGTCAGCTCACATGGCCTGCAGAGCCAGGACTAGGGGTTGCTAGGATCCCTCTGCTATAATATAATGGAGCCTTTTAGGGAAGTGCTTCTTATTAAGTGTGGACATTCTGTGGTAAATGGCTTGGTAACTCTGTTTTGAGAATAAGACATGGACATGGCCTGTTTAAAAGAGAAATTATGTCTTTGCACCAAAACCCTAAGAATAAACAAGTTTAGTAAGACTGCTTAGGCTGAGACTCACATTTTTGTTGAATTACCCATAAAGCCAGTCTCCAAAAGTAAATGGAGAGAAAGTGTTTTCCAGTGATGAGACATAATCAGAAGTAACCCTACCAAAATCAGTGAAATTATTTAGTTTCGAAGTTGATGAAATGGCAGAATGGCAAGTCTAATCTTCTCCAAGGAAATTTGAACAGGGTGATGGATAAGTATACTATAAACTAGCAAGCAATATATATTGGGTCCTAACATATTGAGATTTTGATTATAATAGGTTTCTGATAAATAGGTATTTTTCACACCTGGCTAATATTTTCAGAAAAACTGTTAGCTCATACAAGTCCATTTTTTAATTATGGCAGATTATAATTAATTGCTATGTTGAAATAACAGCAAGTTCTAGATATAGAACAAGCTAGAGATACCTTGTTAACATTTTTCTTATAAGTTCAGAACACAGTCGTACCAACCCAGCTTGGCTGTTCAGTAAAACACTGAAAATTATATTCTACCAATTAATCTTCAGCTAAAGATCTACTTACGATAAATAGAATGTTGTTTTAAGAAGTGACAGCTCATTTAATATATTAATACATGAGAACTGTAAGATTTAAGAGCAATCAAAAAACTTGTATCAAAGTAATTGAGACTAAGCAAGACTCAAAGACTGTTTGGCTACAGGGAACAGGAAAAGTAATGAACATTTGTTCCTTTGAAGAGAGAGAGAACAAGAACTGACAGAATGCCCGTCTCTATCAGGAGTGTAATTTTATAATCATTGTTTTATACACTTTTGGAATTTTACTAAGCGATTTACAGACAGATTTGATAATTAGGAATCTCCATAAATAGGAAGTACCCCCATAACACTTCCTTTAAGTTTTTCACTTAGCTGCTTGCTTCCCACCCCAGCCCTGGTGGAGGGGTCCTGTCAGCAGAGCTGTTTGACACTGATTGCCAGGAGAGCAAAAAACATAATTTTAAATATACCATGGTTTTTGCTTTCCTGCTTGCTGCTGATCAATGGGGATGCAAAAACTGGTACATTTAAAATCGTAATGTTCACTTCCCCGGTGATCAGCAGAAAATAGGCCAACCAGCAGAGCCCCTTTGGCAGTTGGAAAGGTTGAAAAGTAGCAAAACAAAAACTTAAAGGAGCTGCTGTGGGGGTCACTTCCTCCACAGTTTATGGAGGTCCCTAATGATAATATGGTTTCTGGCCAGGAAAGCTTAATGTCTAGGTTAGGAGTGAGCAATTATTTTAGTTCAAGGGCCACTTAACAAGTTTTGGTGGTTTGTCAAGAGTCACAGGCACAAAATCTTTTGGAATATATCATTTTAAGAAATTATAGATAAGATAGATCTTATACTAAAAATGAGACATTTACTATAACAAATTTTAATTTTATTTAAAAAATGAATTTTGTCCTGATTTGTTTTTTTGAATAGCATATATTGCATAATAGCTCAAATTAAGTTTTACTTTTATATGTGGTGGCGGGGTGATAGGAGGTGGCTGAGTATGTATGTGTGTAGAGAAGCTGCCTGTGCACTAAGCCCTTGGGATAGGGAAGGAAGTGGCAGGGTGTCCATGCAGCAGAATTCACCCAGGTTGTGCAGATGTAGTCCACCCATGCATCTGGTCTACCACACTTCACATGGGGCCAAGCTCTGGCAGCCTGTACCATGCTCCCTTCCATGCCGGCCTGACCCAACCCCAGCCAGCATATGTAACTTCCCAGCAGGACTATTTCCAGTGCAGATGCAGCTGCCCAGGTGCTACTTGACTCTCCCTGCCTTCAGTGGCTCTTCCTCCTCCTGCACCTGCTGCGCCACTGTAGCCAGGCCACTCCTCTGTGTGTGGGGGGGACTCAGTTCCAGTTCCTGCCCCACTTCTACCCACTCAGCTGCCTGCAGATGACTGCTCATTGTTCCAGTGGGGCGGAGTACGTGGAAAGCAGCCTGGAACTGGAACGTGCTGGGACAGGAGTCACCAGTCTGCAGCTTCTTCCCTGCCTGAAGTGGCATAGCAGGGGCAGGAGGAAGAGCCGCTAGAGGTTGGGGGAGCCAAATAGCATTTGAGGAGCTGCAGCTGCACCAGGGAAGCTCCACCAGAAAGATGTGAGCACTTGACAGGTCCAGGGCTAGATGCAGGAGCATGGCGCAAGCTGTCCTGGGTTGGGGAGTCAGAGTGAATTTGATTTGTATTGTGATTTAAATCACTGGTCTGGAAGCCTTGATTTAATCATTGTTTTCTGCAAAAAGTGCATTTGTTGTTGGATATAACCTTAGTATATATGTATATATTATTCACAACTCAGAGATAGATGTAGGTGTCATTTTTAGAAGGTACACCAACAAACATTTAAATTGTTTTATTTAACTAAAACAACAAGCTTATGTATTTTGGATTTTTTTTCTTCAACAACAAAAATATATAATTTTAGTTATAAATGTAAAATGTGTTTTCAGTGAAAATTAAATAGATTATTTCAGCCAAATCAGTGTGAGAAGCTTAAAATTACTTGGGTTATACAGCAAATTCAGCTTTCATCTTCTTCTTCCTGTTTATTCATAGCCTGAAAAAGAAAGACAATTTTTCCTGCTTCTTCCGTTCCCAAGCAGTTTCTCAATTTAGAATAAATTCGTTCAAAGAAAGAAAATATTCTTTCTACATCTGCGGAAGAAGCTGCTACTGTTAAAAGCTAGATTATTGTGTCTAGAGATACACCGATATATTGGTGGCATGTTGGATTGGCACTGATAAAAGGTAAATTAACATTATTTGCACTCAACTTTTTTTGGCTGGTGTACCCAATAATGTCACTGATAAATGCATGCGCATAGTCATAGCATACATATGGCCAGGAATGCAGCCTGGCAGCTTGGAGAGCAGCGTCTGCCCAGTGAGTCTGGAGGGGAGGGGGAAAGGAGGGGAGGGGGCAGATATTGAGGCCCTCATTGTGAGGGAGGAGGTGTGGCAGGGGCAGGTGTTGCAGAGTCAAGGTGGTGAATGTGACCCCACTGGGAATGGGGTGGAGTTGCAGGCGGCTTATCCAGAGGATGCAGGGGGGTGGGCAGCTCTCCGCCACTGCCCACACTCCCAGGGGAGGCATGTGTCCCTCTGGATTTGTGCGCAGGGTGAGGGCAGGATGCCTTCTGCTGGCTTGGGGCCAGGGATTGCACTGGCCTCTTTCTGGTGGGTGGGGCTGGGCCAGGGCTGTGCTCAGGGTGGTTAGGGGCAGGGCATATGGCAGCGGGGCTGAGAGAAGGGGCTATGGGAAGTTCTGGGGTGGCTGTAGCCTACCCCACAGCCACCCCTCCCAGTGCCACTGCCTTCCACCCCAAGTGCAGCCCTGGCCCACTGGGAAGAAGCTGACATGACCCCTATTTCTGAGCCTGTAGCGGGCAGCCAGCCTTTACCCCACACACCAGTGCCGCCTCTGGGAGTACACACTCCTCCCCCTCCATTCCGCAGATGAGCCACCAGCTCCCAGGGTCGTATTCACCACCCTAGATGGGCAGCCTCTGCCCCACTCCATCCCTCACCATGGGGGCCTAGATCTGCCCCTGCCCATGTTCCTTCCCTTCCTTCCCACAGATTTACTGACTGGAAAGTGCTCTCCAAGCTGCCAGGCTGCGTTCTTGTATCAGCCGATATGGCTGGTTAATAGTCTGCCATCAGCCCTTTATTGGTGCACCCCTAATCACTTCAGTAGTCTCTGATGGATCCAGGTGCTTAAGTGATTTCCACCAGTTCACTGGCTTGACTTTCTTTAAAATCTCATCAGCAAATATATGTTTCTTGAATGGTTTGCCCTTAGCCCTGACATATTTTATAGTTAGTATTATGGAGGATGATTGCTGGTTGTGTCTTAGCTAACTCCTCTTCTTCAGCAGTTAAGGATTGATGCTGGTACCAAGTATTGAGACTATTTGCAAGAAAATAATCTGGAAAGTGCTTGATCCATTTGTTTTTTTTTAATGTCTATAATTTGCCACTGAGCTTTGCCACTGAGTATTTCTCTTTTCAAGGTCTCACTTGATTCTTTCCAAATTTCAACATCATCAGCAATAAAACAGTGATTTCCCTGCACTTTTTATAGTATACCCAGCCAATATACCATGGGTGTGTCTACATGTGAATTTAAGTGCAACTGAATTTAATGTGCATTAAATTAATGTACATTAAGTGATTTTTGACAGGTATCTACATGTGCAAGGACTTGGCACTGGCACTAAAGTTGTGAGAGATGGAAGGGGGGGCAGAAACGAGGCCACCATGGAAAGGGAGGGAGTGGAGCAGGGGCAAAGGAAGGGGCTGGGCTGAATGGGGCCCTGGGTCTGGGGTAGGTTATGGGACAGTCATGGGTAGCTCGTCCAGCGGTGCGGGGGATGCAGCTCCCCTCTGCTGCATGCACTCCTGGGAGAGGCATGGGAGGCATGTACGCCTGGATTTGAATGTATGATTAAGTATGATTAAAGTACGATTAAATCTAAAAAATCCAATTAAAAAAAAAAGACTTCTTTGATTAAAAAGAAGATGGTTGATTTTTATCCACCCTGGCAGGAGTTGGTGGGTCTCAGCCCAATGCAGAATGTTGTGGGGCAGCCGCAGGTCAGATCCAATCAATTGGTGGGCTGTGGGTTGGATCCAGTCAGTTGGCACCAGCTGGATGTGGCCTGCTGCCCATATTTTTCCCTACCCTGGTCTAGCTAGACAGAGAGAGGGAATGAGAACCAGGTAACAAAGCAGTGTTTAAATGATGAAGGTAAGAACATCCTGTTAACTCAATGTTTATTATTTTTTAATGTCTTTGTTCTTTAAAAGAAAACTAAAATAAGAAAAGAAAGGAAGAAGTTATCCCAAGTCTAGTTAATAGTTCTCTCGGAAGAGGACTATGAATAAAAAGCTTTGTGAAGGAGGTACTGTACCTACTTCCACGTGCCCCCGAATCACACACACACTTTGTTTGGGGAAGTCAGCATGGAAGGGTCAAGAAAGATTTTTCCAGAAGCTTAACTGCCACAGCACAGGCTCACCATAGCTCAGTGCTGGGCACAGCATGGCTGAAACCTCCCATCCCTCACCCTCAAGGTGCAGCACTGAAGCTTCAGATTGAACCCAGTCAGTCACTAACAAATTGGCAGCATCTATAGCTACTCATAAATAATAAATAGATTGGGCCCCTAGTATAGGCTGTTGTGACCTATTTATAAAACTTTTCTGAAAAGGTTACATATATTGTCTCAAATAGTATATAATTAGAAGTTATAATCCTTACTGAACAGTGCCTTTCCATTTGAAACATCATAGGGAATCTGAAAAGAAGCAGACCATATACTTTGATGCATATTAATTTGATTATATATCCTTTCCTCTTGAATTAAGGGTTTTGTTAGGTGTTTTTTCTAAGAATGTAATTGTACTATGGAATAATTTGTAAAATTATACTTGAAAAGCAATGTTGCAGTGTCTGTTTTTTGTTTTTCTCCTTCAAAGGGAATGCCAGTGCTCATGAAGGGTACTGGTTTGACAGCTTCAAAGTTCTACATTTATGCACAGAACAATTAAAATATAGTGCCAGTTTCAAGGTATTGCCTTGTGACATGGAAGGCTCACGTGTGGATATGAGAAACAAGTTTGTGTCTATTTGTAGACCTTAATGAAAGATTTTATAATGATTCTGCATAAAGGGTGTGGGTTACAATTTATAATTTTAACAGTGCATTTCTAGATTTTTGCATGATTAACAATTTACCAGGAAGCACAGTTTAGCTAGCTATTAGATTGTAAGAACAGTATTATAATAGAATGGAAATAATCTAATAATTTGGAATATTTAAATAGACTGTGGCAGAGATTAGCAGGAAGCATACTGTAAAATAGATAAATAAATAAATATGATGGATGAGCTGACCAAATATATTTTTCCTTTTACTTTACCCTGCTTTACTCTTACTTTTTCAGTAATAAAGGTTTATGGGTTTTGTGTATGTAATGCATTGTTGAGTAATTATATTTACTAAATTATAATCAGAAGTGTCTGATAAGGCTCTCTGCTTTTATAGTCCAATACACATACATTATGCTGTTTTAAGATACAGAAACACTATATCTTGATTCCAAGTGAGTCACATGTTTTTAAATAGCAATTCAATTATACAGTATAATATATCTCGAAGTGGCGATTTCAAAACTATGTTTTGGGAATGGAAATTGAATGTAGTCTGTAATATTACTAACCCTCAACAACGACTCGGCTCCTGAAGATGTAGAGCAGACTTCATTCAGCGCTGCGTGAGACAACAATGAAAGCCTCCTGCAATAAAGATGCCCACTTGTTTAAGATTTAAGACGCAAAGAAGCAATGTAGGGACATGGGGCAAAATGGAAATGGCAACTTCCACCTTGTGACTGTGAATGTGCAGCTGCTGGCAGCAGTTGGTTTTCTTTGCTTCCTACCCCCCCATTCAAAGTTGGCACATAGGGTAGTTGCCCTTGCCATTCCTCACTGTTGCCACTGGCATAGAGAAATGTAAAATTTTATCCATATGAAAGGCTACCAAAGTAACCTCTTATGGTAGAATTTACTTCTGCACATATGTGTAGCAATGCAAATGTAACAAAACCACTGCAGCTTTAACCCTGTTTCATTCAGGGTCAGCATAAGGGCTGTTTAACTAACTTGCATCTTAATAGGTGCATGCAAGCGGTAACAGTTAGATCAAAACAGCTGATACATGCTTCTAAGTGGTAGCTTCTCCTCCCCATTTAAAAGTTGTTAAAATGTTTGCCCGTACCCACTGACAGAAAAAAATAAGCCCTACACTGAGTTTACTTTTATCATTATGTACTTCACATGAGAGCACTGACTGGGGTGGATGTAATGGATATAAAATAACTAGCGTAAAAGCCCATCCAAAAATGGCAAACATAGGCTACTGTTGTAGGGTACCATGTTTCTGTTATCCATTATGTCATTATCAACTTGAGCTGTTCTGCCTGGTCTTCTATACAATGAGTATTCATCAACATTTCCAAGTATCTCTCTCTAAACTCCTTTGGATATTTCTTCAGACATTGATAATTTTCTGTGCACAGTGCATTTGGATTCAAGTCTCCAGATGGTCTGTGAATCTTACATCTTGTCACAATGATCTTTGCTCAACAGGCAATGCACTGTTGTATGATCAAATGAAGTTGTGGTACTGCTTGTTGTTCTGATTAATCATCAAATCCCACAAACACTCAGAAATGGTCTTCTTGGAGGCAGAATCACTTTACCCTTATGACAACAACTCCGGCATTGGCCACTTGACAGTCTTTCAGCTTGGAATTTTAAAGGGTTACAAAATTGGCACACCACCTTCATCAGTCCACAACTACATTCCTCAATCTCATCTTCATTGAATCTGTTGTTGTCTGCTATTTCAGCCTGTCTTCTACAGCCTCTGTGAATCCTTTGCCTTTCCATTCCATCTCTTCTACGGCATCCTCTTTGCTCATCTGTTTCATTTTGTCTTACTCTTGCCATTCTTTCTGCATTCAGTTGTCATCTATTCTCTCCTTCACCTTGGGAAGGATGTTATGGGTTAAAGTAAGGGTATTAAGGGACAATTTTTTGCTCGGATACCAACAGTGCACTATAACTAATTTAAATCAATCACTAAAAGTCCAAAAGAGTGCAAATATGGTGTTTTGAGGGTGACAGAATGACAAAGATACAAATTAATCAAATTTAGCGGATAGACCAAGGAAAAAGAATTATTTAAAACATTCCTGACATTTAAAGTATGCAATCTCTCAGAAATTCAGCCATGGAGACTGCTCAGCATTCTATCTGTTGTTCAAAATAGTTTTAAGGTTCAGAGAGTTTGGGTTTAGATGAGAATTTTTAAAAGGAAGAATTTTTACTCTTTAAGAAACCCACTTTTGTGGAACCGGCTTCTTACAGCTATAGTGCTAGGGTTAGCTGTGCCCTGCTTACCTGGTTCTAGACTTTTGGCACCTGTGGAGCCTTTCATTTTAGTACCATCCCAATTTCTCATACTTAACAGTTAAACAGTTCCTGTTTCAGTTTGGTTCAAGGAGTGCACAGCCACTTCGGGAACTACAGAAGAGGCTTGGTATATTCTGTGTCAAATCCTTGTCCCTATGTATGTCTTACCATGTCTTTGTCTGTATTTGCAACTTCACATCACAGATCTTGGATCTAGACTATGTAAAAATCATTAAAGAATTCTGACTTGAAGATCAGGGAATATCCATTTAAAAGCATTGATGGAAGGGTACCTGCTAGTCAATGTTTTTAAATTATTTGTATCTTTTAGGCATGGAACTTCTCTGGGGCTACAACTTAAATTTCCCACTACAGATCAACATGTTACGAACAGCCTTGGTAAAAAAGTCTATCCATAAGGCATTTTTAAAAGTAAACGTACTTAAATACTGTATTTACTAGATATAAGACAACCCTGAATATAAGATGATATCCTGAAAATTAGATCCTAGATATGAAATATTTATAAATTTGTTATAATTCTCCAGTATAGAATCTAATTATTGGAGGTATTCCTTGAATTTTCCCCCTACCACTGCTGCAGCAGGGGAAGCCCCCTTGTCCTCTGCCTCCCCCAACTTCTTCCCCCTGAAGCCCCTTCCCCACTCCTTACTCTCAGATCCTGCTCTCCCTGGCCACATGGAAGTGAGGGGCAAATTTGAAGACTCTGACTTTGAAATAAACATAATTTACCATGTAGGCAAATTACTATAGGCACCCATAGACTTAGTTCATCCTGAATTGATGTATTTTACAGTTTTTTCAAACCAGGAAGTTTTAGCACAGGTAAGCCATAAGCATACTTTTAAGTGGCACTTCTGTACCTACTTACATATAATACAAACTATTCATGATATTAGTCCAATGCCAATAGCTAATGATTTACCATATCATAGAATCATAGAAGTAGGGTTGGAAGGGACCTTGTAGATCTTCAAGTCTGATGCCCTGCCTGGGCAGGAGAGAAACTGGGCTCAGCTGTGACCCCAGCCATATAGGCATCAAGCCGCTTCATAAAGACCCTCAGCACCACTTCCCTTGGAAGCTGGTTCCAGATCCTAGCCACCCTAACTGTGAAGTAGTTCCTACGGATGTCTAATCTGAACCTACTCTCCAACAACTTGTGGCTGTTATTCCTTGTTATCCCAGGGGGCATTGGGATAACAAGGACCCCCAAACCCTTCTGGTCCCCCCTAGTGAGTTTATAGACAGTTACCAGGTCCCCCCCTCAGCCTTCTCTGGTGAAGGCTGAACAGGTTCAGGTCAGGTAGCCTCTCATTGTAGGGTCTGCCCTGCTGTCCTCGGATCATGCAGGTGGCCCTCCTCTGGCCCCTCTCAATGTTGTCCACATCCCTCGTGAAGTGGGGCGCCCAGAACTGGACACAGTACTCCAGCTGCGACCTGACCAGTGTCACGTAGAGGGGGAAGATCAGCTCCTTGGCACTACTTGAGATGCACGTGTGGATGCACAATAGGGTTTGGTTAGCCCTGCCGACCATGACCTTGCATTGTCGGCCCATGTTCATCTTGGAATCAGTGATGACTCCAAGATCCCTTTCTGCCTCCGTGCTCTCAAGAAGGGAGTTTCCCATCTTAGCAGTAGTAACCGGTTACACACTTATCAAGTGCAGCACCTTGCACTTGTCCATATTGAAACACATCCTGTTTTTGTCAGCCGACCCTTGCAACCTATCCAGGTCTTTCTTCAGTCTTTCCCTCCCTACTAGTGTGCCCAACTCGCCCCAGATTTTGGTATCATCAGCGAATTTGAACAGGTTGCTTTTCACCCCATCGTCCAAATCATCCAAATGATAAAGAAATTGAACAGCGCAAGCCCCAAGGGCTGAGCCCTGGGGAACTCCGCTGCCCACTTCCCCCCAGGTTGAATATGACTCGTCCATCACCACCCTCTGAGTACGACCCTTCGGCCAATTAGCAATCCATCTGACCATGTAGGCATCGATGCCACAGTCGCCTAGTTTTTTAACGAGGATGGAGTGAGAGACAGTGTCAAAGGCCTTGCTGAAGTCCAGAAAGACTACATCAACGGCGACACCTGCATCTAATGCTTTTATGACCTGATTGTAAAAGGCAATCAGGTTGGTATGATATGACCTTCCCTTAATGAAACCGCGCTGGTTGCCCTTGAGCATCATCCCCTATGCTGGCCTGTCACAGATGTGCTCCTTGATGATCTTCTCAAAGACTTTCCCCAGGGTTGAGGTAAAACTGACAGGCCTATAGTTGCCTGGGTCCTCCCTCCTTCCTTTCTTAAAGATGGGGACCACGTTGGCTATCCTCCAATCATCTGGCACCTGGCCCGAGCACCACGAGAGCTCGTAAAGTCGTGTCAAGGGTCCTGCCATAACCCCTGCTAGCTCCTTCAACACCCTGGGGTGGAGAGCATCTGGACCTGCTGACTTGAACATGTCCAGCCCCTCCAGAAGCACTCTAACCTGGTTCTCCTCAACCTTAGGTCTTGGGGCATTTCCCTCATGTCCATCTTGAATCATGGTGGGCGAGTCCCGGTTCCTGCCCAAGAAAACGGAGGTGAAGAATTTGTTAAAGATGTCTGCCTTCTTTTCTGGCGCGACCACCAGATTGCCCAGCATATGTTGCAGGGCGCCTTCTTCATCCTCCCTATATATTTGAAAAAGGACTTTTTATTATCCTGGATCTTGGATGTTAGTCCTAGCTCTATGTCCACCTTAGCTTTCCTAACAGCCCCACTACAGGCCCGAGCAGTGGAAGTATACTCTTCTTTGGAGATAGTCCCCACCTTCCACCAGGTGTACGCTGCCTTTTTGGCAGCCAGGCATTCCCAGACTTCCTTGGTGAGCCAGAGAGGCTTTTGGGCATTCTTGCCCCCCTTGCTTCTTGTTGGGATTGTCAGTTCTTGGGCCTTGAGTATTGTCTCCTTAAGGAACAACCACTCATCTTGGGCACTGAATTCCCCTGCCCTCAAGAACTCCAGCGCCCCTCCCACCAATCTCCTCAATTCATTGAAGTTGGCCCTCTTGAAGTCTAGGGCTCCCGCCTTACTGTAGGCCCTTGACACCCTGCAGTGGATGATGAATTCCAGCAAGTGATGATCGCTATCACCCAGGTGGCCCAGGATCTGGAGCCCCCTTACCAGATCATCACCTGTGGCGAGGACCAGGTCCAACAGGGCATTTCCTCTGGTGGGACTGTGCACCTCCTGGGTTAAGTGGAGGTCCTGTCATTTCATTGGGCAGAACCCTAGTACAGTCAATAGTGTTTCAAGTCATGGTATCCTCATAGCTCAGCATTGCTCAGTATGTGTATGTACACCAGTACCTTCCACAAAGGATCCATATGCCAATTAGCCTTCCAGTCTTGATAGAAACCAGATGTTCTTGTCACATTTCCTGGCATGCTCCAAAAATGTATATGTTGGTGAGGCATAGGGCAACTGGTCCAGTTCAACCTTCTGGAGTGTGGGGCAACACTAATCTTATGCAATAGGCTGAGAGAGGGGATGATAGATGGATTCTGGGTGAACTATTTGGGACCCCATTTGATAATGTTTGCCCAACATTTAAGGTTAGTGAAGAAGCAGAAATCATTGAAAATAGGAAAGAAAGGCATAGCTCAGCTGTGGAACTGGAAAGGAAGTTGAAATGTATTCAGGTGGCTCACCATGACTTGAAAAATAGTCAGCACTGAGAGGGACTATGCAAACTGGGCACTACTGTATTGTGGCAGGGTACCTGTAGTACCTGCCACTTTAAGGATGGGACAAGGGAGGGGCAAGTGCCTGATTAGGGTGGCAATTCTAAGGCCAACTTTCTGAGCTGAGGGCAGTTCATGATCAGTCAGAAGAGGAGAAACATCTTTCTGCTGAGCTCTGCTAGGTGTCAGAGCTAAATGGTTAAGAGATGCCTCGGCACAGCTGCGTGTTAGCACATTGCGAGTCCCTGGTGCAGGGATTTCCCCTGTAAGGCAGGGAAGAGTCCTTGGTGCAAGATCAGCTCTCGCCAAAAGCTTGTAGCTGCACCATTGAGTGCACACTTTCAATTGTCTCAGTGTAAATTATTCACACGTGGCGGCTAACAATTGGCTCGCTACCCGTACAAAAGGCTTGGGACGTTTCTGCCCAAGTTGGAGGAGAGCTCAGATGTGCATAGGGAGAGATCCCCACATGTACCTCAGAGCCATGGAGGGGCCTGATCAACCACCAATGACTCCCTGTCGTGGTTACCACAACATACCCCGTACCCTGCGTGAGTGTGAACGTCGGTGTGCTTGTTTACGGTTTTCGTTTTGTTGCTGTCTAGGGAGTGTGCCTACACTGCATACCTTGCTGTATCACAGCCTGTAAGTAAGGTTTTCTGTTGCAACTACTACGCCCCCTGTACCTAATTCCACTCCATTGGCGGCCCCATTCTGCTGGCATTTCTTGGCCCCCACACTAGGAACACCTTGGAGGTAAGGGTGAGGCTATAGGGATGGTTTGGAGGCCTCATTGGTCCTGGGCATGACCTAAAACTGCACCCTGTTGGGGTAGGAAGACCTGGTGGTGTGGCAGTCCCCATATAAATGTCTGGAGTGATCATGTCTCCGGTGTAAGGTGAGTTGGGGGTGCCTTAACGTCAGCCTTCACCTTTGGGTGAGTATATATATTGAAAGAAGGCAAGTAAGCTTCTTGAAGTCATTGTCATTGTCATGGGTGACTTCAGTTACCCAGACATCTGCTGGGAGGAGCAGTCGGCCAAGTCCAAGAGGTCCCAGAAGTTTTTGGCTGAGCTGCAGGACCTCCACTTGGTCCAGGAGGTGCATGGCCCCACCAGGGGGGATGCGGTGCTGGATCTGGTCCTAGCTTTGGGGGACGATCTGATTGGAGGGCTCCAGGTACAAGACTCCCTGGGAGATAGCGATCATCGCCTGATAGAATTTGCTGTCCGGTGCAGTGTAGATAGGCCCACACTATGACTAGGGTCCCAGATTTCAAAAGGG
>JAGPOW010002907.1:449997-462064 GCA_030014935.1 Caiman crocodilus
AAAAAAAAAAAATCAGTTTACTGAATCTTCTCTAGAGGAAAATGGGTTACCAGAGTCAGCACCAGCTGATGCTCTTTGTTTCAAGGAAGTGAACACTGCCTGAGAGATCACTGGTCTACCCATGCAAACCATGGTGCCATCCTACAGTTTGAGTAACCATGGTTCCTGTTCACATCTCTTAGTTCAGCTAGGAGATGCTAATATTTTCTTCAGCACAATTCAATAAGGCATACATTAAATTTGAACTTGCATTATTACTCATTGGAAAAGTAGTGTTAAAGCTCCTCTTTTCCCTCTGGCCATTTCCATTTGATAGTTTTTATGAAATAGCTTATAAAAAGGAAATTTGGGGTTTTATACATTCAATCATGATAACTTTCAAATAGTAGAGCAATCAAATGATGAAGGTGTCAGATTCTAACTTAAGCACAATTCTAGAAGATATACTTTATATGTGTGTATGTGTACTTGTGTGTGTGCATGCACACACGTGTACTACTCTATAAATTATTCAGAACAATCCAGCCACATATCCTCTTGGGTCCTCTTTCACCAAAGAACAGGATTGTCCAGTCTGGAAAAGCCAGGGTCTTTTCTAAGGTCCAGGTATGTTCCATTACTCACCCAGGAGTCATCTATGGATTTCCTGTCAAAGATGAAAATAATGTCCTGAATTGTTCTCTGGTCTCACAAATTCTTATAACTTTTTTCATACATACATGATTGTTAAATTTATCCTACCTAAAAGGTCTTGGACTAAGAATTCTGGGATGGGCACTGCCTTCATCTGCCAACCTATCCTTTTAATCTTTGGATGCTGAACCCTCAGGTTAAACATTTAATGTTGTAAGTGCAGGAGTAACAGTGTCCTCCAATTTTATTTCTTTTGCCCTTAGTTAGGCAAAACATGTTCAAATGACTCAAGTGACTTTACTGGTCATCTAAAGCATGAGACTGATAGTCCAGGAAACAGAAGAGCCCTTCCTATAAAATCTGCTGCATTGTGGAATTCCCACAATATTCCATGCAACTTCTGTGCATGGAGGGCTTGCAAAGAAGAGCCAGAAATGTCACCCTTCCCACTTCAACTTACATGAAGGGCTGAGAAGAAGTCACAACTTACAAACTGTAATGTGTTTTCAGATAAAAAAAAATAGCAACAAGACAAAAAGGTTATGAGAGTTATAAAAGGACAAGATTTGATCTTTGGCTACAACTCTTAACCATATACATTAGTTCGTAACTTAAGTTACAAAATCTTTGGAAATCTTGACAGCCTGTTCTTAAGTAGTACAAAGCAAGTGCTGTGACAAAACTAAACCAAAAACACAAAACAAAAAACAGCTTTACTAAATTTCAGTATCTGCCATCATGTCACAGTACCTGAAAAATCTAGGATGATGCTCCAAATTGTTTTCTTCTAGAACTTTTCGCCGTTCCCTCTGTAGTTGCTCAATCCTCTGCTTTTGCATTTCAGCTCCTTCAGTATTCCCTTCCTCTAAAAGCCTATGGTACAGCAAAGACATAAAAGACAAAAATCATCAGTGCTTCTGCACCTTATCTTTTTAATGCTCTGTTTGACTCCAGAGGCCTAGAATTTTAGCTTTAACACCAAAGTAATTTGTAGTTCAGGTACAGCAAAGAATGAATATCTGCAGAAAACGACATTTCATTTATGCCATATAAAACAGAAAAATATAACAAAGGCTTGTCCATATTTTTCCTTATAAAATTGAACCAGCAGTAGCTACAGTAGAAATTTCACTCAAGACAAATGATTTGGCTCCCAGCATTTAAAACAAGATTTAAAAGTATTTTTGAGGCTTCAACTGTTAAGTGCCCAAAGGGAGATACACCTGCGGGGTAGGGGGCAATTTTCAGAGACTGCTGTGCACTCATCCTCTGAGAACCCAGACCTTGTAAAAAGGCTCTAAAAGCAAGGTACCAAAACCACTTTCGAAAGTCTTGGTCTGTGATGACTAGATCTGTTCTGAGCAAACAATTAAAATATTTGCACCAGATCAACATTAAAGCTTCTTTCATTACCAACAGTAATGAACATGCTGTCATAATAGCAGCTATGGGAGAGTTTGAGCAAAAAAACCAATGCAAGACATCTTGGGTAAGGAATTAAGTTACTACACAGGGACAAAGGCTACTATATGACAAGATTTTATAGGAAAAACAATTACCTTTGGTCTGGCCTAAAGCGTGTGTCAGTGGCTGGCAGTAATGGTCTTGTTTGTGGGTCCAATTCATTTAATTCTAATGCAAACTGTGTAAATCCATACCACTGCTCATAATCTTTAGGCATTGGATCTAAAAAAGAAGAGAGATGTATTTATATCAGAATGCGCAATCTTCATTATTTTTGGAAAAACAACTTACATTACAAATCTTCTCTCTGTCAACTGCTTATTCCTGAATGCACTATTGCCTTGGGAATGGGACTCATTTGAAATGTTGCCACAAACAAACATAATACATTATGAAGCTCTGCTCTTTTGCTATGTAAATGCTAAAGTTCACACCAACCAAAGAGGTTCAAAGGGCCCCAAACCTAAAACAAAACTGAAGACAGGGCATGACATCACAGCCTTCTCCCTGCTCTATTATCAAGGAGTACAAATCATCTTACTTGGGGGAAGGAAATGTGTCTGATTCTGATCAGGTTGTAGACCTGAGCTTGGTGTGCTATTGCTATGGTATAAGCAAATGTGCCTGTGAAAACCTCTTTAGAAAGTAAAAAGGACCCTTTGTATTTTTTGTAATTGCTCATGCCCAAATGCACAACTGAGACACAAAATGGTGGTGGTGCTGGGGAGGGGGGAAAAGAGATCAAAACCATGCAATTCATTTCTTCAACCTATATACTATCACTTAGTTGATCACAAATCAGCCTCTCTAAATGTTACTCTTTACAGAACAGCAGATTTGCATACAACCAAACGTATACTTTTAATGAAAGAACAGATGAGACACGTGAATACATGGTAACTTTGTTCTTAAACACATTTACAATTCTGCAAGCAGCAATTTTTTTGTTCACTAACTTGCTCTCCATATGCAACTTGGAGAAGATGAGGTCCCATAGTATAAACTCTCGTGCCATTTTCCAAAGAAGCGGTGCACTACTTTCCCACTTTTATTTATAACATTGCCTTCAATCTCATGCACATTAGGACTCCAATATTTTGCCTAGAATTAAAGTTAACAGAAACATCACCAAAAAGACATATGTATCAATCATTTTGCAGCCGATATTGCATCTTACTGTAGGGACAAATGCCACTTCTTGTAGGGTGTTCTACATATATCTTTTCTTAAGTAAAATTTATGGCACACTGATTTACTTAGACCCCTGATAATCATATCTTAAGTGTAATGAGTAACTAGTTAATCACATCTCAAGTAGTGACTGGACTACACATTCATTCAATAAATGACATGATAAAAACCAGGAATAAGCAATAAAGTTATTACACAAAGCTGGGAGCTCATTGTTCTCTCTTACCTGGTAGCCCCAATCACATAATGGAGCTCCCAGCTACAGGAGTACATGATGCTCCCATGTCTGGGAGCTCTGCCACTTGGTTGGAGCTTTCAGCTGCAGGTGTGAATGCACATGCCCCATGGCAGAGAGCACCAATCAACTGACAGGTCTCCCAGCCATGGGAGTGAAGACTGCTGGTGCACGGGGAGCCCAGGATCCTGATCCCAGACTCCCTCTGATCTGGCAATATGGCATAATGGGATCAGATACTTGAACCCACAACTGTACCTCCTGCCATTTACATATGCCTTCTACTGACATGCAAGCCCAAAAGCTCAACTAAGCTATGCTGCATGTACATAAGACAGGAGAATGCTAACTGCTCACTTCAGTCTAGTTGAGCATCCTGATTGCAAGGACCAGCACTACAGCTGCTAACAGAGGGCAACTTGAGCAGATCATAGTGGTTTAGCTGTGGGCACAGAGTGAGCCAGTGCTAGAGGCCACTTGAATCAATTTTTGCTGTGTAAACAGCCACATGGCTCCCATGTTGACATCCTTTCCCCAATCGCTGCATTCTTTTCTGTTTCTCTGAAGGAGTCTCCTTAAAAAAGCTGCAACTTTTATTTCCTGCTTTCCCAAATGGAACACAACTCTTGTATTTTTTCTACTTAATGGTCACCAATATCCAAAGCAGCAATAGAAATTACAGTAAAAGAAAAGGAAAATGCAATTCTTCAGCAGTCTAAAGGGCATGAACGCTCAGCTGAACTTGACTTTGTTATATAGTATCATATTCACAACAAGGTTCAATAGAAAGGGTATTAACATTGCTGCAGTTAAAAGGTTACCTTCATGAAAGTTAGTTTGCAATGACAAGTGTCATCATTCAGATTTTTGATGATGATCTCTCCATAGTGTTCAATCCATCTTTGCCCACTCAAGATGTTATGGATGCAGGATGTCACCTTGTTCCACACAAAATGATCTCTAAAACTTGGAAAAAGAGAGGCAAATTGGATGCAAATTCTTTAAAAAACAAAAAACAAAAACAAAACAAAAAAAAACCAAAAAAAAACCCAACCAACTAATTCAGCACAAATGATAGATTGAGGAACCTATTAAAAAAAATTCAAATTAGAACTTTCTGGATGAATTTTTCTCTTTTTCTTCCCTTTGCCACCCTCTCCCTAGACCTGTATCTTACAACTTCTGTATCCTACAAAACACTTTGCACTTCTGGTGCAAATGGAGCATTAGATTCAGTTAATTTTCTCAGCTCATCCTAAGTAGTTGAAGTTTACAGAAGTAGTAATTGTGATGCACTATAATTAATTGAGGGAAAAGGTGCTAAAAATATCTGTTTCACAAAATGCAAAGTGTTCACAATTCATAACATGGAGAGGCTTGGATGTAGAACCCATTGAAGTTCATGGCATCTTTCTATCTGATTTCAGTGAGCTTTGAAAAACCAAACCTTTAAAGCAAAAAAAAAAAAAATAAAAAAAAAATAAAAAAAATAAAAAAAAATGTGCATGTACTCCAGGTTACATTATAAAGAAGACTGGCCTATCAACTGGCTACTAAAGAGGCAATTACACCCTGAAGCAAAAGTGCAAGGAAAATAGATTAAAAATAAAAATACATATCACATACATTTACCTTTTAATTATTCTTAAAAAAATTGAAAATGAAGACAATATGGGAGAGTAGATGAATATTTTATTCTTTCATTTCACACAGCTTCTTCAATAAGAATGAATATTACATTTTAAAACTTACGTTAATTTTTCCCTCCTGCTCTGTTAAACATCCACCTTTATAGTGCTCTTACAGCCAGCTCTTCATAAAAAGCTTGTTATAGGGATATAAATCATCACCTTCAGACCATACATGGCCCAAAGACCATCCTCCAGTGTAATCTAGACCCCAACCTATGAATGATGTGCCCAGTGACAAGATGAACACATCACAAACACTTATGGTGATATGTGAATACCTTTTAATCCTTACACATTGTCTTGCAAATGACAATTAGAATAGAAGACAAAGGAAAGAAAAGAAAAAGGATAATATATGGAGATGGTATATAGAGGAATGGTGAAAGAGGCATTGTCATGATGATGGAGAAAGGGCAGGAGTCTACCTCCTATCAATATTTTTCCCAGTAAGAATCTCACTGGTGGATCTGCCCACTTTTCTCAAGTGTTCCACTACATTTCCAATACAAGATTGACTATGCTGCTTCTAAAGAAATTGAGGGAAGTGGTGACACTCATCACGGGGACTGTGGTAGGGAGAAGGAAGCCAACCTGTTCCTTCCTTTTCACTTTAGTCTTCTCCACTGCTCACCTAGTATCTTTCTCACCTATGAATATCTCCCACACCCTCTGACCTGGATTTAAGATTGATTTTTGTAGGTCTGATTCCTATGCTTTGTTGAGTCGGTAGTTTTTGGATATTGACAGGGCATAGCTCCTTCCTCAGCAGAAAAGGATACAGTGGACTTATGGCGACAGCAATATCCTACAGAGCATAAAAAGAAATAGAGAAAGACCAACTCCCACAGAGCACTTCATTGTTTCTGTTTGACACGAGCAAACAAAACCAGGCAAGCTGTATGTTATATCTTCATTCTTCTCATGAATTAAAATAACAAGGAACAAAGAATGATTTCAGGGCTGGAGTTTTTGGATTGTATTTTATTCACATATACAGGCATACTTCAATGTGCATTAAAAAATGAATCCTTACTTTAAGGACTTTATACTGCAGGGGCAAGTTTAAATGGGAACAGATAAAACAGCCTCTGATGAGGTAGTCTGTTGACTACAAACGTTTGTGCCACTCTGAATCAGTTAGTCTCTAAGATACTACCCTGCTCTACTTTCTGCCTTTCTTCAGACTAACATGGCTACCCAGTAGGGCTGTGTGAAACTTTGGTTGCTGATTTGATTTGGTAGAGATCTGGCCCAATTCAGTGGCTGAATCCGAATTGAATCAGGAGACCCTTTAATTTCTGCAAATTGCATTGGAACCCTCTGAATCAATTCAGAGAGATTTGGTAAGATGAAGTTTTTTCTACATACCTCAAGGTACCAGGTGACTCATGAATGCTGAAATGCTGGGGCAGATGGAGCATCCCATGGCGGGGAGGGTGTCCCAGCACACTCAGTAGCAGACCCAGAAGCGGACCAGAAGCACTTCCGGTTCACTTCCAGGTCTGCCGCGGAGTGAGCTGGGGCAGGCCCCACGCCCTCCCAGCTCAGTGACTGGTGCCTTCCTGGGTCTGGGGGACACCTAGCATCCCACTGCAGTTGATTGCTGGGCTGGGGTGGGGATCATGGCGGGGGCCCCCCCTGTGCACTCAGTGGCCAACCCGGAAGTGGACCAGAAGTGCTTCCAGTCCACTTTTGGGTTTGCCACCAAGCATGCAGGGGGCCCACCCCCCACCAAACCTCCTGTGGGTTGCTCCATCAGCCCCAGCATGGCAGCATTCATGAACTGCTCCTGGTACCTCGAGATATATAGAAAAAAAACATTTAAAAGCTGCATCTATGGCTGAATTACTAATTCTTTGCATCAGCATCGAATCTTTAGTTTCGGATTCGTCCAAAGCAAAAATCAGGACAGTGATTGGAATCACTCTCAATTCGGGCTGAATCCGAATTGAATACGGCCTGTTTCACACACCCCTACTACCCACCTTTCTACAAAATGACTACAGAGTCTGCTTGCAGACATTAAAAAAGCCCCAAAAATGTGCTTTACCGGAAGCAGCAGTATGTTACTTCAACAGATAAAAGTACCATAAAATCCTCACTAAGCACCTGATCCGTACGACATTGGGCAAGTTGGGTCCAACTAATGTGCTATATCTTTTGGGCATATGCTGGGTTCAGCGTGGGAGTGCTCAGAGTTTAAAGTAAAGCATAGGTTTTATGGTTTTGGTTTTTGCTTTTTAATGTCTGCAAGCATTCAGAGAGAGTCTCAGTCATCTTCTCACTGTAAGCCATGTTCTCATTATTTCTACACCAGTACTCCAGCCCCTCCAAAAACTTGGTGCAGTATCTGCATATGAACAAATATTTTGCATATATACATCAAAATAGCAATGTTTCACCCATTAGAGTTTAGGTGGCAAATTACATTTGTAGGCCTGACTGAGGAAATAGTGGATTTAATTAGAACAGGGCTCAAACTTCAGAGATGCGCTCTCCAACAGAAACCTGAAATAAGCCAGATTCTGCTGTGATTTTAATCTTCTGCTATAGTGAGAGGGATGTGTGACAGGTCAGTGACAGGGACAGTGACAGGGACAGTCTGTATTTCTCTTATGAAGCACAAGCCGATTGAGGCAGTTCATTTTGTTACCAGTCGAGTTCCTTCAATACTGAATATGAGAATCTGTTCTTGTGGCTGATCATTCAAATTACAGTAATGGCCCTCAAACACACACTAGGATCCCAGTATAGACACTTGTGCAAACCCATAACAGAAAGACTGCACTTGCTCCAAAGAGACATATTATTGTAAAGGCTGACTAATGGAGTCAAATAAGAGTCTAGGTCTTCTGCATACTGCATAGTAGTATTAAGCCTGCAGACTTTCCTCAATGACTAAAAAAATCATTTATTTATTTGTAAGACAATTTAAATGATAAAATGTTAACAGGTATTGACAAGGGATTTTTGACAGGGCCAGAAGTAAAAACACTTCTGGAAAAATAATGCTATACTGGAATTATGTTCTTATCTTGCAAATGCAGACCAACTTTGGTTTTAAGCAGTAACATACGATCACAGCACTTACGCTGGCAGAGTTGCATGTGTTGTACCAATTGGAACAATTTCCATGGACTTTCCCCAGAATTTGTTTTTCCAGCGCATATCTGAAACAGAAAAAAAAACAGGACACATATGTAACAACAAATTGTGGACTGAAAGAATTTCTGAGCCATTTTTAAAGCTTCATGTAACATAGTGAACACTTTCGTGTGTGAAGTCCAGGCATTAACATCTAATCATGTATACAGCTTCACATCAAAAGGTTATCCTTTCTTTTTAAGAAGAAAGCAAAAGCCAGAAGAAAAAGTTAAGCAATTTCTTGTATTTTGTTTAAATGAATAGAATTTGAATGAATGGTTCCAAGGTGACATACAACATCATTACCTGATGAGAAGGAATGAGACCATCTTTAAGAACAAAACTAGCATTTCAGAAAGACTACCATGTGAAAGTGGTATAAAATTTCAAAGTAAAAGCCAGAGGGAGACTATTGCAAAGGTACAAATGGGAGATAAGTGTTCCACTCCGATGGGAAGTATAACTCCCCTTCATGCTTCTGAAAAAACCCAGCACTATAGGTGGTTTCACAGTTTAACTATTCCAAGGCTAATGCAATCTTCTCCACTCCTATCATAGAAAAGGAAGGCTAAGGAATCCCAGTGTATGGTAGCAGACCTTTGAAAAGATATGCCACGTTAATAAAAGCATCCTGAAGTTCAACATGCACGTATCCCAGACATTAAAGGTAGACAAAATTTAACCAGTGTGATTTAATTACACCACAACTTCATTAAGTTAACTCATCTGGGCACTGTCTACCTAGCAATAGCTGTTCCAGGACAGATTAAGATTCCTTCTTTAAACATTTCCAACTGTCAACAGCCTTTTTACTTTGGCAACTGTTCCCCAGCCCTTCATTGGAGACCACTGCACTCTTCATTGAGTATGAAGAAGCTAGGGAAAGAGAGTTGCCTCCTCACTGTACCGGGTATTAGGAACTTCAATGGTACTTTGTGACTTCCTTAGGGGATGCCTTTCCTTAAGTCCAAGTCAGATTTGGGTGCCTCAGGGAACTGAACCCTCTGCACTGGTCACTTGCTAAAGCTACAACATCAAACTAAAACTTCATGATCAGTCTAACCAAAACCTTGAGCAGCTATGAGGAAAGTAGGTAAAACCTCATCCGCCCTGGCCAATCTGATAATGAAGATATTCCTTCCCAAGCCTAAAAAGGTGATTAATACAATTCTTAGAGCACACCAAAAATCTCAATCCTATGCTCTTCCCAAAAATCGGAGTGGAAGCTCTGAACACTATGAGAGGGTGTTCAGACTAAGACACACAGTTACCCTCTTCAGGTGCATAAAAACAAATGGATTGACTGAACCACATTATGATGCCCACTCAATTCAAATGAGTTTGCTCTTCTCAAGCCTTGAGAGAGAAGCCTACAACCCCCTCATCTTCATCAGTTTGAAGAAAGATCCAGTCCCCAGTCTCGAGGCTGCAGGGATTATACTGTGTACACTGTTTTAGCAGTCTTGACAAGCATTTCTGTCATGATTGCTATTTCACAAAAGGTTCAGAAACAACATTATTTTGACAGTATTTAGGCAAATCCAATGTTCTGAATCTTATCTTATTTTTCTCTTTTCACCTGGTGGGTACAGAAGGGGGAAAAATACCACCTCTAAGAAGAAATATTAACTGAAACACTGCATCAGATAAACAGCAAAGGGCTAACATTAGCCAAAGATTTAGCACAGAGACATGTTAAGGGTCCAGTGTTAAGAGTTAAGGTGCCTTACAAGTAATTATGGCAAACTTTCGGATCTACAGCGAGGCTGTCTGATTTAAAGACCACTACACTAGAAACCTCCCAAGAAGAAAAAATTAGTACAAGATCACAAACCCTTTTTTGTGCTAAATGAATTAATTTGAAGAAGTCATACCACAGAAACCACAACTACTGGAGCTTTCTATCTAACATTTCTAATGCAACTAAAAAAAAAAAGTCAACTCCTCTTTAGTATCTGTCAGCATAATAAGCAACCAGTTTCAGGTGAATGAATGATTAATTAAAAATGAATTGTTTGGTGGACAATATTTTGAATAGAAAGAGCAGGAAGGAACAGAGAATGAGAGAAGAGTACTATATAAAAACTGTTATTCAACACCCACAATCTAAGAAGCACAGACCTCTCAATAGTAAAACTTTCAATTTAGCCACCATAAAAATATAAATTTGACCTCCAAAAAAATCAATCTATAGTCTTGCTATGTTCAGCAAAAATCAGGTAATTTTCCTATCTTTCAGCTGTCCTTTGACTAGTCCCAAGTTAATTCCTTTTCTATACAGAAAGTCATGTGATAGTGAGACATATTCATATGATCCAAAGAACTGCCTCAATGACAAATGTCCTTTAGGACTATACATATCCTTAGGATTGTCCTGGGGAAACAGGCATCAGCATTAACCACCTGCACTCTCCTAGCAAAAGTCAAAATGTCATCAGCATCTTCCAACAGCCCAGCTAAGCATTTCTTAAAAGAACTGCATGTGCCCTGAATCTGTCCTGTCAGGTACCAAAAAGAAACTCTGGTTTCTGACTTACAGGGCCAGCTTTTATGGAGGAATATTCTGTTCTCTAATGCACAAACTGGTACTATAGACAGAGGTAGTATTTGTGATTCATATGAATCACTGTTTCTATTTTTATTGGGCAGCTTCTTCCTTCTCCACAGTATTATCCAATCTTCTTCTAATATGGTCTAATCTAGTGACTGAACAGTTATTCAGTATTTATTTCAGGTCAAGAATAGTAAATTCTTGCCATACTTTATTTTTTATATATATACACACACACACATGGCAAAAGCATATATTAATGTTGCAATCAAATCCAGATTAACTAGAGCTCGCTCCATTTTATTTTTAATATGGCTCCATCTATAATAACGATAATCAAATCAACCAACTATAACGAGATTAAAAGTTGTAGTGTACCTAGAGCATGCATCGTAAAATACTGGATAGTTGAGGGTTTAAACATAGTTACATTTCACCTGTATACTCTAACAATACAAAATATGTTGCTCAGGAAATAATCCTGAGGTAATTCAGCTCATGATTGAACAATAGCTGTAATTGTAAAAGGAAGGTAACACACTCAGTTTTGAAAAGAAAATAGGGACTGTTAAGGCCCTGTTTGTAAAACTCCAGCCATTCTGCAGCAACTTCTAAAGACACGGAACAAAGCGGCATTACATCCAGTTTCTTGTCCAAATACTTAAGCTAATTCTCAAAATGTGCACTAAATACGCAAAACAGAACTACCTACACCGAGGTGCTAGCCTTCAATTTTACAGTCCTGGTATTATTATTTTAACACATCACATTTTGATAATGTGATATGCAGTTCTTATTTTAAATAAAAATTATAAAACATTCCAGCACATTTAGGAAGTACAGAAGTTTGTATTTAACATTCATGAATGAATTTTTATAAGAAACAATTGTATGAACTGTATGCAATTGCAAATATTATAGAAAGCATGCCAGAGTTTAGGGACAAAGATTGCCAAAGTAGTTCTAATATTATTTAACATCTGGGAAACTCTTCCTCTTGATCTGCTAGATGTTTCTGCTTACATGCAAGATAAAGCAATTACGAGGACTATAGCAGTAAATGGATTTTTACCTTGCCAAAAAGCAAAATTTGCAGATTCAGCATGACATGCAGAAATAGGAGGGTGATGACTCACCTAACAAAAAGAAAAAAAAAAA
>JAGPOW010002908.1:2343-50948 GCA_030014935.1 Caiman crocodilus
TCACCAATCAGGCACTCTGGGGACACCGGAAGTGCCTGTTGGTGATCCCGCCCCCTCCGCACCCCCACTGGAGGGATCCGAGGGGACCGGAGCCTGCTCATTGTAATTATACAGAGACATGAATACTAACTAATCTAGTCTAGTCTAGTTTATATAGGTTCTTATCCTGCACTCATCACTGAAGTTATCTGAGCAATGGCTAATATCTGTCATGTGCCTATTCTCTCTTCCTGTTCCTGAGGGAGTGTGCTGATAAGTATTTTGTTTGAGGTTTGGGCTTTTTTTTTTAATAATACATGCACATATTCCTCTATGTCTGTGTTAGAGAAGACAGGCCAAAAAAATGCTCCTCGCACTTTGCGGAGAAGACGAGTGATCCTTTGTTCCTAGGAAAATTCACTTCGCAAACCTAGGCCTGACCCAAGAAAGCTGCACCACTGAGCTTTACTCCTATTGTAGAAAGTCCCATTCTGCCAGAAGAACAAAGCTATTGACCGGTGTCTTCACCATGGGAAACTCTTACGGAAAGAACCAGAACAGGAAAGAATCTAACACTGAGATTTGGGAATTAGTGAAAATAAAAGGCTCTGTACCACAAGCTTTTGTACCACAAGCTTACTGAGGCCAGTTCAGAGGCTTATGGCATATCAGAAGAGGCCATTGTGCAATCTGTAGGATTGCAACATTGTGTAGGAAGATCATTCAACATTGAAAACTGCCTTTTTATTTGTACTATGAGAAAAATAGGTTTTAGACTAAAAACCAGGATAATTCATGATTTGTGGTACAACATAACATACATATGTTCTACCTTTTCCCTATGAATATGCATAAGGGGTTCCCTATTCAGGCAGCAGGGAAGTTTATGTACAGTACCCCCTGCCTTGGCTTCTCACCCTTACCTATACAACTCTCAGTTTAAGCTGCCTTTCCCTTGTTAAGTGGTTCAGCTCTTCCCCTGCCAGCCTTTGGATGCTCCCAGGAAGGGAAGGAACTGGGAGCCCTAGAGTGCATCAGGAGCCAGGCAATAGCTCCCTGTTTTGTAAAGTGCCACTCCAATATGCAGTGCAGCAGGAGAGGGGATGCTGGCTGGCTGCAATGCAGGAAAAAACATAGGGTGCTTACACAAGTTGCATGTTTCATGAAGTCGGGCCCCTGAAAGGACTCTACAGCTGTGACATAACACACATGCATGGCTACAGAGTGCTTTCAAAATGGCCAATCACTATTAACCCTAGTCAAATGAGGTATTAGATGAAGGTGCTCTAAAACAAAATGCCTTTGGGCACTTATGTTCCCTCAAGGGTTAATTTTTCTCACTTTGGAGTTGGGCCGGGCTGATACTGTCACTGAGCACCATCCCAGCCCCATCCCTGGGGAAGTCAGCAGGGGGAGGGGGAAGAAGAAGTACAGCACTACCACTGCTTTTCCTGGAAAAAGCTGAAGAGGGAGGGGCTGGAACAGAGCCCTATCACCTCAGGGGAGGGGAGGCAACTATCCCAGTAGGGTATTCTGGGGAGCCAAGCCAGGCCCAAGAGGTAAGGGGGCCAGGCAAAGCTGCTCCCTCCTCTCCCTTCCTCCCTCCTCCACTGACAGACCTAGACCTGGAAGAGGGAGGGAGAAAGGGGTGATTCAGCAGCCTCCTTGGACACTGGTTGAGCCCCCCTGCCTGCTGGCCAGGGCTTGTGCAGACAGGCTCTAGCCTCTCCCTCCCCCGACCCAACAGGCGGACATCTGTTGGGTTGGGAAGACCCGGGTGGGGAGGGGGACTCTAACTCATGGCACTGTATGTAAAGTGCCATGAGTTAGAGCAGAACCCTAAAAATTTGTACATACCCATAATGTAACACAGCTAAGAGCTGTGAGGAGCTGGAGATGGATATGACCAAGAAGGAGCTATCTTTTTAAAGGGAGGTTAGACAAGGAAAGATTATACAAATTCACGATTAAGGGAGAGCTACAGGGGTTACGGCAGTGCAAAAGTAGTTTCTCCACACTAGTCTTTAAGCCTCTTGCCCCTAGTAGTTTAATTCCCTCATCTCCCACTGTTCTTGAGGAAGTAGAAAAACTCAGGACAGAAGTGCTCTTTTGTAGCTTTGTCAGGCAAGGGTGCTGTATAAAGCAGCTTTTCTCCCCAGCTCAGGCCAATGTACTGAGTTGTGAACCCTGGAAGGCCCTTTCTGAGAGGTTTCCCAGGAGTTACTTGCTCCTTAATGCCATAGCCTAGCATTCTATTTTACTTTATTCTTTTCCTGTTCTCTCATTTGAAAATAAGAAATATAGTGTGGTAAGTCTTGTGTGCCAGACTCTGTGTCTGGCAGCTTTCATTAACAAGTGGTGTGTGCATTCTCTGGCCTGGCGTACTGCATGCTGCTTGCCCATCCTCAGTTGCGAGCTGCCATCTGCTGGTCTCTCTGACACCTACTTGTGCCTGAGACTCTCCCTGACTTGTTGCTGTTGCTACTTGGTCTTAGGAAATAAGAACTTGGCTCTGTTGTGTTCTCACTGTTATGGAAGGGTAACTGTTGGTTTGGAGGCAAATTATAGTACAGCGTTTATCAGTCTTCAAAATACATCAGAACCCGCCCAATAGGCAAATCATAATATTATCCTATAAGCTGTTTTCAACATAAAAAAGCCATCTGCTCTGCTGGTCATACTCAGTCCTGGCAGCATTTGCAATAGTCTGTATATTGTGCACACATCCCACTGGACTCTTCTACAGGGTTGTGTCTGTGTGCTCTCCGTGTGTTGCATAATTCAGTGTCTGTACAAGATAAAGTGTGGAGACGGGTGGATTGAAATAACATTTTGGGGACACACACTCATATGGAAAAAATCTTTAAAAATATGTGGTAATTAGTTGGAAGAATTGGTATGACACTATGTGAGGTGAATATACCTATAGTGAACAAACAGCAAAGCCAGCACATTTTTACAAGCTTCTTCAGCATCACTTCGAACAAGCTAAATCAACTGAACTCTTTATTTATGTCAAGCCTTGCAGTCTGTTGGGCTGAATCATTCAGGTATTGTGCCAAAAAAGTACCACAGAATTCATGACAGAAGAAGCCAAACCATGGCCTGTCAGTAGATTCAGTAACTACAGATATTGCAAATACCACACAGGGGTGTGCCCACATATCTGCATAGCTATACACCTGCATATCCCCTACACACCCAGATGTGCATGTTCAAGTACACAGATCCCATAAGCAAAACTGCACAAACTTATATATGGCCAATCCTTTGATTCCACCCTCCCTACACAAACCCCCTATATACACACTTTCAAAATATGGTGATATCAGCAACAGGAGAGGCTGCATACATCCTAGGGTTAACTGAATAGGGTTAACAGAAGCAGGGAGGTGAGACAAAGGCAAATGTATTAAGTAGGAGGCTGGAGACCCTGAAATATTTATAAGAGTAAAGCAGCTAAGATTGAATCAGATGGCTCAGGGCAGCAAATCAGTCTATAAGGCTCCTCTACATGTTACAGGTATCACACAATTAACTGATTTTAATTGCATAATTACCTTGAGATCAGCTGCATATGCAAAGTACCTATAGATCATGGCAGCAGCAATGTCCCAGCCCTGGGGGGTTTCACACGCATGTGGCATAGCAGGTGGCACAGTTATGTGGATTTCATACTAGATTCCATTGTGCTTTGACCCTCATGTGTAGAGGGTGCCTAAGTATCTGCAGGGTATAAAGAGCAGAGAGGAACAGGGAGTAAAAGGGTTGAAGGTGGCACATGGAGGACTAGGAGGAAAGTGAACATATATATGGATAATTGGAGCCATGTCATAACATTTGCTACCTGAGAGAATGTGGAATAGCTTCCTAGACAAGCGGTGGAAGTGCATTTTTTTTCAAAACACATTACAATCAGAACAACAGTATGTGAACTTCTATTTAAACGTGTGAAGTTATTTCACTAGAAACATAAGCCTGGGCTCAGTTTGTGGCTTGCACATTGATATGGTTCTTCATACACAGACTTCTCTTACTAGTCTCAGGGAAGGAAAGAATTGCTTTTCAACATCTTTCTGCCCCTATTTTAGCAGCAGTGAAGTGTGAGGCTGAGGGTCTGATATTTTGAAAAATGGTTCCCTTCATCTGGTGAGGCTTTCCCCCGGTCAGGTTAGTTTTCCCTCGGATGGTGCTCCTTTATGTCAGTGATTCTCAATCAGGATGCCACAGCACCTGAGATGCTGTGTGATCCTTTTAATGTTGCCACCAAATATTACCACTGTTAGGTATGCAAACACCGATACACAATTCATAAGATAAACCCAGAGATTCCAAAAGGGAATGTATGATATCAAAAATATTCCGAGTTCTTTGCAACAAAAGAATTGCACTTTTATTGTTTTGTAGTAAAAAACAAGAAGGCGGGGTAGTTTGAGTCTAATAAGGGCAGCCTTGAGTCTAAAAAGATTGAGAACCACTGTTCTATATAGATACAAGAACATAACATGCCAAGGCACATGGCCTGTGTTGCGTGTGACTAGGGGACTTGCCCCTGGCTGTTCAGAAGATGAACAGTCCTGCTATGGGCAGTTGGTTCAGGTATTTGCGATGTGACTGTACCATGTAAGTTCCCCATGTCCTGGTGTGGTGTGAAGGGCAGAAGACATAAGACTCAGGTTTTGGTTACCTTCCCTTTGGGATAGCTAGTTCCTGGACTTGGTAGCCAAGAAGTCTGACCCACTCCTTCGTTTCTTAGCTTTATCCCTGACTTCAAGTCTCCACTCTTTGAGCTGCTGAATAATGCTCTTTCTTCTCAGAGACTTGAATAGTCACACAGTTGTAAACTTAAAGGTGTCCCATTAGCCAAAACTTAACCATGCTCAGTCCCTTCTCCTAAGGCTAAGTCCTTATCCTGCAGGTCCACTTCTTCCCCCAACTAGTCATTTTGATATTGTTAACTAGCTAGGTCATATTCACAGTCTGACAGCAATTTCAGATTTTAACACCCTCATATCTGTGTTTATCAAGGGAGGTACAGTCCTGAATGGTACCTCCAGCTTCTGATTAGAAAGCAAATGTGGTTCAGGACTGTGTTGCCGTCAATCCTGTTTTTGTCAAGCTCTGCATTACCTGCTTGCTCCAAAGTTCACTCCTGTCCATTTTGCTATTCGGATGGCATTATATCTGCTCCTGTATACATCTCGCATCCTGTACATTCTTCTCCAAATATCTAGCAGCTTTGAAAGTTGACTAAAGCTCAGTTGTTTTGCTGGTATTTCAGGAAATCAATGTCCCCAGGCCAGTTTAGATTGCAAAAGCACTGTGTTGTGGGGATTCTAAGCCTTCCACATGCATAATCTGATGGGAGGAATGTGCATGAGCAACACCTCTGTCTGGAACAAATGGTGGCATTTGGATTCAAACTTAAGCAAATCTGCAGATAGTAAGGATCATTTGGGGGCAAGAGATACGTTTCTGGTTTCCACCTCCTACCCTGACAATCATTCTGCAAAAAATAAATAATTTAGCCTGGGGATACTGCTCAAAGCAGGTAGCATTATACTTGTCTGTCAATAGGTGGATTTCCTATGACTGCAAAGAACTATGTGCTTCAGCCAGCCAGAGCATGTAATGCCTTTTGCCACCTTAAGTTGTGCCATCCACCTTGGCTAGATCTCTTTCCTTTTCCAAAGCTACAGTGGAGTAAACAACCCCAATAACTTAATATTAAACACGTGGCTGATATGGTTTGTTTAAATGAGAACTTGTGATATTTGCAGTCATAAAAAATTCTTGAGGGAACTAAGAGTGGATGTAGAATAGAAGGCAGAGCTGGAGGAGACATGGGGCCACGTGACAAGGACGGGAAATAGGGAGTGTGTCTATTAGATGCTACCCACATTACTAAAGGCTTGCGTAGCTGTGTGATACAGGAACCATTTAAAGGCTGCAAGAATCACAGTGCCTGGGGCATTTGTTGTATGGAAACAAGAGATGTATGTGGTTAGAAAAGCTTATCTGAGCCAAAGTTGGAGTTTAATATGCATTTTTTCTTTGTCACCAACTTGATCTTTTTGTAGAGGAAGCTGTTATAATCTAGCATCTCTGAATGCCAGTGACAGAATAATATGTGAAAATGTACATATGACCAGGACATGGGAAAGGTTTCTGTTCTCTTTTACTGTAGATGTGTGAATGCTTTCTGAGTTGGGGTGCTATGATACACTGGCCCTTCATTGTCTTTTTGTATGTGTGTGTGCACTGTGTGTCCCACAGTCACTACACAGTTAAACGAAACAGCTGAACAGTGAATTTGTGAGTTGGCAGTAGTTTACAGTTGTGTGGGTGTTAGATTCATCTGGAAGATATTTGTCAGGGTTGAGTTCCTCTGTTGTTCTGATGCAATACAGCTGTGATGTCTCTTGCATTAGTCGAGGAATAAGCTTGAGTGACCTTATATACCCCATACTGGAAAAGTTACATATTTTTTACACGATTGAGGGTGAATTTTGCTGCTATTGGTCTTGCATTCCCAACCTGAGGTCCTGCAATTTAAGGACGATCTCTACCACTGCTTATTGATGGGTCTTGAGGTGTCTTAAGAGTCCAGTAGTTGAGCCACGGAGCTGTTTGCAGAAGTTGCAGGTCTTTCTGCAGGAGAGAGTAGGCTCTAACTGTATCTCTAAAAAACTGGGAAGCTGACTGTTAATTTACAGCAGATTGTGTGATTAAGGTGGCTTTTATTTTAAAGGGTATCATTTCTCTAATCAGCTGGAGCTTATCAGTGATCCCTCATAGCTGATCAATAAAGCAATACCCTTTGAAATAATAAGAACAAAAAAATCCTGTAAACAGCTGGAGCATCACAGCAGTCCTGCACAGCTGTTTGCTGCAGCTCTGTATACCCCTAGTTAGTTTGCAGACCCTCATTTTGCAGGGGGATTAGGAACTTAACCCCACAAAGTATCTGGGTTCTATTGTTTACACTGAAGTCCTGCTAAACCACCTCAAGTATTAAAGTACAAAAATGAAATCCCCAAAGTCCCTTCTCAACTTCTACCTAATCCTAGAGGTGCCCATTTATTTTCATTTTTTTGCACTAAATTTACCATGGCATATGAATACTTGTATATGCTTCTGGACATGTGTAGAAGCACCCCACCTTGACAGTATTGCACAGTTCTTTAGCCACAAGTCTAAACTCCACTCTGATCCACACGATAAAAGGGGTATTCTATTCCCTTTGGTCATCTAAGTGCCAAAAATGCTACTTATGCATAAGAAGCAACTCTATATACTAGGAGTTTGTGTGTGTACACAAGAATGTGCAGTAGGTTACTGTGGCTCACTAAACACACAATTATATACATGCACTCTTGTGGGCATATGTTGGTGTCCAGGGATGGATCCAGATGGGGAATATAGCGGCACAGATGCAACCCCCCCACTTTCAGTCAACCACGCTGGAGGAGCAGCAGCTGGTAACCTTTTTCAAGTCCTGGAAACAAATAAGAATCCTTCCTTCCCTTCCCCTCTGTGCTCAGTGGCACTTCCCTTCCCCCACTTCTCTTTTCCTCTTTCCTTATGCATTGCTGCCTCTGGGTACTTGTATATGTGACAAAATTCACCTTTTAAAGCTGCTTAATTGCCCTTTTGCACCGCTTTAATGGCATTGCTGTTTGCATGTTCGCCAGCGTTATTTAGCTTTAAATGACTTTGTTACATAGCAAGGTAAAACCCATCTGAGGTATTTTTTTTTGCTACATAAGAGTGCAGTGGTGCACAGGGCACTGGAAGCCCAGATGTACTCAGGCTTGGTGGGCTTCAGTGCCCCATGCACTGTCCCCACTGCTTTCTCCTGCCACCAGCACACCCAGCAGTCCTTCTGCTGCCTTGCCACTCTGCCCCAGGAGAAAGCCAGCCTGTTCTGCTGTGCTCCCAGGCAGTGGGAAGGTGGTAGGGACTGTGCACGGGGTGCTGGAGCCTACCTGCCTCTCCTGCAGCCAGGCAGTGATCTTCCAGAGAGCCAAGCTGCCCCTGAGCTGTGGGGTACCCCAGACCTTTCCTCCATGGTGGTGGTACCCCCTGGGTGGCACCTGCCCATTAATACAGAGCCTAGGCAGTCCCGCAGGGCACCACCACTGCGAAGGCGAGCACTGGGCCCCATGCAGCTCAGGGACTGTGCAACCCAGCAGCAACTTGTGCAGGCAGGCTCAACTGAGGGGATAAAAAATAAAAAACAGTGGGGAACTTTGTCATTTTTTTCTTTTTTTCTCCCAGAGCCTGCCTGCCTGAGCTGTGCAGAGCCCAGTGCTTCCCTCCATTGCTGTAGCACCTCCCGGGACCACCTGGGTGGCTGCTATCAGGTGGGTGTTGCCTGAGGGGTGCTGCAGCTGTGAAAGGAAGCACTGGGCCCTGCACAGCTCAAGCAACCAGGCAGGCTCTGGGAGAAAAAAAAAATCAGGCTCCTTGCCACTCTTTTCTTTTTTTTTTTCCCTCAGTTGAGCCTGCCTGCATGGGCTGCCACCAGGTCACGCAGCTCCTGAGCTGCGCAGGTCTTAGTTCCTTCCCTCTGCGGTAGCAGCACCTCTGGCCTAGGACCACTTGGGCTGGGTGCTAAGAAGCAGGTGCCACCTGGGGTGTACCACCACCATTGAGGGGAAGATCGGAGTCCCCTGGAGCTCAGGGACTGCTCAGCCTGCCAGCAACTCGCCCTTCCCCACCCCTCCTCCCCACTGCCACAGGAGAGGCAGGTAGGCTCTATTGTGGGGGGAGGATGGGGCCCCTCACACTTTCCTTTCCTGGTTGAGTCTGCTGAGGGGGGGAGACAGGCGGAGAGGTGGATGAGCTGATGGTCAGGGCTGTGGCACACTGTAATGTCATGGAAGTCCCTAAATTGAAACAGTGGGTTTTTAAACGACAGAAACCCACCATTTCAATTTAGGGAGAATTAAACCCCTGTCACATGTACAACCACTTTGTGTCTCCAGGTGCCTTGCGGTAGAGGAAGGAGGGAGCTCTAGAGCCAGTCCTGTCCACTCCAGCTGGGTTCCACACAGAGCCCGTCTCATCCAGGGACAACAGCATCAGTGAGCAGGCTCCTTCTCCCTGCCTGGTCCCTTGGTATTCCCTGCCACCCTGGGAGCAGTCATGGGGAAAGGGAACCCAGCCACTGCCACTGCTGCTGTATCTTGCTGAGCCTGGCTCCATGTGCAGCCTAGCTGGAGCAGGGCAGGGGCAGCTCTGGAGCTTCCCCCCACCCTGCCTCTTGTTCAGCTGGGAGCAGCTGTTGGGGGTGGGAGGTGGAAGTGGAGGTGCAACCACCTCTGCAGCACAGGTTGCTACTCTGCACCTGCCTTTCCAAAATCTTGGATCTGCCCATGCCAGTGTTTATGGCCCAGAAATGCTGGCAGTCTAAAAACATGACTGGTGTTCATGGGTGACTGGTGCCTTCTGAGTCTGGAGGGGGCACCCACTGGTGGGGCCAGAGCTGGCAGGCACATGCCTCCCTTACACATTGCCTATGCTGTTGGGTATCAGACTCTGGAGAAGTGGGCCTTCCCATGCTTTAAATAAAACTGAGCAGTTATGACACTTGCCTAAGAAGCTGAAGACCCAGAGAGGCATGAGCCTCTATATCACTGACTTCCTTACACAATGCTCAATCTGCCATGCCACAGGTCAGTTGTTAACCAGGGACTTCTCTGGCATCTTTCTGAAGCTAGTTCCCTTGGGCAGCCAAGAAAGGGAATTATATGGAGCCGGGGGGGAGAAAACAAGCCAGAGGCTGTGTGACTCAAGTGAGATTATTATTGACCTGGAAGGGATATAATCAGTGCTTTAGCATAGAGCCTTGCTCTCAATGAGACAATAAATCAATCCCTGCATTGCCTTCCACACTTTTTCCCCACAATGTTTATTATATGCAAGGTACAGGAGCTTGCCTTCATAAGGAGTGCTGGAGATTGGTCTGGGTAATACTTGAGCACTGTGTAATATGCCCACCTTGTTACCACCTCTGACCTCTCAGGGTCCCCCTCCCAGTTATCTCATCTGCCACACCTTTATGTTATGATTTGACAGGAGGGGCTGCCCCTAAAACAGGGGCATACAAAAAAGGGCCCGTGAGCTGGATCCGGCCCACTAGGCTAGTCTATTTGGCCCACAAGGCCCCTTCAGAAAACAGTTATAGCCCATTGCTGCCCCTCTGAAAGCTACTGGGAGGCACAGGATTTCAGAGGTCATGCACCGTCAGAGAGTGTGAGCTCTGTGTTGAGCCCACACACTCCAGCTGGGACCCCCATGTAGAGGCACCGATCACAATGGTGCATGACTGGACAGCTGGTGAATGGGGAGGGGAGCTCTTGCCTGCAGTGCCAGGAGCCACACATGGCAGCAGGGAGCCCTCCTGGCCCAATGCCGTGTGTATGTGTAGGTGGGTGTGGGGTTTGTGGGTGTGGGGTTAGTGGGGAGATTGTGGGTGGATGTTAGTGCAGGGGTTTGTGCAAGGGTAGGCCTCCCGCCCTCCCCATGGCACACAGCCCCCACTGCCAGCAGCAACAGCAAGCGGCAAGCTCTCAGGGTGCTCATGGTTCATAGCAGGCAAAGCCCCCCACCAGCACGTGACTCTGGCTGCGTTTTGGGGCTGCACATAGTGGCACAGAGCCTGTGGGTACACACCTTCAGACCAGACTGGGATAGCTTCATGCTAGCACATGGAGCTCCTGGCACTGCAGCTGGGAGCCCTGCACCTACAAGCTGAGCCAGGCTGGTTCCATGGCCTCACATGTGGCTCCTCACTGGAGTGCTGGAAGCCCCACATGGAGGCACAGATCTGGCCCAGCCTGATGGCACACTGCAGTGCAGGGAGCCCCATTTCCTGGCACAGCCCAGCCCAACTAACATGGCCTAGATTAAAGGCATGTGCCAACAGGTCGGGCCAGGCCAGATCTGTGCCACCACCTACAACTCCTGCAGCTCAGCCAGAGCCATGCACCACCAGTGGGTATTGTCAAGGGCCCACTGCCTGCTGCTGCTGCCACTAGCAGTGGAGCCTGTGTGCCATGGCAGGGCCCCACATCCCAATGCCCCTTCACAACTCTTCACATTCACACATCCCTGCCACAAACCCCACACCCACACACACCCTACACACTATACAAGACTAAGACTTTATTTTGAATTACTATGTAATCACCTCTATATACACTACAGAAACACACATAGATAAAAAATAAAATATAAATAAAAAAACAAAATATTTCAAAATATTTATTTAAATAAAATCAAAATATGTTATTGTGGATGTTTGATTTTCAGTATATGATTTGTTTTCTTTCCAAGATGGCAAACCCCCTTCCCAAAAGGAGTACTTCTGGGGGGTAAGGGGAAGACTTCTGGTAGGAAAGGTTAGGGGTTAGGAGCGGGACTCCTGTCAGGGGGTGGGGCAACCCTTGCAAGACCTTGACAGCTCCCCTATAAGAGCAGAACAGAGCAAGGTACCAAAAGCCAAACTCTGAGTATCTAAAAGCAGCCTACTAAATCTACTTACATCAAGGTATGGCAGGTCCTGAGTCCTGAACGTGGTTTTCTATTCATCCCCAGCTCTGATCTGCACTAGGCTCCTTGGAGGTTGAGCTTGGTGCAGATGCAGGCCATTTTGAGCTGGTTAAGCAGCTCCAACATAAAGGGGTAGAAGATACTGGTTATAAATAGTAACCTGGTTCAGGCCCTGATAGTCAATGCAAAGGTGAAGACCCTCACCCTTTTTTTGATGAACAGGATGGGGGCTCCAGAGGGTGAGGTAGATCTACATTAAAATTGTAGCTTTTTGCCTGAGCAGGAAAGGGAGGGTGAATTAACTAAAGACAAGACTGTCCCTGTTATGTGTGGCTGTAACTCTGGGAAAATCTTTTTCCCTTCATTCTGCCTTGAGAAACAGAAAACAAGGTTAAGAAACAGAAAACAAGGTTTTCTTATTTGTGGACAGGGGGGATGCAAGAAAATGTGGGTAGTATTATTTTCACATGAAAACCTTTACCAAAGAACAGCCATTTTGAGCTCCCCTTGACTCAGGTCTGACCAAAGATCTTCTTTTAACTGTGCACAAATAGGCAGGCAATGTACTTGGTTATAAAACTGGAAAGGTGTAAAGGAAGATAATGCTGAAGGAAAGAAAATGATATTAGAAACAATGGGCAACATCCAATGATAGGTAGTTCCTACATGCCAGCTACAAGACTGTCATGGACAAAAGTCTGGGAGATGTTTTAGGGCTTGCAGCACTCCCATCAATGCTGCGTACATAATTCCCCACTATGTATAGTTTAATATGGGAGAAACTCTGAGGCTCCCATCCGTGCTGCTCCCCATCCCAAGGGCCTCTTCTAAGGGCAAAAGATGGGTTAGGAGCTGGTCAAACTTCTATGATTAACTTCTGTATGTAAAATGAGTTAATAGTATTTGAGAGGCACATTGTGGCTGGAAAGGCTGCCATACTCCTAGGGACAGGGGTTTAGAATCTCCATATCGTGAAGGCCTGCACTGTGTCTCTAGCCTGCAATGTGGCGAAAGTTGACTAATCCATATTCTTCTTAAGGAATAAAATGGAAATGAGTGAGAAAAGAAAAACATCTCATTTAGGAGACTGGACTGGCTTGTACCTCAGTGTCATGCACAGTATGTTGTTCAAATTCAGCTAGACCAGATGGAAGCAGTAGTATCACCCAGTGTCTTCCCCTGGTCTGCTCAAGAAAAGTAGTGGGGTAAGGGTAGATGCTGGGGTCCTAATAGAAAATAGATGCCATGCTGATGTCATGCCATGGCACCTGTCTCTTTCCTTTCTGCCTGGGCTTTGGTGCTGAAAGTCTTCAATCTGAATGCGAAACAGCCATATGCTCTTGTTGCCAGAAAAAAAAAGCCAGTAGCATGCTGGGTTGTATTAACTGAACTGTCATCCACAGGGCAAGGGAAGTGGTTCTTACTCTCTCTGGTACAGTTAAGCTGCACCTAGAATATTGTGTCTGATTTTTGGCACTGAACTTCAAGAAAGGAGCAGACAAATTGGAAGGGGTTCAGTAGAGAACAACACAAATCCTTAAAGATTAAGATGCATGATTTACATGTAAAAGTTGGAAGAAATGGGATTGTTTAGTTCAGAGAAGAGAAGACCAAGACGGATACAAATACATTTATCATATTTATAAAATATTTATAAATAAAATATTTATAAATACATGGGGAGTAGTTATAAAGAGGATGGTCAGAGAGTTTTATCTCTGGCCACAGGGGACAGGACAAGAATTAATGTTGTCAAATTATAACATGGGAAATTTTAGATGGGATATTAGAAAATTAGTTAAGCACTGGAACAGATTATCTAGAAAGGTTGTGGAATTTTCATCCTTGGAAGTTATAACAATAAGTTATACAAATACTTGGATGAGATGGTTTAGACATGGATGATCCTGCCTTGAGCAGGGGATTGGACTAGATAATACCCTAAGGTCTATTCTAGTCTTACTTTTCTATCATTCTGTGTTGCAGAGTGAACTTTTGTGCTCCAAATGATACTGATCTCCTCTTATAAAATAGTCTCCTTTGGAAGAAAGTGGTTGACTACCCCTGCAACTATAGTGCCATCTTCTGCTTTGTTATCAATATGTAACTTTGCTCTTCCAGTTGCAGCCTACATAGCCAGTTTCTGAATGTTAAAGCATGTTATTTCCAGACATATCAGGAGTATTTTGGAAATCTTCATAGTTGTGCAGGAAACTACTAATTGTTAGCTTGGCTCATTGGCTAGAATCTATAATTACCATGTTGTGGCTGGTGTTTGTAGAGGGTAGGCATTTTTCTGCCATCTTGCCTTATATAGTGCTCAAAGTATAGCCACACGTTTTAATTTTTCAGTCAGTTTATGAGAAGTCTGTATATTCAAATGGATTTTCATACATTCTGCAGAATTTTGGACCTATTCAAGACAGCAGAAAAACTCTTACCCTTGGTGATGTTAGCTTTTAAATGGCACTCAGATTTTCCATACGCTCATTTCAAAATGCTCCTTCATTTAGTACCTTGAGATGAATAGAGGGATTAGCTGTAAAACAGGACTCACTTTTACTACCTCACAATCACACTTCATATGCAAGACCTGAAAGAGAAATCTGCTTTTTCTGAGACAGATACTTCTAGACCTGAAGGGATGTGAGGAATTCTCTCTTTCTTGCCATTATCTTGCTGTTTGTAATAATAGGTTCCAGTAGATGGCACTGTGACAAATATATTCTCCTTCTGAGCAGGTGGCTATCTAACTAGCATGAAGTTGCTTGAATACTTAATTTGTTCATGTATCAATAGATAGGGACTGTTCAACTGAAGTTTTTCTCCAGACAAGCACAGCAATTAAGGTTTTACGAATATCTTCCTGGTCTTTTCAACAGCCCACTGTCTATCCAGGAAAACAGAATTCTGTTTTTTTTTCTTTTCATTTTTGTATTCTAACTGTTTTAATTGATTCTATTATTCCCATCATTTGGAGCATTCTTCTCTTACAATACAACTTTTATTTCAAATCACCTTTGTGCAGTAGATCTGGAAACCATTTAATCAAGCCATGAGGTATTAGTATTTTGGGCTAAATCTACAAAAAAGCAGTAAAATCCACTATCAGAAGTTAAATAGCCAAGCTGAAAGAGTTAAGTGCTTCAAAATGAATGTCAGAAAAGCCACCACACTGGCTGCATCTGCAGGAGACACTGACTGCTCAGTAACCTGTGTTACTATGCAGTAGCGCCAACAAACAGCTTTTTCATGACACTGACTGAACAGTAGCCCGAGACTACTGCGCAGTAGTATCATGTCACACTTTCTGCCAGCATCTCATGTAGACGTGGCTACTGAGAAGGGAGCTGTCTAAGGGTAGGGACAGACATTCATTTTAATTTCTCCAGATCCTACTATGCTATGAAGCACTTGTTGACACACATAGCAAAACAGCCATAATAGCATGCAGTAGTGGTGCTCTGCTGCTAGAGGGCTGGAAAGAGACATTCCAATATGTCTTTCAGGCCCCAGTCTCCAGAGAATTTCAAGGACAGTGAATACACAAGGGAAATCCCATTAGCTGTCTGCCTCAATGCCCCACTCCCTCCTGGGAATGCACAGCCACTAAGTAGGTCCTGTTGCTGCTGTACTGCTCAAAGCAGAGTCATGGCCTACTTAGGATTGCTTATTATGTTCTTCCATCTCCCCGCCACTGCTGTACTGCTTAAGGCAGAGAGTCATGGTCCACTTGGGCTTGTTCAGTGTGTTCTTCCATCTCATATTCCAGTTGACATGCAGCACCATACACTTACTAGCCACCATGACCAAAGCCTTAGAAAGGTACCTCCTTGGGATATGTTGCCTGGTCTGCCCCATAAACACTTGTGTGCCCTACAAGACCATACAGGGCACCACGGAGGCAAGCCTGCTGTTGTATTACCTGCACAGTGTCAGTGCTTCTGGGCCATGAAGATGAGCAGCAGCGGGTGGAAGTAGCAAGTCCTAGGGACCTGGGATGAGAAACAGTGACAGCAGAATTTTCAGATAAGCCAGGACACCAGGCTGGCTCCATGGCTTGGGCAACAAGACACCAGCATGAGTGGTCCCTCACCATGGAGTAATGGACGGCCATTGCCATCAGGAAGCTGGTAGCCCCCAAACCTCCAGCCTGTTGTCAGCCATTTTGGTATGGGGAAGTCCACAGTGACATTGGCTCCATGGAAGGTATGCAATGTTTGTCATCAGGTGGTAGCACTGTTGCCCATCTGCTTCATCAGTCCACAGGATGTCAGTACTGTATTTACCCATTTGGACTTTCCCAACTGCATCAAGGCCACTGATGGTACCACATCACCATCCTTTGCCTTATCTACTGTGGCTTGGAGTACCTCATCTACAAGGGATGATTCTATATAATGTTTTAGGACCGGGGTAGGCAACGTTTTTCAACCAGTGCCAAAAGACACCACAATGCCTACCTCGGAAGGTGCCAGAGTGCTGGCATGGCAGAAAAACAAAATGAGGGCAAAGGGTACATGGCAGGATGCCCTGCTTGTGCCCCATGCTTCCCACCCAAAGCCCCTGCCCCAGAGCCCGGGCTCTGTGGCTACCAGCAGCTACCCCGGCTCTGGGTGACTGCTGAACCCCGGGCTGCTCCCAGCAGGGCTCACAGCGTGAGCAGCCCAGGATCCTGGCTGGCAGCAGCTCCCCAGAGCCAGGACCAGCTGCAGCCGGGAGGCTCCAAATAGCTGCGCCGGGCTCTGAGCAGCTCCGGCACCAGCTCTGCGCTGGCAGCAACTGCACGGGCACCTGGACGTGGGCTGCGCTGTCCCGCTATCCGCCCCCAGGTGTGCATGCAGTTCACATGCTCCAAGTATGAGAACTTGAGGGCCAGAAAGTGCCACTGTATGGTGTGGCCTGAACCACCTGGAGTGAAGTCAGCCCCTGGGGAGGGGCTCTTTTCTACAGTTGGCTGTGACCTGGGATGGAAGTGGGGAGTGGTCCTCATGTCATGGGGAAGGAGGGCCTGTCTGGTAGAAAGGGGTGGCAAAGAATGCTGTGGAGAGAAGCCCCTTGGGGTGGGAGGCAGGTCAGTGTGGTTTCTGCTGGGGAGCCCAGATCCTGGAGAACACCCAAGATAGCTTACTGCTGGTAACCTATGCCCTGGTGAGGGTGTGATGGTGTTAAGGGCTGTGGAGGTAGCTCTTCCCCATGGTGCATTATAGAAAGCTGCTGGCCAAGATTACCCTGTCCCTGGTGAAGCCCTGGTCCAAGGGGAGGGAGGGAGAGTGAATTCAGAGAACCAGGTAGAGTTAACCATTATTAGAGAACACAATAACAGACACAGGCAGTCAAGCGATAAATCATCAGTATAGTAAATGAAGTAAGTTATCTTACCACCTACTGGGAGACTCAGCAAGGATTCCTGGTTCATTGTCCATGGGTGCTTTGTCTATTGGTTCTGACGCATGGCAGAACCACTCTAAACTTCCCTTTTTTCCTCTTTTCTTACACATTTGCCTTAGCTAAACTCGACATACCTTTTTGTATTACCTAAATGTAACATTCAGTTAACAAAGACGCACTATTATTTCAACAGGATTCTAGCTAACTGCATATCATTCAATTTATCTTACCAAAAGGCAAACCATCAAGTTACTGCAGCTGTTACTAACTACTATAAGTGCTTTCTAAAGAGCAATAATCAGTATTTGTCCTAATTTAATATAGGTAGGCTCGACTAAAAGGGCAGGTTTTTATTCTGAAGTTGCAGAGGTTTGCTGTCACACAAACTCATATCAGATGGGGACTGAAAGGGGCCTTAAACCCCCAGCACCAGGGTGGGGCAAACAACTGAGGCTGCAGCAGAGGACTTACGTGTGTGGGGGGGCCAGGGTGGGAGAGATACAGAGCTCCCTAAAAGCTCTGCATCAGCAGAGCGGGGGTGAGCAAAATACAGCCCGTGGGCTGTATCTGGTCCGCCAATTGATTGTATCCAGCCCATGGCAGCCCCCACAGTGCTCCGCATATGCTTAGCCCACTCCCACCCATGGCACTGCCCCTGGCCCCAACCAGCACACCTGCTGCTGCTGCTATTGCAGCTGCCTGGGTACTTCTAGGTGTCCCCTGCCCCAAGTGATTTCTCCTTCTCCTGCCCCTGCTCTTCTGCTCTGGGCAGCAGGTAGTGGGCAGAAGCAGCAGTGGCTATGGAGAGATTCCAGGCACTACACACCCAGGCAGGGGGCAAGCTGCAGCCAGGGAGCTCCTGCCTCAGCACTGGGGGGACTCTGGCTTTAGCACAAGGTTCAGCTCCTGACCACCTTCCCAGGGCGGGAGGGGGTACGAGCATGGCACAGGCTGCCCTGGATGGGAGCATGCAGGGCTCAGCACCATGCACAGTGCTGCAGGAGCAGCCATAGTCTGGAGAGAGGGGGAAAAGGGAGAGGAAACAAGAGAAGTATAAAGTGCACCTGCACCGCACCACCCTGGCAAGCTCCGCTGTACGTGCCCCCTGCCCTGCTCTGGCCGGCTGCTAGTTCCTGGGACCTCCACATTCCCCCCCTCATCTCCCCACAATAAACACATAATATATAAGAGTAAGACTTAATTTTGAGCTATTATGCAATCACCTCTATCTGCATTACTCAAAAAAACATAATCAGGACAAAAAATATTTTTTTGAAATAAAATTGAAATATAGTAGATGTTTGATTTTTAGTATGACTTACTTTTTATTTATAATTTGTTAAAATTATATCTTCTGAAAGGTTTTGTGTGTGGCCCACAACAGCTCATCCAAACTCATAAGTGGTCTACCAACCAAAATAATTGCCCACTTCTGATTTAGTGAGTATTGACTAGAGTCTGCTCTACATTTCTCTTCAGCATGAGACTGTCTGATAGTATCTCTGTTGTCTTCCTTGACTTATACTCTGTCTCACTGGAAGCCTCAGCACTTATCTTGGCCTGAGCACTGCCATGAGTCTGGCCTGAGCTATGTCTCTGCTTAGCTAGGTCAGCACACTGGTCCTGGTAGAACTCCATCCTGTCTATTCATTCTCCTTTCTGAGGATGCCATTAGGTCACCCACCATCTCCTTGCTTTGCTTTCGCCTCCTCCTGTATTGGGCAGATCTCTGTGTTGCCATCTCTGCTTGAGGCCTTGGCAGCTTGGTTCCTCCCAATGTGAGAGCTGCACTGGAAGCAGGTGTTGACACTGAAATTACAGTAGTGCAACAACCATCCTTTGTTAATTGTTTTTGTGACCTGCAGCCCATGCTCAAGACAGGATAATCTTTTTTTAAACCAACCCAGAGCATTTAATAGTTTCCAATAATGGAAATTACACATCTGCTCTGATAGTCTGTTCCAGTGTTTAACTGCTTTCATAGTTATAAAATACTTCCCAGTCTACTTCATTATAATTTAAATACATTACTTCCCAGTGGACAAGGAGAACGCTTCATTGCCTTCCTCTTTAAAACAAACCTTTTAAATATTAAGATTGTTATCAAATCCAATCTGTCTTTTATTCTGCAGACTAAATAGTCCCAATTCATCCAGGTCTTCCTTCTTCACCATGCTTGTGAACAGTGGAATCAGCTTTGTTCCTCTCCTGTGGAACACTTCTGTTGAGCAGTTCAGCCAGGAAGCCTGTGGCTGGGGAGCTGAGGATGATGCCAGGGGGGCAGGGGAGGGGGCTGTTGTACAGTGCTGTTTGCAGCCTGGAGTACCTGTGTCTCATGCTGGTGCAGCCTATGTGATATGTAGTCCTTGCTGGTGTGGCATCTGGCTCCTTAGAAGTTAGACAGTCCTGTAGTACGTTTTTAGCTTCCTTTACAAATGTATTATATTTCCCCCTCCTGCTGCTACATCAGGGTTTGCTTTTTTTTTTCTTTTTTTGTTTGGTGGGGGGGTTACCTTCCTCAGAAACATTGGGTATCAGCTGCAGCCAAGACTGTGGATTTTGGGTAGGGTGTGCCTGTGCTCCCACTTGCTAAAACCTAGAGGTTGCTGGGTCTAGAGGGTCTTGCCCTTCCACTCAGGGTCACACCAATCACATTTGGCATCAGGAAGAAATTTTACCCCATGGTCAAATTGTTACAGACTATGGAGGGGCTTTTACTGTAGCAAGCTCAGGGTTCAACCCTAGCATCTGATGCCCCCCTGGTGGTCAGATTTGCCTGTGGCACTCTCCAGCATCCCTCACCTGTCTCTTACCTGCCACACCTTTGATGTTAACAATGATATACTGAGAATATCTTGGAGAGAATCATCAAGGAGCACATCTCTGGGGGGCCTGCAGGGGAGATCATGCTCAGGAGCAACCAGCACGTGTTCATCAAAGGCAGGTCCTGCCTGACCAACCTGATTGCATTTTATGACCAAGTAACTAAATCCTTGGATGACGGTGTCACCATGAACATAGTCTTTCTAGACTTTAAGAAGGCCTTTGACACTGTATCTCACCCCCTCCTTATAAATAAATTAAGCGACTGTGGGATTGATGCCTACACAGTTGGATGGGAAAACACTGGCTGATGGGGCGCACCCAGAGAGTAGCGGTGGACGGGTTGTACTCAACCTGACGAGATGTGAGCAGTGGGGTACCCCAGGGCTCGGTCCTCAGGCCCGCACTGTTTAACATCTTCATCAGCAACTTGGATAAGGGGGTGGAAAGCACGCTGTCCTAGTTTGCTGATGACGCTAAGATGTGGGGCGAGGTGGACACACTTGAAGGGAGAGAGAGGCTGCAACTAGATTTAGACAGACTACAAAAGTGGGCAGACGAGAATAGAATGGGGTTCAATGTAGACAAATGGAGGGTGCTGCACCTTGGGAGAAGGAATCCACACCATACATACAGGCTGGGGAGTTCCCTTCTTGAAAGCACAGAGGCGGAAAGGGATCTTTGAGTCATTATTGACTCCAAGATGAACATGAGCTGCCAATGCCAGACCACAGCCAGCAAGGCCAGCTATACCTTGTCATGAATCCAAAGGTGCATCTCAAGCCTGTCCAAAGAAGTGATACTCCCCCTCTATGTGACTTTGGTCAAGCCACAGTTGGAGTACTGTGTCCAGTACTGGGTGCTGCACTTCAAAAGGGATGGTGCCAGCCTGGAGAGGGTTCAGAGGAGGGCCACCTGCTTGGTGAGAGGGCAGCAGGACAGGCCCTACCAGGAGAGACTGAAGGACCTGAACCTGTTCAGCCTCAGCAAAAGGAGGATGAAGGTAGACCTGGTGGCTGCCTACAAATTCATCAGGGGAGATCAACAGAAAATAGTAGAGCCCTTTTCTCCTCAGCACCACCTGGGGTGACAAGGAACAATGGTCATAAGCTGATGGAGAACAGGTTTAAGTCAGAGATCAGGAGGCAATATTTTACAGTGAGGGTGGCCAAAATCTGAAACCAGCTTCCCAGGGAAGTGGTCCTCACCCCTACCTTGGGCAAATTCAAGAGGAGGTTGGATGATCTCTTGTCTGTGGTCCTGTGAACCCAGCTTTCATTCCTGCCTGTGGCAGGGGGTCAGGCTAGATGAGCTGTTCAGGTCCCTCCTGTCCCTAGCTACTATGAAACTATGAAGGCTGTTTCTAGAGGCTGGAGTGGCTTTCCTTGGTGCCATATCCTTGCCAAAGTACTTCAGCCTTTTCCACCCCAAGCTCAGTCTGTTGGGCCTTTGTTGCTTTCTCTACCACCTGTGGTCCTACAGACCCTAAACATGCTTGCATGGAACCTAGCTGCAAGGGTTAGCAATACTTGGTTTCTGACTGTGTTCTGCTCTGCTCTCTCTTTTTCAGTAGCAGATGTAGGAGTCTCCTGTTACGGGGTGGGGTGGGGGGGGTGGAGTATATCTCTCTTTCTTAGATTTCTTGAGTGTATTTTAACAACTCAAGAAGCAGCAGGACATGAGCCACTGTTGCCCCTCCAGTTTACTTGTGGTAGGTTTGTGTGCTGTGCCTTATGGCCATCAGGGTTGCCTGTGTGGTTTTAGTAATAAGTTAACCATAGAGTCATAGAGAAGTAGAGCTGGAAGGGACCTCCAGAGGTCATCTAGTCCAACCCTCTGCCTGAGGCAAGACTATCCAAGCCATCCCATACACACCAAAATCTAAACTATACATAAGACTGCTGTCAACCTTGACAGAACACAGACCCCTTCTTTACCCACTAACATGCCACAGGTAAAGAAGGGGAACCAAGGTAGCCAATGTCCTGCTTCTGTAAAATGTTGTCAACATACACTTAAAAGGGCCTGGATAGAGGCCCATGGCCCCTGCTAATCCCCCACAGTCCAAACCAATCTGACCATGAGGTAAAATTCCTTCCTGACCCCAAATATGATGGTTTGGTATGACCCTGAAGAGAGGAGTAAGACCCTCTAGCCAGGAACCTCTGTATCCAACATCCAATGCTAGAGTGACCAGTTCCTAATTGAGTGAGACAGTCCCAGAATGGGAACATCAAGTCCCAGCCCCAGGCTGCTTGATTCTGCGACAGCATTTAACCCAGACTCACAGTCTCCTGCAAGGATCCAGATTTGGAAAGTAGCAGGGTTTCTCTTGCAGGCTGCTTGGGGCTGCCAGCAACAGGATGCAGGGGATGCCACATGCACGTGTGCGCCTGCATACATGCACATGGTCGGGAATACAACCAGGCAGCATGGAGAGTAGCTCTCTGCATGTAAGTCTATGGTGGGGGGAAGGAGGCATAGAGGGAACTGGGAGGAGCAGACTGAGGCAAGAAGGGAGTGAGGCAAGGGTTGGGGGTGCTGCCCAGCAAGGGCAGTGCATAGGGCCAGGGTCTGGGGATTGGAGTGGGAAGGAGCCAAAGGTATCTCATCTGGAGGGAGGGGTGGCTCCCCATTGCTGTGTGTACTCCTGGGAGCGCATATGGAGGGGATCACATGCCCCTGAGATTTGTGCATGAGAAAGGGCTGGGTGCAGGCTGCTTTTGGACTTCCTGCCATGCTGCCTTCCCAACCAAGAGCCCTGTGCTGGCCACACTGCCATGGCAAAGCTCACTCTGCCCATCCAGGAGCAGCAGGGGAGGCATGGAGTTGTGTCCCTCACTACTGCCAGGTGGGCAGGCGATGCACAGCCAGGGGCAGAGGAGGGCAGAGAGCCCTGACCCCGCAGTCTGCATCCACCCTCACTCTGCTTGGCTCTATTCTGACCTTGCTGCTGGTGGGTGGGAAGGGAAGAGGGAAGGAGACTGTGTCCCACCTTTCCATTTTGAAAAAGGTTTCACCCTACCCAATGCCTCTGGGACGGCTTAAAAACACCCTGACATATTGAATAAAAGGTGGGGAGGGGGCAACCAGCAAAACCCAGCAACGTGGGAAATATCCATGGTAGAACAGGCATAGCTACACCTAGACTATCCATGACCAGTGGCTTTCTGACTTCCTCTTGAACACCTCCAGTGCTGGAGAATCCACAGCTTCTCTAGGCAGTCTATTCCACTGCCTCGTTGTTCTAACAGTGAAGACGTTTTTCCAGATATCCAATCTAAACTTACTTTGCTGCAGCTTTGAACCTTTGGCCTTCATCCTTGTAGTAGGGTGGCATCCCCAGGGGTGGCTGTAAGCCCCTGGAGGTCCCCCCAGAATTCCCATTTTGCCCTGCTTGCTCTGGGAATAGTCTCCCCTTTGCTCATCCACCATGCCTTGATGTCTTTTATGGTTATAAAAGGGAGGCTGTCTCAGGACTTCCCAGACCTGGTCTTGTTCTAATGTTCACTTAGTAACTGTGGTCCTTTGCCTTATGGGCTAATTGCCTGGCTCCATGTGCCCCTTCACCATGCCTTGCAGATGGCATCATAATGGACATTTTTTCTGTCACACATCTATACTCATGCAGCCTTCCTCCAAGCCCTCAGACCCTTGATCTCTCACACAGCCCTCTTCTGGGCCTTTAGAAAGCTCACTCTCTCACACAGCCCCACTCAAGTCTCCAAGCGCCTTGGTCCCACATTCAGTTACTCTCTGGGCTGCCAGACCCCTTGGCCCCTTTCTCAACTCCCTTCCAGGCTGCCAGATTCCTTGGTCCCTCACTTAGCCCCTTCCTGGATCCTCAGACCTCTTGGCCTCTCAGCCCTTCACTGGGCTGCCAGGCCCCCCAGTCTCACTCTTGACCCCTCTCTGCACTGCCAGACCCATTGGTATCTCACGTGGCCCCTCTGTTGGCCTCATTATTCTCCAAACTCTTGCTGGGCCACTGGACCCTTCTGGTCCCGCTATACTGTTCCAGGCATCTTCCTGCTTCACAGACCCTTCTGGTCCCACTTGTTTTCAGCCCCTTCCTGGGCCTCTGGGACCTTCTGGTCCTGGTCTGCCCTGGCCCCTGACTAGGCCTGTGGGCCCCTCTATTATCACTCTCTCTCTAGGCCCCACTCTGGGTCTCTGGACCATCTGGCCCTGCTCCTGCTTTTATTTTGGGGTGTGGTCTCATAGCCTTTCCCCACCAAAAGGGTAACCCGCAAAGTAGTAAGGGCTGGGGTTTTAGGGCACCCCAGACTCATCCATCCCTGGGGTTCGGCCCTGGTGGGACTTTTGAGGGGCTGCTCCACCATGAACGGTCCCACCACTGTGACCCCAAACCCCAGTAGGATGCAGGTTTCAATCATGCCCAGGAACAGCTTAGGCCCTGGCCTCTGTCCTCAGAGCCTTGCTGTTCCTAGCCAACAACCCTAGTGACAAACTCCTTGGCCCCTTACTGATGTCACCCCTTCAGGCTCCCTTGGCCCCAGCTCTATCTTTCTGACCCTTGATCTCCCTTGTTCTCATGAAGACTCCCCTGGACTCAGGTCTTTCTCCCTGAAGGCTATCTCAGATCCTGGCTCTCCTATTTCTGGGTCCTCTGATCTTTGTGCCATCTTAGACTCCTTCTCTACATCCGGTGACCCTGTCTCAGCCATCCTCATTCTGGGCCTCAGTTTCTCTGACCTCTTCCTGTCTAGCTATGGCTACACTTTTGTCTTCGGCCTCTCCTAGGCCCTGGCCCCACCTCCAACCATGTGAGAGTTCCAGGCCCCTCTCTGGCAATCTCCCACTGTGGCTGCCTCTGACCTTCGGCCAGGGCCTTCTCTGGGGCTGGGCCCTGGCCCTGGTAGAAGGCCAGTGAGATTCTCTGGGTTTCTCCCCTTGCCACCTTCTCTTCTGGGCCCTCAAACTCTTCAGATAGCTCTGGCTTGGCCATCTTCACTCTGGGCTGCAGGTCCCTGATGCCCTTTCCTCTCTGACTGTGACCACACCTGTACTTTCAGCCTTTCCTAGGCACTGGCCCTGCCTCAGGCCAGTTGAGAGTGATGGAGCCATAGAGGGTCTGGAAATCTCCTGCTGTGGCTGCCTCTGACCTTCAGCCCCTCTCTAGGCCCTGGCCCCACTAGTAGGCCAGTGAGATTCTACTGGGGTCAGTCCTCCAGCCTACCAACCCACACCTACTCACAGGTCCGCTCTCTCAGGCTACTCGACAACTCTCTTAAGCTCTCAGCTATAGTCTCTGAGCTGACCTGAGCCCCACAGTAAGGATTGGGCCCCTCCCCACTGCTTCCCCACTGTACTAAGTACCAGTTCTTCCTCCTCCTCCCTCCTCCTCCTCCTCCCTCCATCCCCACCCTCCTTCTGCCTGCTCTGCCACCTTCAGGCCATCACACCAGTTATGTGCTGAGCCCCTCTCTGGGCTTCACCTTGACACCATAACAAGTCTTCTGTGCTGAGCTCCTTCATCAGGGCAGTCTTCGTGCTGGGGTGGTGCTCACTCAGCGGGTTCCAAGATGTTACTGCTGGACTTAGTCTCAGGGCCTCGGCTTATACCTGCTCTAAGCCCAGCCTTCCTCCGGAATCAGGTGACTTCCCCTATCAGGCTTAGCCTCACCTGGCCCCCCTCTAGGTCGGCTGACTCCCAATCTGCCCTGAGTGGCCCACAACTGCCCATGGCTTTGCAGGCTGCCTGCCCTCTTAAAGTGGCAGACACCACAAGTGCTCTGCCACAATCCTTTCTGCAGCAAGAGAGAACAGGTGCTTCTCCTCTTCTTTATGGAAGCCCTCCAAGTATTTAAACCCTACTATCATATCCCCTTTAAGCACTTTTTCTGCAAGCTGAATATGCCTACCACCTTCAGCCTTTCCTTGCATGACTTTCTTTCCAAGGCCTGTATCATCTTTGTTGCCCACCTCTGGACCATCTCTAACTTTGCCACGTCCTTTTAAAATGTGGAGCCCAAAACTGCACATAGTGCTCCAGATGAAGGCCTAACCAATGCCAACTAGAGAGGCGCTATCACCTCTCATGTCTTTCACCTAATGCTTCTGTTTATGCATCCCAAAACTGCATTTGCCTTTTGAGTGGCTGCATCACACTGCAGAATCATATTGAGTCTGTGGTCTAACAGCTGCCATACTCCTACCATAAGAAGCTGTTTTTTCCCCAACAATGGATTTGCATAGGATGCTTTGGATAGGGATGATCCTGACTGTAGCAAGAGATGGAATTAGATGATGTCTGGAGCTCCCTTCCAGCTCTACTCTTCTATGATTTTATTGTTGACTTATTCATGTTGTGGGCCTCCAGTCCTTTTCTACAGTACCATAGTATAGCCAATTTCTTTCCATTTTGATTGTTGTATCCTAAGTGCATTCCTTGTACTTCTGCCACTTTGTGTGTACTGCTGCTCAACTTGAGACCCCTGGACACAGATTGTCAGAAGACAAGTGCTAGGCACTTTCTCCACATCAGTTTCTTTAGGAGGCTACAAATTGGACAACAAAAATACAGGGACTTGGTTTCACTAGACTAGTGGTTCTTAACCAAGGTGCTGTGGTATTCCTGGGTGCTTCAAGAGTGCTGCATGGTACAAACATGATTCCAAGATAAATCTAGAGTTTTAAAATAGGAATTCATAGTGATAAAAATATTCTGACCTGTTGTGGGTTTTGAGTTATTTTCAACAGATGAGTTGTTCTACTGTTTTCCTGTAGTCAAAAAAGAGAGGGAAAACTAAGAGTTGGCATTTTTCAAGAAGTGCCTTGATTCTGTTGTGGGGTGCCTGAAGTCTAAAAAGATTGAGAACCATTGCACAAGAGTCTTGTAAAAATCCGATCTTGACCATAAAACGATATGAAAGAGAGCTGAGTGCTCTACTGAGTCAGTTGTAAGTGCTCAAACTTGAGAACCACATTATTGAGGAACCTAAAATTAATGCAAGCCTTTGCAGTGCTTTCATCAACATTTCTGTGCCTCATTTTTTTCTATCTGCAAAAATTTTCTACATTCCAGGAGCGTTGCAAGGATAAATCTTTTGTTGATTGATAAACTGATGAGCAGCACAGAGAAATCTACAAGGAGCTTAATAACTCTGTACTCATTGTAGAATTTAAATAATATCTGTTACTTATGGCCTGGGGCTTCATATGGACTGAAGGGAAAAGTAGAAAATATTGAATAACTGTTCATTCAGTGAGCATCCCCCTAATGTAGCTAATGATTCACACTCCTGTGGAAAAAATAGTGCATGGTTCTGTAATTAAGGATTATATTACATTTTATATGCTCAAGGGAATAAATATTGTGTGGGAAATGTGGGGGTTAGAATCATACCTTTCTGCTCCTTATGTTCTGGTCTTGGGCAAAAGCCTTTAAGGCATCCTTATGTTGCTCAAGCATCAGGCATTATTTTAATCTTTCTACTTCATCTGTTTTTCCCTGTTCAGTCAGTAAAACAAGGTCACACATCATCTTTCTTGCTTTAGGCATGTTTGCTTCAAGAGAAGATTGCTAGTCACCTTGGTAACAAGGGAAAAAGTCAGAATGACTTCTGTCATTCTGGGTACAGGAATTTGTTTTGGTTTGACTTAGTCTGGGGTACAGTCTTCTGATGAACTCAGTGATCTCAGCTCCTCCCACTCAATACTATTGTGTGTGGGTAAGAGGAACTTTGCATTTGTCCTTGTTGAATGTCATCTGTTTGATTGCAAAGCCCTGTGCTTGGAATGGAATAACCTCATGCAAAAATACAGACTCGGGTATGACACTTTAGACTACAGTACTGCAAAGAAGGACCTGGGGTCCAGTGGACCATAACCTGATTATGAGCCAACAGCATGCTCTTGATACAAAAAAGGCCAAAAGCTTACTGGCTTGCATTATTGGGAGTGGCATTTGCAAATCAAGGGAAGTGATTCCTCTGCTCTATTCTGGAGTCTTACTTGGAGTACCGCGTCCAGTTTGGGCCCCGCATTTTGAGAAAGTTGTGGACAGATTGGAAAGCGTGCAGCAGGGGGTGACAAAAATGATTAGGGGCTTGGGACAGTGACGACGGGCAGGCGAGAGTGCTGGTGCTCCCCTGCAAGCGCCGTCCGGGGAGTGGAGTGCCATTGCACTCCCAGAAGCGCCCGCAGCAGTTGGCTGTCTCACAGTCGGGAAACATTATTTTCTGAGGAAAGTCTGAAAGAATCAGAGAAGACTAAGGCAGGATTTGATAACAGTCTTCAAGTACATGAAGGGCAATTTAAAGGAGGATGGAGAAAGATTATTCTCTGCAGTTGTAAGAGACAGGATTAGGAGCAATAGCCTCAAACTGCAGCAGGGGAAATTTAGATTGGAGATTAGGAGGAACTTCCTGACTACAATGGTGGCCAAGCACTGGAACAGGGTACCCAAAGAGTTTGTGGAATCTCTATCCTTGGAAACTTCCAAGAGGAGGTTAGACAGACACTTGACTGGGATGGTTTATTCAGGGATGATCCTGCCTTGAGTAAAGGGCTGTCCTAGATGACCTCAGGAGATCTATTCCCACTCTACTTTCCTATGATTTGTATGCTCAAAGTTTGTTGAATCACACAATCATCCACTTATTTAGAAAATAGCTTCCTGTAACGAAGGGGTGGCATAAAGCTCCTGCTGTCTGTAGCATTCTTTGCTGTCTGCAGTGAAGGCTTACCCACAGAATCACAGAGTTGGAAGTACCCTCAGGGTTCACCTGGCCCAACCCACTATATCAGGGGTTAGCAATGTTTTTGGACCAAACGCCAAAAAACCTGTAACATTTGCTTGTAAGATGTTGGCATGCCAAGCAAACAAAACAGACTTGAGGGGTTATGCTTACCAGTAATCATTTAGTGTGGGGTATGAAGCAGTCTGGTGGGAAAGTGGGGAAAGGAAGCCATGCGGTGACCCTTAAGGCAGGAGGAAAGGAGGGAGGAGGAGGGAGAACTGGTACCTAGTACAGTATGGAAGCAATGGGGGAGCTGTGAAGGGCCCAATCCATCTTGTGGCAGCATAGCTCAGCCCCTTCCCTGCTGCACCTTGAGGCACATGTACACCCATCACTGGCAATGAACTGGAGTGGGGCTCCATGGACCCTGGTGCAGCTGCTTGCAGCCTCTTGGTTACCAACCATGGCCAGCCCAGGCTTTAGGCAGGCCCCTGCTGACCACTACAAATCCCTAGCTGCTCACAACAAATGGCAGGGAGGCTGCAAGCAGCTGCACTGGGGCCCACAGAACCCCAGCCCAGCTTATTGCCAGCACTGGGTACATGGACTCCCCCACCATCTGCCCCAAGGTGCGCATGCACCTGCCAACACCAAAGATCCTGGTCAGGGCTCCATGGACCCTGGTCTCAAGCAGCTGGACTCTGTGGCAGGCAGCAAGGGCCTGCCCAGAACCCGGGCCACCTGTGGCAAGTTTATGTACCAAGCAAAGTGTCTTCACGTGCCACGTTTTGGCACACGTACAAGGGTTGCCAGCCCCTGCTCTATATAACCAGTGCTCAACCTTCAGCTTGTGGAACAAATCTGGCTTGTGGAGCCAGGGCATCCAGCCTGCAAGAATCCCCACTGGTTGGAAAATTGGTGGAAGTTCTACATGGCCAGATTCAGCTCTGCCTGTGCCATTGCTATGCAGCATGTTTAATATCTAAGCATTCTGATAAGCATTAGGGCTGGGTCTACCCTCAGTCCATCTGGATGGGGCCAAGGTACTCCCCACCCACACACACACTTTTCTGGACCAGGGCTTCTCCATCCACTTCCCCACCACCAATCCCCCAATTCCTGCTGCCAAGGCAGAAAGATCAGGATCAGGCTGTGCACCACCCGTCCCCCGGAGTGAGGGATGGGGCCGTCACCATGCTGGCTTGATGAATTGGATTGAGCCCACCAGCTGCCAGGTGTAATAGTTATTCTCCATCTTCTTTATGTTAGCTTTTCAAATCTCTGAAAACTGCAATTATGTCCGTTTTAATCGTCTTTTCTCCAAGCTAAAAATACCTCATGTTTCTTAAAATATGGAGCCCAGAATGGTGCACAGTATTTCAGGTGAGGCCTAAAGGGCCCCAGGTGAGGCCTCCAGATGGGGCCTAATGTCCATTCTGTGTCATATTGAGTCTGTGATCACCAAAACCACCTCAATCCTTCTCAACAATGGTGCTACCCAGGCATACCCATTTTTTATCTGTGCATTTTGTACCCCCTCCCTAGGTGTAGTACCACTATAGTGAACTTCATTCTATTGTCTCTAGCCCAATTCTCTGATTTATCAAGATCCTTTGAATTCTACTCCTACCATCCAAAGTGTTAGTAGTTCTTCCTAGTTTTGTGGCGTCTGCAACTCATTATGGAGGCTTTCTGCCATTTGGACACTGATCCCTTCATAATTACACTTTGCTTACCATTTTTGACCAAATTGTGTAGCCCTATTATAGAGATTTTATCCAACACACATCTCCACTTTAAAGATCATCAAATGAGACCATCAAAAGCCATATTAACTCTATTACTTGCATTCCTTTCAGCCACCCAACTTGTTACTTTGTCAAAGGGGATCAGGTTGGTTTGGCATTATTTGTTTTTTAACACATTCAGGCTGGCTATCAGTGACCAACTTTTCCTCTTTCAGATATTTAGAAATTGACTCCTTTATAGTTTGTTCCAGTAACTTCCCAGGTATTGAAAGCAGGTCGACTGGTCTTTGACTCCCCAGCTCCTTCATTCTCCCTTTTGTAAAAATTGATGCCCTTGTCCAATCATCTGGAATGTTGGTCATCTCCCATGACTTTGTAAATATTCTTGCTAATAGCTCTCCCTCAGCATACTGGCATTAATTTACCAGGCCCTGCTGACTTAATTTCATTCAATTCAATCAAAACTCTCGGATGCTCTCTTTAGTTATCAGGACCCTCACCTCAGCCTTTCTTTGTCTTTGTGTATATTATTTTTGTTAGTCATCTGGTTGTAGCTTATGCTTTTTTGTGAAGACCAAGGCAAAGTAGCCATTGAACTTCTGCATCCCATGTCTTCTGTTAAAAATCACTCTGGCTACTAAGCAATGGACCTCCTCCTTCCTTGGTCTTTCTTTCCTGACCAGTGTGTTTGTAGAACGCCTTCACTAGACGAGGAGCATGGGGTGAAAGGAAGCTCCATGTATGGGAGGAGACACAGAGTGCCAGGATAATGGAGTGCCTGAAGGGACGGAAGAACCCAGAGGAGCAGGGTGCCCCATGTTGGCTGGAAGTGAGCATTGGGAAGGTTCAGGTCACAGGGTTATTTTGTGTCAGCTGAGACTATGGGGTTAAGGGGCAGTGGGTAATTTCCCAGTATTTGGGGTTTCAGGATTGCAGAAGATGCCCATGGAGGTAGCACAGAGGAGAGTATAACTAAGCCTTGCTAGGCAAGGGACAAGAGCATGAGATACATGCCAAGTGAGATCATGATCCATTGGTTGTCCTATGTTCTGGACATGTGGTTGTCTGCCTACCACACTCATATTGCTATTCTCTTTGAATAGAAACCACCTGGGAGCGACCAAGCAGCGTGCCTGGGACCCCCAAGACCCCTGTGACACAGAAGAGTCCTCTGCCTGCAGGTACAGTTCACTCACTGTGTGGGGCCCTAGAAGTTTGCTATAGCAGTTCTCTTAGTAGGAGCTAAAAGGCTGGGTCTTCTGCTTCATGTTCCCATTATCCCTGATGTAATAGTAATGGCTCAGGAAAAACTTCCTTTACTCATTGCTTTCTTGGCTTATGGAGCAACTATTTGGTGTGAGCTCCTTTGCAGGCTCTAGCTGACTACCTAGAAAAGACCCTGGCTTGAGGAAAATGAAGTGAGTTGAGTCAGCTATCAGCTGATGATGCACAAGATGCAGGAAAAGAGGCAACCAGCCTTCTGCAATTCTCTCAACATCCCCTGAGAGTGAGGGGTTTGAGAAAAGGCCAGCAGTAAAGCAATGAAAGGCAGGTTTCTTGAACATGAACCTTGGGTGCATTAGGACAAGTGTGGAATTTTTAACATGTATTAGTGAACTTGCATTTATATCCTGATGGTTTATAGTCTATGATGATGGGAGAAGGGATGGGATAGGATTAAAAGAATGAGATAGGATTAACAAGGGAGGCGATTGTGTATATATTAGGAATTGGGACCAAATTAAAACCCAAGTCTGACTGAGGAATCCACAGAACTCCTACTGAACTGCTTAAGTGCCAGAGGCTGCTGGCACCTGCCCCCAGACCCAAAATGGCATTTAGGCATGGCAACACTGAGGACCAAACCCTACCTTACACTTAAACATGTCAGGTGCTTATGCACGAACAGCAAGGCTGCTCCAATGCGCTCTAAATACAGTGTGTCAGAGCAGACTCAACTAATGGTAATTACCACACTCTAGCAGCCTCCAGCATCTCATGTATCTGTGTCCCATACTTCAAAATAGCAGTTGAGGTGCTTTAATTAAAGCTGCCCCCACCATGACTTTGAAGTGAGGGGATGCTGATACGTAATGAGATGTTCCCGGCACTTTAATTAGAGTGGCTCTCAGAGTTGCTCTAATTAAAGTGCTCCCCGCCACACACTTTCTGGAGAACATGTATAAATGCCCTTGAGTGGCACTTATAGGCACCTAACAACAATGTTTAGCACTTGCATATAGTATTGGACTCTTGAAGCTGGCAGTAGGAGGCATTCTGCCTCTCAAGGGCTTGCAACCCATCTGCAGGTGATACTGAGTTAATAGTCTCCCTGGCTGGGAATGAGCTAGAACAGATGACCAGTTAATGGGAATGAAGACAAAGAGTGTCAGTAACTCCAGGAGAGGAGTGCTGGAGGTTAGAGAAGAATACAGAGTTCAAATTACCTTTTCCTTCATGTCTGAAGGAAGACATCAGATTTTTGGTTGTGATACCAGATTTGCCTGTCACTTTGAGGTGTGCTCATTTATTAGGGGTATGTTTCTGGCATCTCTGTAATTCTATCAATGTGCTGCTTGTATTACTTGTGTTCTGTATGGAGCTTTATTTCTCCTTTCTGCAAGTCCTCACCTCCAATGGACCTATCTTGCAGGAGACAGTTTCAGTGGGGTCGGATTCCTCCAACCACCAAATCAGTCAAACACATATACGCGCACACACACACATTAACGGGGCATGCCTGAGCCAGGCTGGGTTATTCAGCATTGACAGGCTAACACCCTCATGAGCCTTGAACTCAGTTCATCCCTTGTTTCAGCAGGACAATAATAAATGCAGATAGACACACATACACACATGCTAACAGAGTACATCTGAGCAGGCTGGGTCTGATCAGCACGTTCATCTGATACCCTAATGTGCCTCAAAACTCAGCACATCCCAATCTCTTGTCACAGTGGTCCTAGTAGTAACTCCCTTGATGAGCAGACCCCACCATAGTTTTGGGCATTACAGGGATCTTTGGCTTAGGTAAAAGAAGCATTGTTGCAGAGCAAATGGGGAGGTCAAGGGGAAGGAAAAGTAAGTGAAGTTCAGAGAAACAGAATAGCAACCAGCTTGACCATAAAAGTTATTTATTGCCAGGTATATGAACTTATGATGATACCAGTAGTAATAGCCATACAACAAATACAAATACAACAGTTAGAATATTACAGTTTCAGTTAGGTATCTGGGGAAGTCTAGCTCAAGTCTGATCAGCAAAAGTCTGGTTTAGAAAGTTGCGCCTAGGGTAGGAAAACAAAAGTCAGGTTTATAAAGCTGTGTCTGGAGTAAGAAAGCAAAAGTTAGGTTCCTGGAGTCAGATAGAGAGAGAGAAAGAGTTGAGCTCTCACCACTCAGCAAAGCTTAAACCATTCGATGTTCCCAGGTGTTTGCTGGAGCTTGCAGACAGGCAGAGCCCTCAACATGATCTATGAAGGGATTCCAGGCAGAAAAGGAGTGGAACTGGTGCAGCTTTTGGATCCAAGCATCAGGACAGAAACTTAAGCTTGGGTTTTTTGTAGGGAACTAACAATGGCTCAAGGGAGAACACTAAGTTTGTTTATAGGTAAATGATGGCTTATATGCTATATAATAGAAACTGCTAGCTATGGGTGGTTATGGGTGGCATTATGCTGGGGAAGTTCACAATACAAACAGGCAAATTCAATGTTTTGGGTACTCATAAAGGAGCCATTACTAGAATTGATCTGATAACTATTGAACTGGGTGTGTGCAGACATGGGTTGATTAGCATTTGGAGCAGTGATTTCCCATCATACAGTGTTCCCCTGCTTCTCTGGTCCCAGAGTTCAGTGCGGTCCTTGCCTTGGAATCTCTGTTCTCCATTCCGAGTGCTAATGAAGGTGCATTCCTGTCCCATCTCCCATGTAAATGCGTTGTCACCCATTTCCATCTCTGATGGAAATGAGACCAGGGGAGTTGCTTCACTCCTATCACCCTTGTCTGGAGGGATTTAGGTGCATCTCCCACTGCATCTTCATTGTCTTTTGTAAGTCCTTCCTCTAATCAGTTCTTGTTCAGGTACAGGTGGTGGAGGAGGAGGGGAGGGTGAGTCCTTTGTGAGTCAGACAGGCTGCATACTGTGCTAGGTTTCCCCAAGAACACAGAGCTGACAAGTAACAGTTGGTGGATTTACTTTGTTTATTGTGGTTGTGAGGCCTCTTCTGAAAGGGAGAAAAGTGGTCTGAGAACTTGAAACTAGAGTGGACTTGCTTATCAAAGACAACAAGATAAGTGGTCTTCCTACCCAATGCCCCCTTCCTCCCTCATAATCCAAACCAAACCAGAGCAGAGAGGTGAGGCTTCTTTTCAAGGTGATTGGTCAGTTTGCTCCCTATGGCCCCTGTTGCATTGGATCCAGGGTGATCAGCATCACTAAATCTTGCTGGTTTAGCACTGTACTTTTCTAGTGTGGTACTATGCATTGTCGCTATGGGTTGCAAAATCACAACAGGCCTATTTGTTGCCTTAGAGAATCATGGGGAAATGTACACACAAAACCACAAGTGGAGATCTGACTGTTGCCTCTGTTCTCACCTTTGCAATCAGTTATGTGTGTGGGTATCCTTTATACCATATACCAGGCACTGGTATAAATAGGATGGGGCAACTGCCCTGGGTGCTGACTTTGATGGGGGAGGAGCAGAGGGGGGGGAGAGTGCAAAAAATGTCTGCCTCTGGCAACTGTGCATTATCAAAGTCTGAGCACAGAACTTTCACTTCACAGCTGGAAGTTGCCATTTGCCCCTGTAACCCAGGAATCTGGCCATATTATTACACTGCCAATAGCAGTGGTTGGCAACCTATGGTCTGCAGACATGGGGCTTCAGCAGCGGGGTGGGGGTTTGGCTGTTGGTGTTCTCTCCATGTAGCCTAAGGTTGGTCATTTGGGCCTGCTGCAGGAAAAGGTTGCATACTTCTGTTGTATGAGACAAAGAATCTGTTTGTACAATAACAAATCATAGGCTGGCATTTGAGTCCTCATTCATCACATATCAATTTTCTTTGACTCACTTGTAGCTGCCAAGGGGCACCTGTTCTCTTTGTCATTGGCTAATTTATCTGCTGATTTCCAACACATTGCTGCATGTCTGGTTTTAATATGTCTAACCATGGCCTGTTTTTCTTTTTAGAGTTCCCAGATGTTCTTTGTCACTTTCATCAGTCATATAAATATCGTCCAAATAATTCTGTGTTCTTGGAATACCTTGCAACACTTGATCCATTGCTTGTTGCCGTATAGCAGAAGCACTACAGTTTTCCCTCGATTTATGCATTCCCAGAGAACGGTGCATAAATCAAATTCACATAAAGTGAAACCACTTTATAATGTAACAAATAGGAATAGGATCCCATGGTGTCGAGGGAGGGAGGGATGGAGGCTGGGACTAGGGAAGGGGCTGGGGGAGGGCTGCTGCTCCTGGGGCTGCACAAGGGGTAAGTGGGGACAAGCAGAGCTCTGGGCGGTACAGAGTGTGGCATTCACCCCAGCCCCTGCCGCAGTGGCCCTAGGAGCAGCCAGTGCCAGCTGCCTGCACCTCAGCACCGTGCAGCACATGAGCTGGAATCAGTGGAGATAGGCAGAGCCCAGGCACAGGGGGACAGGCAGAGCACAGTGCAGCCCAGTGGCTGCAGGTAGCTGGCATCGGCAGCTCCTGGGGCTGCTGCAGCAGGGCCTGGGGTGAGTGGGGCCCTGGCCCCACAGCCCTTTCCTCTCCCCGACAGACTTACCTGCTTGTGAAGGGGGGAAGGGGGACGCCTATGCTGATCATAAAAAAGCAATTTTACCTTGCATATAACAAATTATGGGTTTAAAAATGTTCATTGCATAAGTGTGAATTTGCATATACAGAACCTGCATAAATTGATGGAATCCTGTACTAAATACTAGCCTGTTGCGCTGGTATGACTTCTTTTACACAGGTCTGCAAGATAAACCTTTAAATCTTCCTTTACTTCAGGAGTGGGCAAAATACAGCCCACAGACCACATCCAGCCCACCAGGCCATTCTATCCAGCCTGTGGGGCCCATAAAAAATTTAGAAAATTAAAATTTATCTGCCCTGGCTGACAATATCCAAGGGCAGTAGGACCCAGAGGGAGCCAGGGCAGTTTCCTGCCACTCCAGCAAAGCTGGCCTGGCCTTGCCTCCCCCACCCCAGCTGGAAGCCACAGCCTAGCAGAGGCTTTTAGCCTGGGATCCTGGGGCTGTTCTCATCTCTCTGCACCAGAGGGAAACTCAGATAAGAACAGGGGGAAGGGATGACTGCGGGCAATCACCCAGTCCTCAGGGCTGTGCTGGGCTGGCTCCTGCAGACCCAGTGCTACAGCCATGAACCATTCTCCTGACAGATAATGATTACATGAGCACAAATGACATGGCTCAGAGTAATCCTGGATGGGTCATGCATGACTACAGGGCTGTGAGGGCTTGGCTTAGGGGTCCGGAGGCTCAGGTAGTTTTTTCCTTGATCCTCCCAGTCATGGGTCATGGGCCCCAGAGAGAGAGGTGCATTGATGAGGTGAACAGAAGACCAGGCAATGATGCTATCGCGAGGGATTTGGCTTCTTTGACCACACTCTGCATTTTAGTGAGAGCGGTAGCGAACTGCTGGGAAGGGATGGCCCCCAACCACCACTCATTCTCATGGAATGAGAAGCAGCTCTTCTTGGCCAGCATGGTTGACCTACTCAACAGAACTTTAAGCTAAGATTGCTGGGGGATGAGCGGTCAGTCAATAGTTCTAGCCCACGTCATGCCAATCACAGTAGCAACAGCTTGAGTAGCCCAAGGGACCCACTCAGACAACAGCCCAAGGAAATGTCACGTCTCATCACATAAGGAAACCTAGGGCTTCCTGTGGCAGACTCAACTACCTGTACACAAATGCCAGCAGCTTGAGTAACAAGCAAGAGGAGCTGGCCTTTCTCCTGACTGATAATGATTATGACTTTGTAGGGATAACAGAGACCTGGTGGGACTCCTCCTATGACTTGTCAGTAGGTATAGAAGGCTATACACTCTACAGGAGAGATCGTGTTGGGAAGAGGGATGAGGGTGTAGCTCTCTATGTCAAGGAGCAGTACACTTCCCTTCAAACTGAGTTCATTAACCATGGAGGGCATCTTGAGACCCTCTGGGTTAAAATAGGACAGAACATAGGGAAGGGGTTATACTTGTAGGAGTCTATTACAGACCTCCTAACCAAGAAGAAGAGCTGGATCTCAAATTCAATAGAGACCTGGCCAAGGCTTCATGTTCCCAATGTATGATCATCATGGGAGATGTCAACCTCCTTGACATCTTGTGGGAAGAGCACATAGCCAAGTCTGACCAGCCTGAGTAACTTCCTCACCTGCATTGAAGACCTATACCAGATGCAAGAGATCTACGGGTCAACTTGATCTGGTTCTGGCCAAAGGGGATGATCTGGTGAGTGATCTGAGGAAGAGGGCAAGCTTGGACCAGGATCAGATTACTTTCTCTGTCCAACACAGGGTGGGCAAATCCCTCAGCAAAACAGAAATCCTCAACTTTGGGAAAACTAACTTCCACAAACTCAGGAGACTGGTCAGTCAGGCCCTGAGGGACCATGGCCCTTTAGGAAGAGGATTCCATGAAGAATGGTTGTTCCTTAAGAACTCAATCCTGAAAGCAGGGAAGTCCACCCCATCCCGCAGGAAATGCAGTCAGAAGGTAGGGAAACCCCCCTGGCTCAACAAAGAACTTTTGGATCCCCTGAAACAAAAAAGGGAAGCCTACAGAGATGGAAGAGATGGAAAACTGGAATCATCACCAAGGAGAACTACTCAGCACTAGCCCATACCTGTAGGGAGTGGTCCAGAAAAGCCAAGGCAGCAACTGAATTTAGGATAGCCTCCAGAATCAAGGATAACAAAAAATCATGTAGGAAGTCAGAGAAAGAACAAAAGTAACATTGGACCCCTGCAAGATCAAATGAGGCAGCTGACGTCTGATACCTAAGAAAAGATCAATCTCCTAAATGATTACTTTGTGTCAGTTTTCCACCCACCCAAGGAGGTCACACTGTCAGACAGGATGCAAAGTATATAGGGTTCGGGAGAGGGACCCACAATTGACATAGATCAAGTGAAAGAACTGAGAGGTTGACATCCATAAGTCCATGGGCCTGGATGGATTACACCCAAGAGTCTTAAGAGAGCTGGTGGACATCATAGCATGCCCTATGGCCAAGATATTTGAAAGCTCATGGTGCCCGGGTGATGCACCAGACGACTGGAAAAGAGCCAACGTGGTCCCATTCCTCAAGAAAGGGAGAAAGGAAGATCTGGAGAATTATTGAACTATCAGTCTGATGTCCATCCATGGAAAGATCTTGGAAAAGATTGTCAAGGGATCCAACTGCAACATGCTAATGGAAGGTAACCTACTGAAGGCCAGCAAACATAGTTTTATTACTGGAAGGTCTTGCATGACCAACTTAATCTCCCATGACCAGGTGATATATTGCCTGGACAAGGGAGAAAAGGTTGATGTTATTTATCTGGATTTCAAGAAGGCCTTGACCATCTCATGGTTCGATGGCTGGGGAACTGGCTGTGCAGTTGGATACAAAGGCTCCTTGGGCTATTGTCAGAGTGGGTTCCTTTGGGCTACTCAAGCTGTTGCTACTATGAAATCGAACCATGTGGGGCTGGAGCAGTGGGCAGGGAGAGAGGGGAGAGAGGAGGAACAGTGGAAAGCAGGGAAATGGCAGTGGCAGGTGGTGGGGGAGTAATAGTGAGTGGGTGCATGGGTGGGAGTGCGGGGCTTGCACCGGTGTCCCAGGGCTAGCACTGGCAGGGCCCAGAGCAGGGCAGTGGGGGCTCTATGGAGCCAGGTTGGGCTGTGCCAGCAGGAAGAACTGGGAGCCAGCCCAGCTCCATAGGGCCCCTGCCAGTCTGCATTTCTGCCACCCTGTTCTGGGCCCTACCAGAGCTGGCCCCAGGACATCAGTGCAAGCCTTGTGCTCCTGCCCTTACGCCTGCTTCCTGCCACTCTTCCATCACCTGCTGCGGCCATTTCCCTGCTTTCCTGCTTGCCGCCATTTCTCTTTCCTCCCCTCCCATGCCTCCCAAACCCCCACACACATACCCGTCCACACAGATCCACAGCCCTCAATAAACCTATACCCATGCACCCATATCCCCCACAGCCCCCCACATTATAAAAGAGTAAGGCTTAATTTTAAGCTATTGTACAATCACCTTTATGTACACTACACAAACACATGCAAGTCAGGACAAAAATATTTATTGAAATCAAATTAACGACTGTTGTAGTAGATGTTTGATTTTTAGACTATAATATGGTATTTTGCTGGTTCCAAGATGGCAAATCCCCTTGCTGAAAGGAGTACTTCCAGGGAGCAAGGGGACCGACTTCTGGTGGCAAAGGTCAGTGGTTGGGGGGCAGGACTTCCAATCCCAAGATGGCGACCAGGGTATGGGGTACCTGTCGAGGGGTGGGACCACCCTTGTGGCCCTTGAAAGCTTGCCAAAACTCAGTAAGTGGTCCTCTGCCCAAAATAATTGCCCACCCCTTCTCTACTTCCATCTGTAGGTAAGCTTGTAACAATCAATTTAGTTAAATCCCTGTCCTGATACTAATGTGGCAAAGGTCTTCAATTTGATGTTGCAGAAATTCAACAAGTATCAGCACATGGTTTAAAGTAACCTTAAGTCTCTACATACTTACAGCACCACATTCTCTCCCCTTCCATTGGCATTGAATCTCAGTGCCCAACTGACTTAGGCTACTTTTGAAAGTGTACCGTCTTTTCTATATGGGCCAGTTCAGGGTCTACCTCTGCATATATTCTGTCAGAAGCTCAGAAGCTGGCCAAGCTTTGAGAAACTTTACCAGTACCTGTTCCTCTTTTATAATTCTAGTTTTGATGCATGTTAGAGTTTCTATGCCATCCATGAAAACTTCAGAAGCCTGGTCTAATATACCTTTAACTGTTTAACTTTTTTTTCAGGGACCTGAAAGTGACTGTAGTATCTTTATAGCAGCCCATCCCAGATGGATCCTTAAACCAGTCACAGCCCCACAGAACAGGTCCTTGTTTTGCAAAGACAGATCTAAAAGCCACAGTTTATTGTAATATTCCATCTGGAATGGCATCACCCCATTTGGAACAATCTTTTTTCTCCTTTTTATGTTTTCATCAGTATTTGTGTCTTCCTTTAACTTTTAAAACACACAGTTTTCATATTCTGAACATAAGACTGCTTAACCTGTGTCCACCTCCATTGGGTGTTTTTTTCCTAGCAAATGCATGATTCGTCACCCTTAGGGCCCTGCAGATATTACACTTAAGATGTGATTAACTGGTTAATCATGTCTTAAATAGTAACCAGGCAACAAGTTAATGCAATTAGTAGTATGATAAAACATGGAGTAAGATACAAATTACTACACATTTTTTTTAACAAGTAACCTTCTGGCTGGTTCCCACCACATCCTAAATTACCCATGTGACCAGGCAGCTGATTAGGGATCCCAGCCTTGCTCTTAACTTCCATGCATTCATAAGGCTGAGAGTGCAGATCAGGTGACTCTCTCTTCCAGCCTCAGGAGGATATCAGAGTCAAGAGCTCCCATCTGCCTCTGAGGCTTGGGCTGCCATCAACTGCTGCTCCCATCTGCAGAGGCATATTAGAACCATTAATCTGCTCTCTGGAGTCTGGGAGTGGCAGCTGATTGTCACTTCCAGTGTCAGGGATGCATCAGAGCTCTTAACTCTGATTATGCTCCCAAGGCTAGAAGCAGGAATCAGCTGATTGGCTTCCTATTTGCCAGTGCAGTTGGAGCCTGGGATCATGATCCAAGACTCCCTATGCACTGGAAATATGGTGTGATGAGGATCTGATCCCCAGCCCCACAATCATGCTTCCTCCTATGCCTATCTAGGGCATTATCAGAAGCACTTCAATTATCCTGGTGTAGCCAATCACTTCCCTTGCCATAACAGTTTCAGCATATTCTGATATTCACAGTTGCAGCAGACTTCTTCTGGCCAACCTGTGCATGCCACGCTCTTACCATCCCATCCCCATCTGCAACTGTATTCTTTCCATGTGTAGCAAGAACCAAGGTAACTCACTCCACTGGCATGGGTAAGAGTGCTACCATAATGACCAGCACAGAATATGTTGTAAATATAAAACTAGGAATTGGTTGCCATCAGCAGATTCAACTATGGTAGTATAAATTTTAAGATTCTTATGAGGACATTCAACTTGCATATTTGAATATCTTGCAATACCTTCATATAGAGACTTAATCTTCCATTAGATGAGGCTGCTTTCAGTCCCTGATGAGCTCGGATGCATTTCAATTGGAGCTATAGTGGGGAAAGGTTGGGTAGATTGTCTCCAATTAGTGTTACCTTAAGAAAAAGTAAAACATCAGATAAATCAAAATATAGGCATGCAACTCCTGTGTACAGTGAATGTTAACACTGTAAAATGAAAAGATCAGAAGATGCAAAATGCCAGATACACCACCATAATAATCCTTTACTATAATGTGGTTGCATTCTGAGATACCTAATCATACTAGGACATACACAGTGTGTCTACACTGTGCAAGGCAGTGTTCTTTGGCTGTACTGTTTTTGAAAATATTCTACTATTCACTTTTGCTGATGTTCCAAACTCATAATGATTTCCATAAAAACACTCCAGGAAACCCCTTTGGCACTCAAACTCTGGTCTCACTGGCATACTTCTGGGCTTGGAATATGTGCACAACTGGACAGGAAGTGCTCAGGTCCAGTCAAGGTTGGGTGTTATACTATAGTGTATACTGCTATGGTGTATGTGTAAGCTAACAGTTCTCTCATATGGGTAATAATCAAAGTCTGAACACAGAACTTTCACCCCACAACATAGACATGCCTACTTCAGCTGAAGGAAAACCTCAAAATGAAAACAGCCTCTTTGGATCTGTCTGGACTAAATTTTAGAGGGATTTATGACTCATTAATTGAGAATACTAGTTGGCCATTTTAGTCTGATGTCAGGCAAAACAGTAGATTTTCACCTTAAACAGCTAAATCAGATACATACATATCTTAATCAGCTTACTTAATCAGCTTACTTAATCAGATGCTGTGAAAGGACATGCACAGAACAGCGTATAAAATGGAGAGAAAGATTTGAAGGAAGAGGGGAGGAGGCAGTGCTGGGAGAGTCAAGCAACCAATCGTCAGCAGCAATCCCTCTCAGTCAAGGATGATTGTCTTCCATAGATTTCATAGACATTAGGGCTGGAAGGGGCCTCACAAGACCATTGAGTCCAGCCGCCTGCCCAAGGGGCAGGAGTCAGCAGGGCTCAAATGATCCCAGCAAGATAAGCATCCATGTGGTTTTTTTAAAGTACCTGGAGTAGGTGCTTGCATCACCTCTGGGGGGAGTCTATTCCAGGCCCTGGGGACTCGGACAGGAAAGAAGTTTTTTCTTAGGTCCAGCCTAATATGGTCTTGCAAGAGTTTATGACCACTGAACCTTGTCTTCCCATGGGGTGCCCTGGTGAACAGATGTTCTCCCCTTATGTACTTATAGCCTGACACTAAGTTACCCCTGAGCTTACGCTTCTCCAGGCTGAAGAGTTTCATGTCTCTCAGCTTCTTATAAGGCTTGCTCCCTTGTCTTTTAATCATGTGCATGGCTCTCATCTGGATTTTCTCAAGCTTTCCCACATCTTTTCTGGTTGCAGAGCCCAGAACTGGACAGAGTATTCCAGCTGTGGTCTCACCAAGACCGAGTAAAGTGGGAGGATGACTTCTTGGGTCTTGCCTGAGATGCATCAGAAGATGCAAGCCAAAGTTTTGTTTGCTTTGCTGGCTGTGGCATTGAACTGGTGCCTCATGTTAATCTTGTGGTCAATTGTGACTGCTTTATCTGTGGGTCCAAAGATGATTGACAAGGCCAGTCCAGGATTAACAGACTCTGTTGCAACTTGGGCATATGTTTCCATGTGGAGTGCATGGCTCTAGCTCTTTGATTCTGTCTGAGGTATTCTGTTTCTGCCAGTCCCATTTTTCCATATCCTGTTGTCATTGTAAGCTTTCAAAGTACTGAGATCCTTGCAGCAGACTCTTCCTCCATTTGGGGCGGTCCTGAGTGACAATCTCCCATGAGTCAATGTTGATGATTCCTTTTTTCAAGCTGGCTTTGAGGATGTCTTTGAAGTGTTATTTTGGTTTTTTTTTTGCCCTCCCCTTGACACCTTGACTGAACTGGGAAAATAAAGCTTGCTTCAGGAGTCTAGGGTTGGGCATCTGGACGATGTGGCCGGCCCACCAAAATTGATGTCAGCTGAACGTTGCCTCAATCCTTGTGGTGGTTGCTTGCAAGAAGCCCCTAAATGTTGGTGCACATGTCTTCCCCCTGTATTCAAAGGATCTTCCACAGCCAGCATTGATGGTACTTCTTCAGCAGCTTGGGGCATCTCCTGTGTGTTGTCCATATCTCAGGTCTGTACAGTAAGGTGGGGATGACAGCTGCTTGACAAACCAGGAGCTTGGTTTGGGATCTGATGTCCAGATCTTCATACACCCATTTCCTCAGGCATTTGAAGGTTGCACTTCCACTTTTAAGGTGATGCTGAATTTCTTTGTTGATAGTAATAAACCTATAGGAAACAAAGGTGTCACAAAAGCTAATCCAGGTAATGGGATAAGAATTAACAGTCCCTTTTTTAAACCACTGGTGCCCTCTCATCAGTGAAAACCACATTAGCACTGGACTGAATAACACAGAATATAACATGAGAGATTCATTCATCTGCAACTCTACTATCATATACACCAGTAGTTTTCAAAATTTTTGCATTTGGGGACCTCTAAAACATTTTGAATGGAGGTGCAGACCCCTTTGAATTGTAAGTGCAAGTGTGAACATATTTTTGATTGATTATAGTCATCTTTTACTGAGACCAGTGCTTCCCAAACGTTTGCTCAGCATGACCCTATTTATGAACGCATTTCCCAAGTATGGCCCTTCCCAACCCACAGCTCCCACAACCCCAGGTGCCCCTCACTCCCCACCCACAGCATGCCAGTCCTCCAGGTGCCCCAGGGCCAGGGCCCAGAGCCCGCTTCCTCTGCCCCGTCCCTGATCTACAGTACCTGAGCCCCAGCTGCCATCCATGGGAGTCAGCAGCTGCTGTGGCCAGAGCTGACACCTGCTTGCAGTGCCCCCTTTGCTATCTACATTGGACAGACTGGGCAATCCCCATGTGCAAGAATGAATGAACACTAATCTGACATCAACCCCAGAAAGATGCAAAGGCCTGTGGCATAACACTTTAACTTCCATGGGCTCTCCATCACTGACTTCAGGGTGGCTATTCTTAGGCAGCAAACTTTTTAAAAACAGATTTGAACAGGAATTTGCAGAACAAGGAATCATCCACAGATTGGATTTTGTTAAATTAATGGTTTTACATGGGAAATAGATTTTTACTCTGTTAGCTGGATTAGATTTGTAACTCCTTTTGTTCCTGTGGGTTCACTGCTTGTTTGTTTACCTCTCCCAGCACTCCTAGACTACATCTCTCTTCCTCCCTGCCATTCGTATACAAATTGCTCTGTTTTATACACTGCTATATGCATCTCCTTTCACAGCATCAGATGAAGTTAGCTTGGGTTCACAGAAGCTTATGCTATATATTGGATTTAGTTAGTCTCTAAGGTGCAAATCTACCCTGCCTTCTACATATTACTAGCCATTTCATAGATTCATAAATGTTAGGGTCAGAAGGGACTTCAACAGATCATTGAATCCAACCCCCTGCCTAGGCAGGAAAGAGTGCTGGGTTCAGATGACCCCAGCCAGATGCCTATCAAGCCTTCTCTTAAAGACCCCCAAGGTAGGGGAGAACACCACCTCCCTTGAAAGCTCATTCCAGATTCTGGCCACCCTTACTGTGAAGAATTTTTTCCTGATATCTAGCCTAAATCAGCTCTCTGTCAGTTTGTGACCATTGTTCCTTGTTACCCCAAGAGGCTCCCTGGTGAAGAGAGCATCTCCAATCCCTTGCTGCGTCCCCCTAATTAATTTGTAGGCAGCCACAAGATCACCTCTCAGCCTTCTCTTGCAGAGGCTGAAGAGGTCCAAGTCCCTCAGTCTCTCCTCACAGGGCTTGTCCTATAAGCCCCTAACCATGTGAGTGGCTCTTCTCTGGATCCTCTCAAGTCTATCAATATCCTTCTTGAAGTACGGTGCCCAAAACTAGATGTAGTACTCCAACTAGTCTGACCAATGCCACATAGAGAGGAAGTACCACCTCCTTGGTTCAGTTTGTAATGCAGCTGCTGATACATGATAAAGTGCAGTTAGCTTTGCTCATGATTTCAACATACTGACGACTCATGTTCATCTTGGAGTCCACTATGACTCCAAGATCCCGTTCCACTACTGTGCTGATGAGAGGATCATTTCCCAGCCAGTAAGTGGGCTGAATATCTTTGCACCCTAGGTGCAGCACTCTACACTTGTCCTTGTTGTACCACACCCAATTGTGTACTGCCCACTTTTCTAACCTGTCCAGATCTGCCTGCAATTGTTCCCTACCCTCCAGAGTGTGTATTTCACTCCACAATTTAGCATCATCCACAAAGTTGGACAGAGTACACTTCACACCCACATCCAAGTCACTGATAAATATATTGAAGAGTACTGGTCCAAGGACTGCACCTTGTGGGACCCCACTACCCACAATCGTTCAGGTCAGATACCGACCTGTCTACTACCACTCTCTGGGTGCGACCACTAAGCCAATTTGCCACCCACTGGACCATGTAAACATCTAAGTCACAGCCTTTTAATTTATTTATGAGAATGGGATGAGATCCTGTATCCAAGACTTTACTAAAATCCAAGAAAACAGCATCTACCTCTATTCATGCATCTAACTGTTTTGTGACCCTGTCATAAAATGAAACCAGGTTGGTCAGAAATGATCTGACTGCTATGAATCCATGCTGATTACCCTGCTGCATTATTTTTCCCACTGGACTCCCACGCATATGGTCCTTCATAATCTTTTCAAAGACCTTTCCAGGGATGGAGGTGAGACTGTCTGGCCCGTACTTACTCAGATCCTCCTTCCCCACCCCTTCTTGAAGATAAGGACCACATTGGCCCTGTCCCAGTCCTCTGAGACCTGACTCAAGCACCACGAGTGCTCAAACAGCCACACCAGTAGTGCTGCTATGACACCAGTCAATTCCTTCAGTACCCTCGGACGCAACTCATCCAGGCCTGCTGACTTGAACACATCTATCCTGCAGTGCGTCATTGACTAGACTCCTAAGCACACTGAAATTAGCCTTCCTAAACTCAAGCACTTCCACCCTAGTAGTTATCTTACCCACCCTACACCATATGGGAAATTCGATTGATTAGTGATCACTATCCCCAAGCTGGCCATGAACCTGTAGCTCCCCTAACAGGTCATCTCCTGTAGCCAACACCAAGTCCAGTAATCCCCCTAGTCAGCATTCCCCCTAGTGGGACTGTATACTTCCTGCGTTAGGAGAGGGTCCTGCATGCAGGTTAAGAACCTATGTGAATGGTTAGATTTGGATGACTGCTCCTCCCAGCAGATGTCAGGGTAGTTTAGGTCCCCCGTGATAACCACATCCCAAGACTATATGGCTTCTGAGAGCTGCCTCAAGAATTCCAAGTCTAGCTCTTCCTCTTGGTGTGGTTGTCTGTAGCAGACCCCCAACACCAAGTCCCTTTCCCCTCGTAATTCCATTTGGATTAGGGTAGATGTATAATGCTCCTTTACATAGAGCAACACCCCACCCCTTTCCTCCCTACTCTGTCCCTTCTGTACAACCTGTAGCCCAGTCACGGGTTGGGTCCCACCAGGTTTCCATTAGCCCCACTAAATTGAAGTTATTGTCTGCAAGCCGAAGTGCTAGTTCTTCCTGCTTGTTCTGTATGCTCCTAGCATTAGTATAGAAGCACTTGAGTCCCCTGAATGCTGCCTTTGGTGCTCCCCCATTCTGATGCCCAATGGGCCCCTTAGTACTTACCTGGGGTGTGTACTGCTGCATGTCTCATAAATTGTAGGTCCTAGATTCTCTCCATCTCCCACCTCCCCCATCCCCTATTGAACTTAGTTTAAGGGCTGACATAGGTCAGCCAACCTTTAGGAAAAGAGACTCTTACTTCTTGCAGAGAGATTTGCTGGACAACAATAGAATATGGTGCATGGGATTTCTGAGTTGTCTCAGGCTCTCAGAATATAGTGTGATTTGGCAGGGGTTTTTTTGAAAAAAATGTGTAGGCAAATGTAGGGACTCTCCTCTGCCATATTAGATGCTTGAGTTCTTTTTCAAGCTTTCCCAGAAGGGATGATAAATGAGAATGACATTAGTCTCAAAGAAAGACAAACATGAAGTCTTGGAGTGGTGAGCATTGTGGATTGTCTAAAAATACTAGCAGTGGTGAGAGAGGTAAGATTTGAGTTCATGTACATCAGGGCTATCCAGCTTCTCTGTGGCCAGAACCACACCTCACACCAACTATATCTTGCAGGTGGGGGTGCTTGGGATTCGCCCTGCCCCCTCAACCACATGAGCTGTACAGGCATGTGCAGCCTCCTTCTCCGTTGGCAATGCTGCCCCCTACCTCACCCTCTGCACAGACAGCACCAGTGATTCAAAACTGCCTCCTCGCCACAGATCTTCCCCTGCTGAGTCGATGGCCGAGAGGTGGCTTCAGGGGCCTACAACACACTCCAGTGACATTTGCTTGCTTCTTGGCCAGAGATTATTTTATGAATATTTCACATTGCTGAACCTGGATTAGGGAAGAATCAGGATTTTGGCTGCATCATGGGTCATGAAGGGGAAATGGTCCTTGACTTTAAAGGCTGCCTTAAAGGACCAGTAGATTCGTCTACTGCACAGTAAAACCTCTCACGTAGACACACCCACTTCTGGGTTACATGGAGGCTTATATCAGTGACCCAAGAGAATGATTGGGAAACTATCTGAAAAGGAGGATCCTGGATGTGTGCAGCCCTCCAAATCAAGTCTTTTAAATTCATTATTTACTACCAGGATTGCCTTTTTACTTTACATATAGTATCAGCTTTTAAAAGGTATGGTTTTGCCAACCATTCACATTCACAAATGATGAGTCAGGCCTCATAAATATCCAAAGATTTCTCAAAATACTCAATGTTGGATTATTGTAGTGGCATGTGTTGAACTCTAAGAAAAAGGAATGTGTAGGGCTACAAATGTCAAAGCAGGTGTAGAGGGAGGAAATGGTGCCTGAAAAA
>JAGPOW010002908.1:54848-81974 GCA_030014935.1 Caiman crocodilus
TCCCAAGGGAGGTGGTGCTCTCCCCTACCCTGGGGGTCTTCAAGAGGAGGTTAGATAGGCATCTAGCTGTGGTCATCTAGACCCAGCACTCTTTCCTGCCTATGCAGGGCGTCGGACTCGATGATCTATTGAGGTCCCTTCCGACCCTAACATCTATGAATCTATGAAGTGTTAACTCTGAAACTTGTTTCTACCACTTAAGTCTTACTTGTATAATTTGGCATCTTTGCTGGTTTATTTGGTGCAGTGATACTCTACCTTTTTAAACTTAAGGCATTCCTTAGAAAATGTTAGCTCTTAGCTGTCACTCATTTTTGAGTGCAGAAAAAACTAGAGAAATTTTTCCGTTTCAAAGAATTCAGGAAGGCCCCAACAAGTCAGAATGTTTTTAATGCTGTGGATTCCTATTTGAAGTCTCTGGGGTTATCCCATGGCTCGTATTTGCCCACCTATCAGTGCTAACATTGCATAGCACCCTTAAAGGAATCCCATGGCAACCTTGTTGAGAATCAATAATCTAGTGGAAATACGTTGTTGATATGTGCTGAAATGATGTTGTAGCTGTTATGGTCCAGGAAATATGCAAGAAGTGAAGATGTGTGTGTGTGGGTGTCGTTTTCTTTCTTTCTTGTTATTGGATCAAGTGTACACTTGGAAAAGCGTAACAGGATCCTGACTAACTCCCTGGCTCAGTGCTCTGAACCACAGCCCAGGCTGAACATGCCATCCCCTGAAGTCCACAGCTGCACGTACCTCTGGTTTTCACAACTCTCTCCCTCTCTGTGCTGGGTATCTGGGCTTGTGTCACTGTGCTAAATCCTTGGACCACAGCTCAGAATGTGGGGTGCTTCACGAGCACCCTTCCCTACCCTGGCATCTCTTCATGGCCATCTCCTCCCCTATCAAGCTACCCCAAACCTTGTAGATAACACAAACTGAAAAAAGAAACAAAAAATAACTTATCTGTCTATATACAGCTCTGTGCAAAACTCTTGCACTCATGATCTGGGCCAAACTGAGCCTCTAATCTCAGGTTTAGGCTTATGGTCCTTGTCGGGCGCTGCCTCCCATCCCAGTCATTTACCTGACTCTGGAAAATGGCCCAGAAGCTTCCAATTAATCTACATCGGCAGTAAGGGCTCTCCCCATCTCCTCATTTGCTGCTTGGAGCCCTGCAACTTCTTGTTGTCCAGGCTGCATTTCCTAACCTGCCTTCTGCAACACTGCACTTTGTCCCTCAACTAATGGGTTAGGGAGTTAGCAAAACTATTCAAGAGAGTGATTATCACCTGTAATGCAGAGATTAGTAAGTATCAGGTAGATTAGTGTGCCACGTGGAGTCACTATCCGTGTTAAGTCCCTGATCCATTAAGTAGGGGAAAAAAATAATTATACTTGTCAGCTCTCATCATTTTCACTTTTTAATTTTTTGAACATTCCTTTGTTTTATGATACTTGAAAGGGTGAACAAAAACTCTTGATCTACCCTTTTCAGATTTTTCTTTCATTATAAACCTTTCCTTCATCATCTCCCTAAGGTCCCAACATTTTCATTCTCTCCTCACAAGTTTTCCACACCCAGTAATCATGCTTTCTAGGCTGTATTTCTTCTCTTTCATTGAAATAGTGACTGAAATGGCAAGCAGTATTTAAAACAAGTTTACTTACACCTTGGTCAAACATAACCAACTCAGGTCTTCTCACAGGTTCCCCCTTCGTGGCTATTCAGTACAACTGGAGTCCTCTTTTTTTCCCCCATGATCCCACACACACAGTCCCACCAAATTAAGGCCCGGCCTCCACTGAGACTTTAAAGCCAGTCCATAACATTTTGAATAGTTTGTAGTGGGTCCAGTGCTGGGCCTGCTAGTGTCTGCCCAGACTCTGCCTTGCTTGCCCCCTCTGGCCTCTCAGGGTCCCACCATTTAGTCTTTCCTGCCATGACTTGATGATATACTGGGGCTGGGAGGCTGCCCCTAGATGACAGGGAGTTTTGGGGGTTAGGCTGAGGCCCCTGCAGGTCCAGTGTTTCAGGACTCTTGGCCCGCAGTCTCACTTTTTGCAGGCTCTTGGATCCTCAGCCCCAGTCTTTCCTGTCCAACATCACAGTCCTTCTTCTTCAACAGTGGGTGAACCAGGGTTGCCTTTGGCATCCGTCTCAGTGACTTCCTTCACTCTTACAGCCACAACCCAGTCCTCTGCCATTTAAACTCAAACTAAAAGATCTGAGCTTCAGCTCTCAAACAAAAGGTTCCCCACCCTGGGTTAACATCAAACTGTGGCAAAACTAATATGCAAGGCCCCCAAATATCTATATTTGGGTGCCTGGTGGTGCAGGGGCTTCCTGCATCTTCCCTGCAGCCTGGAGTCCTTCTTTCTTGTCTGGTCAGGCTCCGATTTTCTCTGGAGCTCTGCTTTTGCAGTCCAGACTGCCTGCCTTGCATCTGGTCCTAGGCTTGTCTTACCTGACCCATTACTTCCACTCCCCTGCCACTCTTAGTTCATCCAGGAGGCTGGAGCCAACCAGCTGATCCTCGATTTCTCCTCCCCTTCAGTAATGGGGTAGAGGCCCCATTACATCCACATACATGCACCCACCTGTGAGAATGTCTCATGCCTTGTGCGTTGGTTAGAGATTTTTTATGAGTGTTTGTGGAATATGTATTATCCCTGCATCTTCCGCAGGCCCTGGGATACGAGGCAGTGCTACTTCCTTTTCTCAGTTCCTTTCAACCACTGCTTCAGAATTTCTGGCAGCCCTAAAGCCTCCAAAACAATCCAAAATTCAAACTCTGTCTCCCCCTCCCCTCTTCCCTTCCCACCAATCCAACAGCTGTCTCTCAGAAAACACATTGAGTGAACTAGGAATAGTACTAAGATTAACTGTGTTGCTTTTCCCTTTTTTACGGTAGTCTATATGTTTCAGCTGGCTGCTAGCTGGTGCCTGCTCCCTTTTTACGCCTATAAATTCAATGAGGCCATATGATGATACCAGCTTAGCTCATCCAAACATATATTCTCCCCACGTAGTAGCACTGAACCATTCTGCTTGTGGTATAGGCAGAGGTGGCACTTTCTTCCTTTCAAATGGCTGGAATCCCAGAGTTCAAGCAGGTCTGCGTAAAGCCCCATCCCTCCCACGATGGCCTAATTCTGGCTTCAGATGGCCATGCAAAGGGAGATCAGTTATCCCTTGTGTGCCTGAATGGCCTTTTTGGTACTAATGCACAGTTAGTAATTCTTTTGCCCCTGTGATGTTGATATGAAAGTATGCCTTAACATATGCTTAAGTCTCAGAAAAGACAAGGAAGAGAATCCTCTCATATTTTAATCCCAGGAACCAAATGGCAAGGGCACCTGGGCAGGAAACTTGGCTTCTAGGTACCCCACAGCTGCCAGAGTTTAAACCTCTCTCAGTTCCCAGCAGAGTGTTGCAGGGCTAGACTGGCTGCATGTGCCAAACACAGCATAGGGGGTAGACATGCTGCATGCAGCACCCCATAGAACCAGCTGTTTGCAGGCTCTGGCATGGCCCAGTCCAGACTGGCCCTGGAGCCAGTGCAAAGGGCTAGTCAGGTAGGGTACCATATCCCTCAGTCTGATGTCCTGTGCTGTGCATAGATGCATCATAGCAGCTCTAGCCCATGTGCCGTGCACAGCATAGGGTGGTGGGACCCGTGGTCAGTCCAGAGACTTATGGGCTGCATCATAGGGCTCCACAGGCCAGACACAGGCTGCATGTTTGGCACATTTGCTCTAGCTTGTTCTCTACTTCTCTTCCATATTTATCTCTTCCTTCGCTGTCAAGGTCAGCATTTTAAAAGGAGTGCTGGAGAAGGGGGTACAGAAACCCCATTCTGTGATCTGGTGGTTAGCACTGTATGGCCTGCCCCGTATGCTAAATATGCACCATACACACCCATCCACACTGCACGGCTAATAGAATTGAAAACTGTGCATTGGTGCCAGATGGGCCACTCAAGCAGCTGGAAAACTGCCATTTTGTTAAGATGTGTAAAGGCAACATCTTCATCGTCCTAGCATAATTGTTCCCCACAAAGAATGAAATATGGATTCTTCCCTGTTCTCATCAGAACCTTCTTCAGCTTCAGATCTAAGTCCCATATCTTTGCTCCTGGTAGATATCACACCCTTCTGTTTTCTGTGTTGTCTCTCGTGACTGGGCCTGCCTTCTCTCCATAGGAATGATTCTCTAACAACAGATCTAATCTCTTCTGGGTATTTTCAGTTTCTGACCTTTCTGTTGTTGCTACTGTTGTATCCCAGTTCTGTATTTTAACTTTCTCGCAATTGCTTTTAGCCTGTTAAAACTTTTGCATCTCTGGGAAGTTAACGGGCCTGACAAACTCAGTTACTCTCAACAGAAGGAAAGATCTGATGTTCTTATTCTTAAGAGGGACAACTGGTGGCAAAGATAGCCCTGTAGGTTGCCCTGGACATAATAGGTGCTGCAGCCAGGTTTGTGGCATTAGCAGTGACTAGGCACCCATCATCATAGTTGCAGGAATTAGGCTTCCTCAGGAAGATCCAGGCTACAATGGAAACCTCCTGTTTGCAGACATAGAGCTCATCTTCCATAGGACTGATAATTTATCTCCCAAACTGAAAGATTCAAGGGCCTCTCTCCAATCCTTGGGAGTATTCTTGCTCATAGGTGTGAAGGTACATATACCATCTTTCCGTGGACCAAAGGAGAGGCCTGCTAATGCATAGAAGAGGGGAGATCCTCCATGTGGACTGCCAGTCTGTCTTTTCCATAGCTTGAATACTGGATGGCTCTTGCAGACAGAGTAAGAATGTTCTGTTCAAATCAGAGATTCTTACCCATAGCAGAAAGGACTCCACAAGCTTAAGTACTTGGCGTAATGGACTAGGTTTTTGGCAAAGAATATCAACCTGACCAGGTTTACTGTACCATTATCTGCTGCATTTAAAGTATAACAGCCTTTCCATCACCCAGGCTAAGATACAGCTGGCAGCACTCTCAGCTTTCTACCAGCCAGTCAAAAAGTAGCTCACATTCTCTCATTTAACAGCCCTCATATTACTCAAGGGCCTGTTTAAGGTCTTTCCTCAGATAAATGTTCTGATCCCATTGTAAGGAGCTGTTTTCTAAATCTCTCTGTGAAAACAGCTTTCCTGGTAGCAATTGTATTGGCAAGACAAGTCAGTGAGATCCAAGTACTCATGGAAGATCCTTTCTACACTGTCTTCTAACCAGATAAAGTAACTCTTCATTTGGAGCAGCAGATTAACTTGCTGGTATTCTTCCTTACAGGAAGAACTCGGAGTAGATTTGCACTTCAGGCCCCTCTATATATTACAAGTATTGCATAATTAGCAGGTTAATTGCACTTTAATTGCAGCCAGCTACACATGCTGAGCGTTAGGCCATAAAAAGGTCCAGATAGCAATAAAGTTAGTACATAATTTCAGGGTCTAACTTTATAGCTGGTTGGTATCCAGTTTTAATTGGCACACATAGCAGGGTCATCCCTTCAACTGAGAGCCCTGTTAGTTGACTGGGCTCCCAGCCACAGGGCTGCTATAACAAAGGGTCAGCCCCAGGGATGGCAATGATTCTCACATCTTGCCCTATTAATCGGGCATCCCCTCTTTCTATTCACTTCCTACACTTTGATGTAAATATGTACTTGTAAAAGGGAAGCTGCCCCAAGGATCCCATCTGCTCACAGGCTATGGTCCAATTGTTTACCACCTTAAGTGCAATTTCATGGCCTCTTCATTGTCCCTTTTAGGCATGCTCAAGCCTCACAGGTGTCTCTCAACCAATCAGTTTCCCCTTGTTGTGACTTCACCTCCATCCCTTCTTGCTGGGCTAAGCAACTCAAATCCACTGTTGGATCCAGCTTCTGGGCTCCAATCCAGGCACTGCCCTTCAGGGCTGCTGGGCCCCTGGCCCTATGTCCATCTTCCTTTAAGCTGCCAGGTTCCTGCCCTTCTCCTCCTGGTCTTGGCTATGCTCTTCTTGGTATTGGACCCTCTGGTCCTGTCTGTCTTTCAAGTGCACAGGGCCTCCTTGCCCTGGCTCTGTCCCCACTTGGGCCCTGCCCCCCCCGCCCTAGCTGGCTTGCAGCTGTACCAGGCTTCAATTCCCCTGTCAGACTGCCTCTAGGCTTTAGCCTGCCTCTCAGGCCTGAATCTATGGTGTCCTGAACCAAAGCCCCTCTAGCAAGGCTCAAAAAGCTAGCATACCCTTGGCACCCCGCTGTATATTAGCCCACACTACACTCCTCTGGTGCCCTGCCGTAGTCTCCGCATGCTTCCCTTTCTGCTACGCCCAAACCACCAGTTGAAACTAATTACAGTGTAAACCTTCTGGCTAACACAAACTAAATCCCCTCTGGGTCCAAACATAAACAACAGTTATCTTCCTGCATAATAAGGCTTCACCTTACTCCAGGTAATACTCCCCTGTGGGATAGCAGTATTGTTTGCTTTTGTTACGATAGCCCTAGCCAGGAGCCCTCCAGCATTCCCCCTGCCCCAGAGCTCTCCCGGGCCACCGTGACTGTAGGCTCCGGCCCTGTGCTTATGGACATGCTAAGCCCTGCCCCCTTCTGCTCAGCAGTGATCACTAGTGTGTTCGTTCTGAATACAAGGCCTTAACTGCCTGCCCTTGTGGCTGCTTAGCTGCTGTTTGCAGCTCTTAGCCCCCAAGCAGCCTGGCTAGCTGTCCTGCTTGCCTGTTACTGCTGGCTTCTGGCTACAACTTGGCTAGCAGGTAGCTAGTTCTTTAGCTGCTAACTTTCCTTGAGCCAGCTCACTCTGCTGCAGATTCCTCTCAAGCTACAGGAGGCTTCTGGCTTCTTGTTACAGATGCACCAAGGCCAGTTGGAGCTGGGAGGGAGTCCCGTAACCAAGGGGACTCTCAGCCCCAGCAGCTATGGACTCTGGGTCCTGGCAGCACCCCACCATTACCCTCTCAGTGTGGAAACACAAGAGGCAGGGCTAAAGCACACTCTGCAGGTGCTGTGAAGGCACTGACCAGTGCACAGGATAAGATGCACTCAGCAGGGAGAATGTGCATGTAGAAATACATCTCAGAAGGCTTCAGTTACTGACGAATAACTTCATTTCGCAGGTGTCCACACACCATTTGGAGACTGGTCTTAGAAAGACCGAGAGAATTGTATTTTTCTTGGAGGTGGTTCAGCACACTGCCGTTCCGTAGTCTGGCCAGTCCTCCTGCTTTCAGATTGTTTTACCCCAGCTGTTTCTGATGCCACCCTGTACATTCTTGGGGTATGCTTTCTCCAGGTGAAGGGGGCTGCTCAGCATTCCCCAAAATTCACTCTTAGCAGTAGCGTAGCAATGGATGGGTAAGGAACAGGAGTGCCTGGCAGTGCCTAAGGGGAAAAGGGCACTGGAATGGAGCTAAGGAGGTACCTCCACCCCCTTGTTCCCCTTCTCTCCTCTGCCCCTTCCCTGCAGCAGTGGGGCAGCAGGCATGCTGTGCAAGAGCATCAGCCAGTGGTTTCCTGCTGTTGGGAGAGGCCGCCACATTTTCTGCCACTGAAATCCTGTGTTCAAATATCCAGTTAGCGTACCTCTTGTCTAAAAAACAAACAAACAAAAGATGACACCTCTATTCCTGTACAAAGCATTGCCAGTACAGTATTGGCCAGTTCACCTCTGACTGTCAGATATAGTTAAGACGCTTACTTGGCCTACAGTGCATTGCAAAAAAAGCACTCAGCCATATTTGTTGTGAACAGATCAGGCCCAATTGCTATAAACTGATCAAAAGCCACTGCTGCTGCTGAGCCATGGTGCGACAGGTCCATTCTTTCCTATGTGTCAGCTCCACATCTTTTTCTTGTTTCAGAATAACCTAGAAACTACCTATTTTCTCCTTGCCTCTGCTGCCAAAAAATGGATCAACAAAAAAGGTGCACTTGATAGTGCAGTCCAGCACTTACCAGTGAAACGTGATTGCTAATCCCCCAATATTTGCTTTGGTCTTGAGTCTGACCTAAATGATTCTATTGGAGTTCAAGTTTCTGACTGCCCCCCATTCCAGGCACGCGGTGCTGCAGCTGCTGTCCTGTGCGACTACATTCATGGTAGCAGCCCCGGGCAAGCAGCACAGGGTCCCAGGACTGGATTCCTGTCCGTGAAAAACGGGATCTCCTTCTCTCCCAGGGCCAGGCTGGGCAACCGGTTGGTTCCCAGCAGCAGCTGCAGAGGCCGCGGGTGGAGCCGGGAAGGGGAGCGGGCCTCGCGGCCGGGGCGAACCCGCGCGACGTGCGGAGCAGGGAGCGCCGCCCGGACCGGCGGCCTTCGCCTCCAGCGGTTGCGGCTGGCCGGAGCCCCGGGCTCTGCCTCCAGCAGCTTCTGTCCTCGCAGCAACCAGGTTGCTGTTGACGGAGAGCAGCCGAGGAGCGAGCAGCCTGCGGCGCCGAGAGTCTGCACCGAGGCGGCGGGGCCGGGCCGCCCGCGGGAGGGCGAGCGAAAGGGGGCTCCGCGCGGCCTCGGCTGCAGGGGCGCTTCCGGCAGGCAGCAGCGGCGGCCCTTCTCTGCCTCTGCCTCTGCCTCTGCCTCTGCCGGCCCCCCCGGACGCGGAGTCGCAGCGCCCGCGATGCTGGACGCGGGGAGCAGCTTTGACGATGCCTCTTTCCTCTCTCCGCAGAGCCCAGGCTCGCCCTCGCCCTCGCCGCCGCGGAGACAGACCAGGGACGGGCCCGTGACGGTGAGTGTGCGCAGCTGTGCCGCGGGGCCGGGCGGGGCAGCGACGGGGACCGGCTCCAGGGGCTGAGCCCGCTCCGGCGGGACGCGCAAGATCCGGGTTCTGGCCATGGGAAAGCGGGGGAGGGGCCTTGTTTCAGCCCCGCACCCGCACAGGCTCGCTAATTCGGAGGAGGCAGCGTGGGTCCATCGGCTGCTCTGTAGACTAAGGGAGGTGACGTCATCCACAAAGCATGTCCTAGGTTTTTTCCTAGCCCAGGTAAGAGGGACACAGGTGCTGGCCCGGCCCTCGGACTGGCTTCAGGCCAACGGGGCTAGCTGCCTCTCTGCTTCTGAATGATCAGTCTCCCCCTCTCCCCGAGTTATAGAAAAGCTGGTGGAAGCAAGGGAGGGGAATCATTGCCGTATGGCACCGTCATCCATCTGTTATTTGCTACTGTGTTTTGTAACCTAAGCACCAGAGCTGTAGCAGGAGTTTGATTGCTGGGTTTTGAAGGCATGGTGTGCATCTCTGTGAGGTCACCAGGGGACTTCACAGCTCTGAGAAGCTGAGCGTTGCAATTGTGGGACAACTAATTCATGAACAAGGCCAGGTGCATAGACAATGTCTGGCCACTCCTCAACAAACAGGCTACATTGTGAAAAGCACTACTAGGCAGTTACTTGAGTAGTGTCATGAGAAGCCCTGAATCTCAGTGAACAGCATAAACTAGAGGTGCACTGATTCATCAGTCCCATATTGTATCAGCACTGATATAAGAAAAATAGACTGTATCAGCAGTCAGCTCTTTTTGGCTGATGTGGCCAATAATGTCACCAATAAATGCCCCATGCACGCAGCTGCGGCACAGCACGGAGGCAGCCAGGAGCACAGCCTGGTAGCTTGGAGAGCAGTCTGGTCCAGCTGGTAAGCCTGTTGTGAGGGCAGGTGGGGTGGGAGAGGCAGATGGAGGCTCCAGTGGTGGCGGTGGGAATGGGGCTGGGGTTGGGGCAGGGATGCACAGCTGGGGCGCAGGACAGAGCCATGAACGACTCATTGGGGGGTGTGGGGAGGGAGGATGGTTCCTACCGGTATGCGCATCCTGGCAGGGTATGAAGGGCATGTGCACCTGATCTGCATGGGGCAAGGGTGGGCTTCTGTTGTGGGTTGGGGTCAGGGGTGGCACCAGGCTTTTCCTGACAGGGGGCTGGGCCAGGGCTGTGCTGGGGTGGGTGGCAGCAGTGCTTGGAGGGGAGGTTGGGAGGGCTACAGCACATTTTGGGGTGGCTGCAGCCCACCCATAGGCCCCTTCCCAATGCTGCTACCCCCCCCCCCAAGCACTGCCTGGCCCAGTCCCCTGCTGGGAAGAGCCCGGTGCAGCCCTGGCCCCTGCCCACAGCGGCAGCCCACACTCGGCTCTATGCATAGATCTGGTACAAGTGTCCCATTCCTTCCTTGGGTCTGTGCACTGACAGGAGCCACCCCTTCCCTACCCACGCCCCCTGGCTGAGCCGCTCAAGGCTCTGTCTTGTGCTCTGTCCTGGCTGGGCCGTGCCTGCCCCAGCCCCACTCCCTCCCTTAGCATGGGGGCCTTGATTTGCCCCTAACACCCCTTCCCTCCCCACCTCCCCCACAACAGACTTGCCAGCCAGACATCACTCTGCTTGGCTGCATATCGGTAATCGGATTGGTATCAGCTGATATGGCTTATTAAAAATCGGCCATCAAGATGAGCCCAAAAAATTTCTGTCAGCGCACCCCTAATATAAACTGAATTCTCCTCTTGTTCTTAGAGGCTCTGCTTTTAAGGTAGGGCCAGAGAACGTTGATGAAGAGGCTTGGTTTTAAATCTGTGTTGAACTTGTTTTCTGAATGAGCAGAGAGCTTTGTCCTTCAGGGCTACCAGGCCAGGATCACTCACCATGTTTATCTGTGCCTTGCTAAGTTAACATTACTTGTTGCATGATGAACCCCTCCAAGGACCAACCCACCTGATCTTCATTCTCTGCACTTTTTTGGACTCTTCCCTTTATTTCCAAGTTTATTGATTTTTGTCAGACAGAATTTAGGCTTGCTATAATTGGGAGCAGGTTCAACTGCTCTGAGTTTTGGCAGCTTTACAGATGATCCTTTGTTAATCTGAGTGTTACATGCTGTCTCAAACATGGCCCAATCCAACAGGCATTTGCTGTTGGGTCCATAGGGTTGGGGGATGGAGCTCCAGTTTGGGCAGCTGCATGCCTGCAGCCTCTCTTCCCTAGCCCTGCCCCCTGCCCTGCCATGCAGCTCTGGTTAGGAGGGGGAGAAGGAAGGTGAGGGAGCTCCTTCTGGGTTCTCTCCCAAACCAAACTCCCCACCCCTCCCACTCTGGGGGCGTGGGGGGAGCAAGGTGTTCTGCAGGGAACATCAGCCCAGTCCTGCTCCTTACAGGGACTAACAGAAGTTACTGAAGGCATTTCTCTTTGGAGCGCTTTCATCTGAACCCTCATGTAATGAGGATTCATACTGTCACATAATCATGTACTTCTGTCAGGGCACAGCTGTAGAATGCTTCAGGGGAACAATTGCATGACAGAACATCATTTCTGTCAGCTCCCTTATTTTCAGTGAAGAGTAATTGGGCTATTCCCATTGTGCTAGTGAGAATTCTATTTCCAGCTGAAAGAGAGTAAGAGAAGGACAGTGATATGTTGTCAAATATTGAGTTGAATCAAGATTTACAGTGGAAGTGTAGGAAATGGTGTTAGGGCAAGTTTCACTTAATATTTATATTGATGAATGTTGAGCAGTTTTCAGCATCATATTATAGTGAAAGGTGTTTATATATGACACTTTTGTTATGACTTCTGGAATGTATTATACAATTCTGGGCACCTCAGGACAAGGAAGATATTTAAAAACCAGAGGGGAATAACAAAACTGATTGTGATTGGAGAAATTTACTTAAGAGGAAATATTTTAAAAAGCTAAGTGAGCTAAGCTATGATTAAGAGAGGGGAGGGAACATGATCATAGCCTACAAATATTTCAAGGGAGGGGTCGAAGGAGAAAAATGATTTTGTATTGTGCATTGTATAGAGTGTAACTAGGGATAGCAGGATGATATTGAAGCCTTGATTACAAAAGGGAGAACAGACTGTTGAGCTGAGCATGCTTAGAAGGGCAAGTTTAGTCTCACAGGTGAAAATAGGATCTAAATTTCACTTACACACATGGGTTTCAAACGGTGAACTCTTAGAAGCCTAATAGTGAAATTGGATATGGGCCTGAATGGTTGCACCCAAAATGATAACAGCAAAACAAAGTATATTCACAATTATACAAATGACCCGTGGTACACATAAGCATAAACACTGCTGTTGTCTTAAATGGGATACTAACTATAACCAAAGGATTTAAAGCAGTGACTCTCAACCTTTTTGGGCTCAAGGAACCCCTTTATAACTTCTGTGAATTGACTGGCACCCTATTTCAAAAAATAATTTATATATCGCAGTGCTTACCTTCTTGCAGAGAAACCAGGCAGTGGGTGTAGGGAATTGTCCAGGCAGGGACAAGCTTGAGCCTTTGTTTATCTGCTTATCTCCGAACATCTGACCTATCTCTTCACACTCTTTCGAAGGATCTGGCTGGTACTCCAGGGTGCCCCAGTACCCAGGTTGAGAATCAGGAATTAGAGTGAAAATTTCAGAAGTGTTTATAGTAATTAAGAGCACTGAAGCTGTTCTAAAACGCCCACCTTCAGGGTGTGGACAGGCATAATGCACTTTAAACCCCAAGAGTGTAGTCATACATGCCACTGTAGACCAGTTTAAACTTCCTGAAATGTTTCAAAAGCACACAAGGAAAAACAAATATTGTGAATCTGTCCTCCTTGAACTGGTTCAGTATTATGTGAGAACACAGTGCATTCCATGCCTGGTGTCTAGTTAGTCTTCCAGGCATCCCTAGCTGCCCATCCCCCTGTCCCCAAACTTATGCAGGGTAATAGGGCTGCTCTGCAATGCACCCAGGACTCTACTGCCCCAAGACTCTACTGCTTACAGAGATCACAGAGGTGGGGAAGGAGAAAGCCCCGCCTCAGTTTCACTTGTCCCTGGGCAGAGGTCCCAGGCTTGTTTAAGCTGAGTGCAGTAGCCAGGCTCTTGAAGTATTTGTAGCCCCCTGCTTGTGGTTGGTGGTTAGTTGTTCCTAAACTGTAAACACCTGCAAAGTGGTGGGTGGGAAATGGAGCCATTGCAAGGAGGGCATTTAATAGAACAGAATGGTCATCAATTCTGTGCTTAATGTGAAATGAATTAGCCCATTAACTGTTAATTCTTCCTTGTCCTCTGGGCTGCCAGCCCTGTCTGGCAGGTTCCACCTTGTGCACATACTTGTCTGTATACTGTTGCTGGCAATGCAAGATACTTGAGTGGCTGGAAAAGTTTGGGAGTTCTTGCAGGGCAGGGCAGGGCAAGGCAAGGGAGGAAGGGGGCAGAGCGCACAGCCCCCTGGGAACCACAAGCAGGAGTTCACACAGCGCTTGAGCACCAGGCAGCCCTTCCATTTCAACCCTGTCTGTCAATTTGGGTCTCCCCCCAACTCTCAGAGGAATCCTGCAGAAGGGTGGGCACAGACCCTGGAAAGCATGATCGTCTGGCTACCCCAGACGATGTGTGCATATTGGTGTTTTGGCAACAGTGCAATCCCTAAAACGTGAGGGTTCTACTTGTGAACGCTTCTGTCCAGGGAAAATTGTGAAGTGGTTCCCAATCAGTGGCATTCTTGGAGTGGTTCAAGTGCCGTATGTGTGTGCACCCTTTGACAACATTTTATCTATCTCTGCCTGAGCCATCTGGCAACATCAAAAAAGCATATTATAGCTTTCATGGTATTGAATAAATACCATTGTGTAAAGTACAGTTTAAGGTACTAAGATTTAAAGTTTGGTGCGTTGTGGGCATAACTGTGTATGGATATTAATTAATCCTTCATGTAATTACCTATATCAAACATTTGTGACAGGATCTATTCTGATATTGGGAGCTGACAACTGCATTTCTCCTTTGCCCTCCAGTATATAACATTACTTTGATGCTGATAGAAAACAGTACAGCAGCATATTTTTCTGATTTGTTGCCAGGGAAACTTTGGAAATCTTCCTTAAGGTAAAATCATTCATTGCCAATAATAGAAGATGTGTTATCATATCTGGCCTTGTATAACTGAGGAACCCTCTCACTTTCTTCTAAGTAAGGGTTGTTATGATGCTTAGACTTCTGCGAGTCAGCCAGTGATACTATGACCTAAAGCCATACTTCCTGTCTTACGTCACTGGTTTTCAACCTGTGGTCCATGGACCCCTGGAGGTTCACAAACTATGTATAAGGGGACTGCAAAAAATGTTTATGATCAATCAAAAATAAGTGAATACCCACGCTTACGATCCAAAGGGGTCTGCACCTCCATCCAAAATTTGCAAAGGGTCTGCAAATGATAAAAATTGGAAACCACTGTCCTAGACCAGGGGAGTCTAGGTCAACAGGACTTTTAAACAGCAAAAAGGATACAGTTACTCCTTTTAATGTCCATTTTATGGACTGTATTAAAGGTTACCATAGCTACCAACTACATGGTGGGTTATAAAGCTCTACTGACTTATCTGGTTTTCTCCTTTGTTTTTAATGGTGGGTTTGGAAGGTGGCCAGGCCAGCCCACTTTGCTTACCCAAGACAGTTTCAGGCCAAGGCACAGAAATCCATGGAGAGCATATGCAAGGAACTTACAGTTTCATAGTTGGTAGGGTTGGAAGGGACCTAAGCAGATGATCAAGTCCGACCCCCTGCCATAGCAGGAAAGAGTACTGGGGTCAAACGAATCCAGCTAGGTGATTATCTAGCCTTCTTTTGAAGACCCCCCAGGATAGGAGCCAGCACCACTTCCCTTGGAAGTTGGTTCCAAATCCTAGCCGCCCTGACTGTGAAGTAACGCCTCCTTGTGTTTAGCCTGCACAATCAACTTGTGGCTGTTATTCCTAGTTACTCTGAGTAGTGCTCGGGGTAATGGACTCTCCCGTTCCCTGCTGGTCTCCCCTGGTAAGTTTATAGATGACCACTAGATCCCCTTTCAGTTTTCTGTTGTGGAGGCTGAACAGGTTCAGGTCCTGTAGCCTCCCCTGGTAGGGCCTGCCCTGCTGTCCCCTGACCATGCGAGTGGCCCTCCTTTGGACCCTCTCAATGCTCTCCACATAATTCCTGAAGTGCGGTTCTGAAGTGCCCAGAACTGGACACAGTACTCCAGCTGTAGCCTGACCAATGCTGAACAGAGGGGGAGGATCACCACCTTGGACCTGCTTGTGATGCATCTATGGATGCATGACAAGGTGCAATTAGCCTTCTTGACCATGTCCTCCCATTGGTGGCCCATGTTCATCTTGGAATCAGTAATGACTCCAAGATCCTTTTCTGCCTCTGTGCTGACAAGAGGAGAGCTACCCAGCCTATACGTTTGCTGCTGGTTCTTCCTCCCCAGGTGCAGTTCCCCTCACTTGTCAGCACTGAATCCCATCCTATTCACATCTACCCAACCATGTAACCTGTCCAGATCTACTTGTAGCCTGTCCCTCCCTACTGGTGTGCCTACTCTCCCCACATCTTAGTGTCATCTGTGAATTTGAACAAGGTGCTTTTCACCCCCTTGTCCAAGTCACTGATGAAGATGTTGGGCATTGTGGGCCCAAGGACCGAGCCCTGGGGGATCCCACTGCCCACATCCCTCCAGGTTGAAAACGACCCGTCCAACATCACTGTCTAGGTGCGGCCTTGTAGCCAATTTGCAGCCTATCTGACTGTGTAGGCATCAACGCCATAGTCGCCTAATTTTTTAATGAGAATGGGGTAAGAGACAGTGTTAAAGGCCTTCCTAAAGTCTAGGAAGACTACGTCCACCATGACACCAGCTCTCTCTCATGACAGAGATGGGAGGGCAGAAGGTGTGCATATTTTTAGTAAGAGGAAACCTGCCAGTATAAGTGGAAAGAATTGAGTTTGACACCAGTGAGAGAGGATTGGGTGAGATAGTAGGAGAGAGGGGAGAATCTTGCATATCTGGACACTGGAGTTCAAGGATGAAAGCATTTCAAGAGTGACATGCAGGCAGGAATGCATTCTGTTGTGGACAATTGCAACAAGATAACATGGAAGACAAATGCCTTTGGTGATCCTAGCTCAGGAATCCCCTTTCTTGTCCAGGAGCTAGAATTATAGCAAATGGACAATAATATATATTAAAATGCCCCTTTCACATACATGCATCCTACTAGCAACCCTTTTGCTGTTACTGTCAAAGATGGGTTCATTTCTGGCAATGTCATATGCCAGTACAACAATCTGATCTTTAATCTTGTTGGGATAGCTACTATATATGCATGTAGACTACTATAACAACAGTAATAATAAAACAGTTTTGAAGGAAAGAATAATTATGGACATGGAATTAAATGACAAGTAAAATAAAATACAGTGTTGATTTGCCAAAAGTTGATCATGCCAGACTAATCTGTTCTGGTTTTGATAACTTATTTTCTACGCAAAGGGAATGTATCACTTTGGACTTCTGTAAAAACATTTGATTCGGTGCCATATGATAAATAATTACATAAGCAGGGGAGGATGGAAATTATGACAAGAATTGTGAGGTGGGCAAAAAGTGAAATAGATGACAAGGGGTGGTATTGAAAGGGAAGAAACAAAGCAATTTTTTTAGCTCTTACGGTAATTTTGGGCAAGCCTGACCCACAGATTTTGTTGACTTAAAAAAATCTAGTGGGTTGGATGGAGCTGCTTTTGAATGGCTCCATTACTATCTATCATCCTGAGAGCAGGTGCCCAAAGTTTTTCCAAAGGGCCCTCTCTTTTGGGGTGCATAGGTCTCAGTGTTTTTTATTCTTGTTCACTTATAAGCCTCTTGTAAGCTAAGATCAAATTATGTATTTTAGGTAGATAAAAGGTTGGTAAATGGCCCATGTTAGAAAAGGGTGTGGGAAATAAGGGAGGAGCAGGAGTAAGTGGGTTCCTCTTGCTTTCTTTCCCTCTTCCCCCTCCCACTGCACCCCTGAATATGAAGGACACTGAGGAGGACAATATGGTAGCAGGAGTATAGAGAGAGGCCTTGGGTTAATTGCAGTGAAGAAGCTGAGGAGAAACTGAGACCAGGAAGGGACAGGATGAGCCTGATTGAAGAAATTATTGTTATGGAGTCTCCAGGGGTATGACAAGAATGATGGAGGTTTGAGGTGGGTTCTGAGGAGCCTTGGGGTATGGCTGCTTTGACTCAGTCCTGTTGAACTGGACACTTTGTGTTAGCACTTGCACCAAAAAGCCCCAAACAAAACAAACCTAAGTTGGGACCTGGGGTGGAAGAGGGGCCAGGAGCAGGGATATGAAGGTTTGCAGTGTGGATATGCACCTGTGGTACAAGACCTTTCCTTAGGTAAAGGTGAAGACTGTGAATCCAAGTGGTGAAAAGCACATGTTTACATTAAAAGAGGCACAAAGGGCAGCAAGCCAAAGGAAATGGAAAGAGAAATAATTGGTTGGCTGAATAGGATGATGAGCAGGTTGGCCTTAACGGGAATTAAGTTTATGCTGAAAAACTTAATTACAGTATACAGATACTGGGATCAAGGGGAATTGACTTCTACTTTAGACAAAAAAGAACTGATGAATGCATGTTGAGAAGAATATGCAAAAGCAGGCAGAAGAATGTCAGGGACTGGTAGCAATCCTTTTTCAATAACTGGAGATAGTCACCATCCTCTTTCAAAATCATTTGGTGCCTTATGGTTTGATTGAGGAATGATGAAGTGCCTGGATAACCATGTTAGGTAGTGAAGTGAAAATGTTTATCAGTTTTACCCTCTGGACAGGGAAACATACTTTTTTGGTCTGCTTAGCACACCATAATGAGAATGAAAAATTGGTGCATCTGTCTGGCAGCTTTAATGTTGGAGAATATAGAAATTACATGTTTTATACAAGTTAGTCTTGGATGTGTCATAAATGCAGGGCCATGGATCATTTTCACTCTCATGCCCACTGCAACAACACTGCACCATGGGGCATCAAATACATCTGGCAGCTAGGTGCACAAAAAGAAGAAATGTCCTAGGGAGGAACATTTAGGCCCCTACTACACGTTACACTCAATACATGATTGACCAGTTAATCCCATCTTAAATTGTGACCCAGACAAATGTTCAGTCAATTAACAGCTTGATAAAAGGAGGGATAAGTTAAAAGTGATTCCACAAGATAACTGACTTTGTGGCTGATTCCAGTTCATCAAATGGCTATGTCATTAATCAAGTATGTGGCCAGGTGTGTGTGTGGACAGGGAGGAGTGCACCATACACCCCTGAGCCTGGGAGGCCACAGCTGATAGGACTCCCAGCTGTGGGAGCACATGCCCCTGCATCCTTTTGGCTGGGAGTCTGTGTCTGCTAATGGGACTCCCAGCCACAGGGACACATTGTGTGCCCCTGTGGCCAGGCACACAGGTCAACTGAGCTGGCTCCCAGTAGAGGTGCACCGATAGATTTTTTTTTTGTTTGTTTGATATCGCTGGCTGATTATTAACGAGCCATATCAGTCAGTACTGATCTGATTGCTAATATGCAGCCCAGAAGCTTGGAGAGCAGCATCTGGCTGGTAAGTCTGTTGTGGGGGAAGGAAAGGGTGTGGGGAGGGCAAATGGAAGCCTCCACAATGAGGGTGAGAGTGGGACTGGGGTGGGGCAGACATTGCACAGCTGATGTGGGGTGCAGGATAGAGCTGGAGCTCTTTGGGGGGCGGGGGCAGGTTACAGGAGTAGGGCAGTTCCTGTTGCTGTGCACACCCCAGGACACATGCCCCCCAGATCTGTGCAGAGGGCGAGGGTGGGCTCCCTCTGTGCACTCGGGGTTGGACAACTGTGCTGGGCTCAGGTTGCACTTGGGACAGGCGGTGGTAGTGCTAGGATGGTGAGCTACAGGGGGCTACAGACACCCCAAAATTTTCCATAGCCCCCCCCAGTGCTGCTGTCGTCCACCCTGAGTGCAGCCCAGGCCCAGCCCCCGCACCAGGAAGAGGCCATAGGGGGCAGCCCGCCCTCATCTCACACAGATCTGGGGGGCATGTGCCCCCCTGTGGAGCACATAGTGGTAGGAGCCACCCCTCCCTCCTGTGCTCCCCAGAAGAGCCGCAGGTCTGTCCCCACCCTTCCCCAGCTCTGCAGCGCCTGCCCTTCCCCCCATCCCACTCCCTCCCTCACTGCGGGGGCCTCAATCTGTCCACCATCCCCACACTCCTTCTCCCCACAGGCTTACCGGCCAAATGGTGCTCTCCAAGTTGGTGGGCTGTACTCCTGGCTGTGTGCATGCGTGCAGTATTTATCAGTGACACATCAGCCAAAAAAAAGCCAATTGCCGATTAATGTCAATTTTCCTTTTATTGGAACCAGTACAGTATAGATCATTATATCGGTACACCTCTACCTCTCAGCCATAAGAGCTTTCTACCTGCCTGTGCAGAGAGAGCCTGGAATCATCATCCCAGGCTTCCGATGCACTGGTAATAGAGCGTGATTGGGTCTGATGTGCAGTCCCACAATCGTGCCATGCCATGCATCTTTACCTGCATTTCTAGAGGGGCCCTTAATGAAAGAGAGCAAAGAGAAAGTGAAGACTAACAAGCATATTAAAGGTCAAGAAAAACCAAGGGAGAATATCAGAAGGTTACAACAAGAAAAATCCTCTATTAAGCCAAGTGAAGTGAAAAAAGGGAAAGAGAGAATATCACCCATTGAGAAGGAAGAACATGAACGGCAGTATGTAGGGAGATCTAGGTACAAAATGATAACTGATAAAAAGGGGAAATAGGGAAAGGTAAAGACCAAATGAGAGAGCCTATGAAAACAGTAATAAGCTAGAGTTGGGAGGGATAGAATCAGACTCCGATTTTCCTGAACTTGAACCTGTGAGAAATATGGGGATAGGTGAGGAAACAGGATCAGGGCAAAGGGGTGACAGCTCAAACTGTCATCAGATTCTTCCTCTGAAGAGGGCTATTAGGAAATAGATTCTCCTCCCCATCTGGGAGAGAAAATGGTAGTACAGGAAAGGGCATCTCAGGAAACACCAGTGGGGGAGAATGGAACAATGAAGCTACTTAATAAATTATGCCTGGAAATGGATAATAGGGAAAGAGAGATGGAAAGTTTGCCAGAGAAGTCATAGGGATTATTCCCCTAGGGTCAGATAGCAGTAGGAACCAGGAAGTGAGGACCGTAGAGAGAAGGATAGCAGGGTGAAGCAGGGAGTGGGTCAGTGGGAGGTTCTGAGAAGGAAAGAACAGGAGTGCAATTAGAAATTAGGATGAGAGAAGAAGAGATGGCACAGGCAGTTCAAGGGAGTTACAGGTAGGAGAAGACAGAAAAGATGGGAAGGAGAAGTAGTAAAAGGAACTGATTAATGGAGTATGTTCAGTCTGTATTATTTTGATTTTGGCAAGGTCTAGAGTTGGAGGTCTGGGGATCCTATTCACTCTATAACAGCTCTGCTTAACCTATGGCCCATGAGCCAAATCTGGCCCCAAAGCAGGGGTGATGCAGAGGGGGTGCATGCAGTGGTGCACCCCCTACAAAAAGGTGGTCCGCAATCCCTGCTGGCTGCTGCCGGTGGTAGCTGTGGGTGGTCACCAATCCTTGGTCAGCGCTCTCCCTCCCCCCTGCCACGAAGCGGCGGCTGCGGGAGGTCCCCTGCTTACCGCCAACGGGCTCCCACCACTGCCACACTTCCACCACCACCATGCACCCCACCCCAGCTGCTAAGAACACAAGTTGTTCATGCCCAAATGTGACAAGATCCAGCCCACAACATAGGGGAATCGGTGGCAAGTGTGGCAGGCCAGTAGGGGGAGCTCCTGCATTGAGCCTCCCACCTCACTACTCCTGTCAACCTTCCGTACTCCACGTGTATCCCCAGGGGCACCTAAGCCTTGGCAGACACCTTTTCAAGCCCCACCGCAGAGTCTGGGGGTAACGTGTGCTGCCACCACCCCAAGAAGGGACTGTCTGGGTCCTGTGTCCTCAGGGAAACACAGACCTAATAGTCCTATGGGTACTCGACTCAATACAAGAACTTGGGGCACTTCCCCAAGTCGGGGCCCAAAAAGGATAGCCTCACTTAGTCCGCAGACCCAAGGGGCATCCTAGGCATAATTAAACCCATGCCTCCCTCAGTAAGTCTCCTACACCACTCACAAAGGAGAGCTTTATTGCTCCTGACAGGATGAGGTAGAATAGGGTAAGAGAGCACTATCAAGGGATTACCATTGAGCAAAACAGTCTGGCTGAGGTTGCCATTTGATACGCAAATGCATCACTGTGAGCTGACTAGCTCTCTAGAAACACAAGTATCATCCAGAAGATGGTAGAGATCTGGCTCAGAGATTTCCAGAGAGAGAGCGTTTCAGATGGATCAGCCTCTCTCCCCGCGTCCTGATGCTTGTGCAATGCTGGAAAAATGGCTTCTCCTTTTTGAACCAGGCCCTTATATGGACTGGGCTGCTGAGGTCAGAAAGTCCAATAGAAGCCAGCAGTGTTGGCAACTAGCCAACCAGTTTAAAAAGCATCACTGGTTACCTGAGCGCATGAGCAGGTCACCGTCAGGTGACCAGAGGGACCACACCCTCCGTACCAGGCTTTTGTCACACCTAGGCAGGGAGGAAAATCCCCCCTCCCTTAGGAATTCGACCCCAGTGTCCCAAGCTGACAGGAACAGATTTCTGGAGAGAGACGCGAACAGTAGCATTTCTGCCACAGCAAGCAGCTCAATCCATCCTGGCCTGTCCCTTTCCCTGCCCTGTGCCCTGCCATTGATTACCTCTGCAGCCCTCTCTGCTCTCTCCCTCTTTCTTCTCCTACAGCAGGACAGGCATTACTTTACCCTCTTCCTCCCTTTCTTCCCCTTTCCCCAGCTTTCTCCCTACCCTTAGACAGATGCTATTTACAGAAGATAAGCTCTCTTCCTCTCTCATACCGGCTCCCTCTGACATATTAGCATCTACCTCCCTACTTTTTCCCTTCCCTAACGGAAGGAAAGTGGTGCCTGGTTGTGCAGCTGGGCAGCAAGCATGTCAGCCATGCTCCTAAGAGGTTGAGCACCACTTCTCTGACAGTTACTTTCAGTATAGGTTTCCCTTGATTTTTGCAGTACACGCGTTCTTGGAGAATGAGGCATAACTTGAATTCACATAAAGTGAGCCCACTTTACAATGTAACAAATAAGGATATGTTCTGGTGGTGGTGAGGGGGAGGGAGGGAGGGAGGCTGGGACTAGGAAAGGAGAGGGGTGTGGCGCAGCCCTTGGGCAACTGCGGGGGGGCTGCAGCAGAGCGGCAGGAACTGAGTGGGTGCAGGGCGTGGGGCATGGCTCTTGCTGTTACAGAGAGCTGCGGGCTGTGGGACTGTGCCAGGCTCTTCTCTGGGGGGTGTGGGCCCCTGGATCTGTGTGGGACAACAGCAGGCTCTGGCTGCCGGCTGGAACTGGCAACTCCACTGGGCTCTCCCCGGCACTTGGCAGGCAGGTTGGGGGGGGCTATGGCGAATTTTGGGGTGGCAGCAGCCCCCTTCCCAGTGCCGCCACTTCATTTCTGCAAGCAAGGCTGGGGCTAGCTGTGGCACAAGCCTCTTCCCAGTGCTCGAGGTGAGCAGTAGTAGTGGTGGCACTGGAATGGGGGCTGCTACCACCCCCAAATTCATCCTAACCCTCAAAACCGAGCACCAGGGAGAGCCCAGTGGTGCTGCCAGTTTCGGCTGGCTGCAGCAGCACCCCAGCCTGCAGCTCTCCTGAGGGGCACATAGCAGCAGGAGCTGTGCCCCCACCATCCTGCCCTACACCCACTCACAGTTCCTGCCACCTTGCTGCCTGCTGCAGCCTGGGGCCTCTGCTTCTCCCCACTCACCCCAGTCCATGCTGCAGCTGATGCCAGCTTCCTAAAGCTGCTGAGCTGCACTGTGTCCCAAACCGCCTGGGGCTCCGCTTCCCATTCATCCCAGCTGCTGCAGCAGATCTGGGAGCAGCTGACACCACCTGCCTGCACTGCAGCTCGGTGCAGCCCAGGGGCTAGGGTGAATGAGGAGAAGCGGAGACCCAATCATATATGAGTGAATTTACCTTGCATGTAAGGAATTTTGGGTAGAAAAAGCGTAATCACATAAGAACAATTTGCATATGTGGAACCTGCATAAATTGAGGGAAACCTGTATTTTGACTTGAGGCACCCCTCCACACCTTTTCTGAATTGATCAGAACCCCATTTTAAAATGTGTGTTTGTTACAACTGTGAGCTTTCATTTGTTAGCAGTCAGTTCCTCAAGTCTGTAACTTAGCCTCCTGGGCTTTGTCAGATAGTTTCAGTTATATCACTAAGTCTGAGGAGTGGTATTTGACCAAGTATCAGATGGAAGTAGTCTGAAGTCAATAGCCTCACTAAGGAAGGGACCTTCAGGGTTTGGCATATGAGCCAGTTTCTGAAATGCTATGGAGAGGTTGCTTGTATACAACTATTCCAACATTCCAAGGCACATGCTGGCAGGAAGACACAGTATCTCTCTTAAAGGCAACATTTTTAAAGCTTCCTTCCAGTATGGATCAGAAACAGACATAAAAAGGCATAATCTCTATTATCTCTCACTTCCTGCAGAGGAGTCAACATGCAGAACAGTGATTTTTAGCATTTCATTTTCCCATGAGACATGTAGACAAGTTTATTTAGTTAAATAAGATGTCTTTTATTAGATCAACTAAATAGCTGGGAAAATAATGTTCTTTTCAGGCTTTTGGGCACAAATACCCTGCCTGCAAAAAAAGGGTGCAAAGAATAATTTTCCCAACTATTTAGTTGGTCTAAGAAAAGGCATATTTATCCAAATAACTTTGACTGCTCATATCCTTAGACCAAAACAGCTACAACCAACATCCATGAGATATGCAGCCCACTCTCAACTAAGATTTTGACCAATATGCTAAATTCCCTGGCCATGTCCTGGGACGCCTTGGAAATGCTGCAGCCTTGAGAGTCCCTCAAGTGCACATGCTAGGAGCAAAGGGCACTGTCTGTCCATTCCAGTTGAACCACTGCAAGAAAAGAGCAAGAGATCATGTGTTTGGTAGAATAGAGGGACTTTTGCAATGAGAAATTAAAGGTGTTAAAGATGGTAGTTATAAAGTGATAGGGGGAGGCTGTGAAATACGTGAAGTGGAAGGAAGGAAGGAAGGACAGGCTGAGATGGAAGGAAGTTTTACAAACAAACTGATTTATTATGGGTAGTTCAGAAATACTACTCATCTGTGGGGAGGAAGAGTTACAAGGAATGGAGGGGGAAGAGAGGATTAAAGATGGTAAAGACTGGCTTCTTACAAAGTGGTCATTGTTAAATTTGCTGAAGAGCAGGGGTGTCAAGCACGTAGCCCATGGGCCACATCTGAATGAATTTATGGTTTTTGATTGCCACTGGAGATGAAATTTGGAAGTAGTTGCAGACAGGAAAAGGGGCCTGAGTGGTGTTTGAGGCATTAACCCTCTGAGTGCTGGCTGGGCTGAAACAGTGACTCTGGAAGGGAATATGGCCCACCAACCTATTTCAATTTGACACCCTAGCTTTACAGTGAAAGGAGGAGTTGCTTCTGATATTGAAGACATGGAAGAGTCAAATTAGATCTGTAAGGGAGGTATCCCTGTGGCATAATGGTTTAACAACAGAATTGTGTCAGTGCTTCTCTGGAGTTTTAGCAGCTGTGGTACATCATATGTTAAACTGAAGGAAGGTGCCAGAATCTTTTAACTATTGGCTATTAATATTGATAGTTAAAAGGAATGATCAGATATTATTAGGTAGGCAGTGGCTTCTTACCCTTCTGAACACAAATTACAAAATTCTGTCTAAAATCGTGTTAAAGAGACTGTTTAGAGTGGCACCAAGTTAATACATCCTGCACTGTCAGGCACATTAAAAGAATGTAATAGCAGATGTATTACCTGCATGAGATCTTGGACACCAGTACAGAGAGACAATGAAAAGTGTACTGTTATTCCCATAACCAAATAAGGCTTTTGACAAGGGTGAACCATTTATTTTTATGGAAGACACTATCTGTTCAAGCAAATTTTACCAAGAAGTTATAGCATAGTTCAGAGTTTTGTAAATAGATACAGTTAGCTTGCCCCTAATTAATAGAAAACTTTGATATAATTAATGGAAAAAATTTGAAGTTGTAGTTTAGGCTGTACTGTTCACTAAGCCTGAGCTTTATGTTTTTTCGTATTGTTGATCAGGGAAGCCCAAGGTATAGCAGAACAAAAGCTGGGTATAGCACCATTTGATCTTTTCCAAAAGTAGTGATATTTGTGGGTAAAATCAGAGTGTTTGTAACCACCCAAGAAGAAATTAAGATGCTCCAGGAGTCTCAGCAAGATTATGTGAAGGCTTCTGGAGACTTTAGAAAGGCTAAAGGAATCAAAACTCTGGCAGACTTTAGAATGACTAAAGCACGGATTCTCCGTCGCGGTGCCAGGGCACCCTTGGTTGCTGTGGGAACCTTTGAACGGTGCCACAGAAAATGTGAGGACATAAGCAAATAAAGGCAGACTTCAGGTGTGAAGGGCTAAGCAAACTAAGAAAGGCTCAAGATGTTTCTGCATGGCTCCTCCCATAGGCAATGTGTAGGGTGGGCATAAGGCGGGGGATGTGCTCCCCCCCAAGATTGGCTGTCACTGGCTTCTGCCCACAGTCAGCACTTGCTGCCAGGCACCCCCCCCCCAACACCGCTGCTGGTGGGTGGTCTGCACTCAACAGCATGGTACCCCACAGTCTCGAGAGGCACCAGTTGCTTGTGGCTGCTCCCCACCGCCGCTGCCCCTCCCCTCTCCAAGGAGGTAAGCCCTGTAACAAATGCACTAGATTTTGAAATGAGGCATCACTCAATTCACAAAAGTTGTGGAGGCTGTGTTGCTAACTGGTTCTAGCTTATAGAGACTAGTGTAGGTGCAGACCCTCTTGAAGGATAACTCAGCTTGATTCCCAAATTACTTCTAATTAGGACCTGGGACTGGGTCTGCCTTGCTGGTCCTTGGTTCTTTACAGTTAAAGAAGGGTGAGTGGGCAGATAATCTAGCAAGGATGAGACTACATTATGAAACATAGGTAATGTCTCAGGGGTAGACAGAGCAAAGGATGAGACAGTCTAGTAGGCTGGCATTCATAGTGTTGGAAGCTCAGCCAGAAGCTACTGCAATGGAGTGGAAACATAAGACTTGCTGCATACTACTAATGTAGCCTAAAGAGCTTCTTGGAAGCAATGAAAGGAAGAGCAAGTCACTAAGGAAATATATGAAAAAAAGCAAGAACTTGTAGAGACAAAAGCAAGAAAGTAAAGGTAAAAATGAGTTATGCCTCATAAAAAAAGTTTAAGATGACAAGAGGGGGTTCTGTAAACGTGTTGGTGAGGAAAGACAGACCGATGGTCCAGTGCCAAATAGCCGGGCTGAGGTATTAACATAAGGCATAAAGAAGGAAATGTTGTTCAGCAGCTATTTTGCGTTGCTCTTCACAAAAAAAGTGTAACCAGACATCTAACAAACTTAATATAGACAAAGGAGAAGAGTTCAGGTCCATGATAACTAAAGTGTGAGTCAAAGAGCTTTTCATTAATTTGAATAAATTTAAGTCAGCAGAATCTCACGCTGCATCCCAGGGTGCTGAAGAAACTGGCAGGAGAGATATCAGAACCTGTGGCAATAATGCTTACAATGCGTGGGAGGCAGATGAGGTTCTAGAGACTACAAAAAGAATTTATCTTTAAAAAAAGAAAAAGGATGAGTTGAGGAATTATAGACCAGTCACCCTGACTTCACTGCCTAGGAAGCTACTGGCGTGGTTCTAAAGGAGTCAATCTGTAAACATCTGGAGGAAGAAATGCTAATCACTTTAAGGCAGCGTGGATTTATTAAGCACAAATCATGTCAAACTGACTTGATTTCCTTCCTTGACAAATTAACTGGGTGGATGAAAGGAATGTAATATGTAGATAAAATATACTTGGCCTTCACCAAGGCTTTTGATATAGTCTTGCATGACATTCTTATAAGAAAACTGGAGATATGTGGGCTGGATAAAATGTATATGCGGTAGATAGATAGCTGGCTTTATAACTGTAAGCAAACAGTAATTATAAATAAATCAGTTTCAGAATTATAGGAGGTTTCAAGGGGAGCTCCACAGGGGTCCACCCTGGGTCTGCTTTATTTACTATGTTTGTTAATTATTTGAATGATGAATTTGAGAGCCTCCTGATCAGGTCTGCAGATGACAAAACTAGGAATGGTAGTGAATACATG
>JAGPOW010002908.1:82373-103852 GCA_030014935.1 Caiman crocodilus
AAGGTAGGAGTAGAATTCAAAAGCATTTTGATAGAGGGTTGGGCTAGAGACAGCAAAATGAAGTTCAGCACAGCATGCAAAGTGCTACATCTAGGTAACAATAACCAAACATACAAATATAGAATGGGAGATCTCTGCAATGCTGCTATTCAGGCAGTTAATGAGCTGGGAGACTTGGTGGATCTCATACTCAATGCAAGTCAGCAATGTAATTATGCTTCATCTGGAGTATTGTGTACAGTTCTGAGCTCCACATTTTGAAGGAGAATATAAAGAAGGATCTAGAGCAAGCAACAAAAACAATACGTGCTTGGAAGGCAAGTTGTTTGAGGAAAAGCTAGGACCATAGAAAAGTAAAGCTGGAAAGTCCAGCTAGTGCAGGGGTAGGCAACATTTTTTGGCCAGAATGCCGAAAAACACCACAATGCCTACCTCGGAAGATGCTGGAGTGCTGGCATGGCATGGCAGAAGAACAAAATGAGGGCAAGGAGTACATGGCAGGATGCCCTGCTGGTGCCCCTTGCCCCCCCAGCCAAAGCCCCTGACCCCCAGCCCTACTGCCTCTTGTTCCCTACCCAAAGCCCTTGCCCCAGAACCCAGGCTATGTGGCTAGCAGCAGCCGGCTCTGGGCAGCTGCTGGAGCCCGGGCTGCTCCCAGCAGGGCTTGAAGTGTCCCAGCTGCCTGCTGGGAACAGCCTGGGATCCCAGCTGGCGGCAGCTGCCGCCACATGACCAGTGGTAGCCAGGAGGCTCCAAACAGCTGCGCTGGGCTCTGGCACCAGCTCCTCACCAGCACATGTCTGAGCAGGTGGTGGGGGCAGGGCCTGAGGCAACACAGCCTCAGTCTCCTCCCCCCCCCCCCCCCCCTGCTCCCAGCATAGAGGTGATGAGCCCAGCACAGCTGCTTGGAGCCAGCCTGGGCTCTAGGCAGCAGGCAGCGGCAGAGTGCAAACAGCTCTGCTGGGCTGCATAGCTCCAGCATCAGCTCCGTGCTGGCAGTGACTGCATGGGCACCTCAGGGCGGGCTGCATGCCCAGGTGTTTGGAGCCTCCCAGCTGCCGCTGACCACGACTCTGGGAAGCTGCTGCCAGCCGGGATTCCAGGCTGCTCCCAGCAGGCAGCTGAGATGCTGCAAGGCCTGCTGGGAGCAGCCTTGGCTCTGTTGCTGGCAGCAGCTACCCAGAGCCGGGGCTGGCTGCGGTGTGCCAAGCAAAATGGCCTTGCGTGCCTCGCTCGGCACACATGCCGGGGTTGCCAACCCCTGAGCTAGTGCCTTGCTCAAGGTAGGATTACCCCTAACTAAACCAGCAAAGTGTCTGTCTAACCTGCTCTTGAAAATTTCCAAGAATGGAGATTCCAGAGTTTCTCTAGGAAGCCTGTTTCAATGTGTGACCATGCTCAGAGTCAGAAAAAAGAGTACGTGTAGTAATTTGCATATATTTGCATATAATACCCATAGCTTCCAGCCTATTAGAGACAGGATGGCATTGGTGGGAAACTTCACAGAAGGAGGAGTGGGGAGTGGCGGTGGGTAAACAATTAAAAGGGAAACATGCTGACCTAATGTGGATGGTTGTAAGAAATATCTTGTTGGTGAGAGAAGTGCAACACAGATGGAGCTTGACAAACTCATCAAGGTGCCCAAGGGAGAGGTGCAGGGAAGAAGAAAGTGGGACATACTTTGGGCAAGTATACGTGAAAAGAGTGTGGGAAAGGATCTGCCAATTTCTGAGTATCACCAAAATAAACCTGTTGTTAGCGCAGGAGATGGTACTATATGGATTCATACCAAAGAGACCAGAGGAAAAGTTATTAAAGACTTACTAGCCTATGTTAAAATTAGATTATGGAAAGTAGGAAACCTCTGAGTTTTTAAGGGTTTGGCTTTTGCTGGCTGAAAGAATGCCTGAAGCTGGGGCTGCATGAGCTCAAATACTACATCAGTCAGAACAAGGAAGAGATCAAAGAAATAGAGGACAAGTGGAGGAAAAAGAACGAATGCACTTCTTTCCCTGAATCAACAAAGAGGACTGATGGGAAGGGTGGGGAGTTCCAGTTGGTTATCAAGGTACTAGATTTTCATAGAGTCCTCCATGAAGAAAAAGAGTTCTGTAAGATTTTTTGATGCATGTTGCTTAAGGGTTTAATTTATGTATGTGTATGTTTTTGGATATGTAGTTCTTTTGCAATGTGAAGTTTTGGTAAAATAAAGATGCTCAATTTGTGAAGCTTTGTAGGTATAGGGTGATACGTGTGTTTTTAATACAATTTGTAAATAATAGTTTTTATATAGGTTCCAATCAGTATGTTTGCCCAATATGGGCCATGTGTCTTATAGTCATACTCAGTGTTAGTTATATTTAATCAGCTTCATAGATGGTTTCCTTTACTGAGAACATGCTGCTTCTGGCAGCAGATTAATGCTAGGCAGTATATTTAATGAGGATTCCTTGTACAAAAATGGAAGATGAGGAGCTTTTTTTTTCCCCATTCTGGTTGGGGGGAAAAACTTCCTCTTTGTATTTCTAAGTATGGTACTTGAAGAATCCCTTTTTCTTGCCTCCTATGTCCCTTGCCAGCTGCATCTCAAATTGCGCCTTCACCTTTCCCTGCATGCCCATGTGATGCTCTTAAACTCTTCCATAGTATTTTGCCAAGTTTCTACTTACAGGATTCCTTTTTGAGTTTCAGCTTCTTAAAGAGATTGCTGTCTAGTCAGTTCGATCTCCTGTTGCACTTCCCTTTCTTCTGTTGCATTGGGATAGCTTGCTCCTGAGCCTCTAAGAGGGTCTCTTTAAAGCATATCCAACTCTCCTCTCTCTGTCCCTCTCCCTCTCTGCCCTTCCCCCACCCCTCTTGCCAGTTGAGCAAGGTAATTATGTGTAGCTTGGAAAAAAGGTGGGGAGGGGGCATGACAGCATTTTTTTTAAAGATGTAAAAGTCTGTTGTGGAGAAGAATAACTTTTTCCTCATCACAGAGGGTAGAACACAAAACAGTGGTTTTAAATAATAGCAAAGTCAATTTAGATTTGATCTTAGCAAAATATTCTTTGCTGTTAGAACACTGAGATGATGGAATAGACTGTCCAAAGGAGCTGGGGAATCTTCTTCTCTTGATGTTTTCAAGAGGAGACTAGATAAGCATTGGTCAGGGAGGATTTAGGAATAACACTCCTGCATTTGTGCATGAGATTGGCAAAGTAGCCCTTGAGCTCCCTTCCAGCCCTGTGGTTCATAGAATCAGAGATTCTAGGGTCAGAAGGGGCTGCAGTGGGCCATCTAGTCTGACCCCCCTGCTCCTGGCAGGCAAGAAAAGGGTCACCAAACCTCGGATCATATGATCCCAGCCAGGTGCTTGTCCAGTCATCTTGAAGACCCCCAAAGATGGGACGAGCACCACCTCAGTTCTACAATTCTGTCTTGTGATGCTGTGAGAAAAGGTAGTGGGGTTCCTTAAGGGAAGGTAAAAGGAAAGTGGGTGGTAGGTGGATGGTACTACAAGATAAATGTGGAGGGCAAAGTAAAACAGAAGCTTGCAACCTGTTTGGTTAATAGTGTTAATTACCTGGGACTGTTGAATATGACATGCAAGAAAATGGGGGAAAAAATCATATACTGGAAGGTTTAGATGTAACGGTGATAGTGCCTCAGATATATGCACTTGTGCGATCCAGACTGACGCTTTGGTCTGAAGTCATACAGCTTCTGAGATCAGAAAGACTACCAAATAAGGATAAAGAAAATGATGATGATTAATGCATGGTAAGTCAAAGTTAAGGATTTGTGGAAGAAAGAATTTGCCCAAGAATGGACGTATGTCCAGGAGCCAGAAAATTGTAGCACTTTAATGTACTGCCCCTTGGAAGAGAAGTTTAAAAAAAAGTGTTGGCATTTTTCACAACCTATTTTTAACTACTTCAAAGGGGAATCATTGGGAATATGGGTACTTCATGGGATTAAAATATAAAAAATGGGAGGGGCAGCTTTTGTTAGTAAGGGTATGTTTTTGTGTCTTAAAGGATGACCGGGCAAAAGTTGTTCAAGATAGCGTTAAAGAGAGCAAGTGTAACGAGGTGTGTTGTTTTGGTGAGTAATCACATGGTGCTGAGTTTGTAGAGCAAAAAGCCTGCCAAACTTGTTTGGTATTTAGAAACAAAGCAGCATACAAAGATAAATCTGTGTAAATACATGCTTTTTTATTTTGATATTAAAATAAAATGATTAGAAAAAAGACCAAAATAAATGTTGGTATCATATTGAATAGCTTTATGCCTAGGGAAGGCAGAAAGGCATACACAGTGGCTTAGCATTTCATGCTGCTTTGCCCTGTAGCTACAGTTTCAGTGATAATAGCTGTCGGCAAAAGTCAATGCAGTTTTCGAATAACTCAGTTCCCCTGTGGGTTGATAACATGGCAGAGAATGCACAGTATCTAATTTGGAAAGATGAACAAGAAAGTGAGGTGCTTGCAGTTCAGCTTTATGAACTACCATTTGTATGCTTTGTAAGGGAATTACTGTGTTATTAGATTCATTTCACAAGACAGTTTGGGGAATGTTGCTGATCTGCTAAATGGCACCTGTGCACTTTGCTGGAGACTTTTTTTTTTAAAGTATTTCAATTAAAGCAGAAATGTAGTTGCTATTGCAGACTTTAAATGTGAATATTGTATTAATTTTTGCTGAATTGCACCGTGCATCTACTGCTAGAAGTAAATCAATGAAGTGGGGGAGGACAATACAATTTACTTTTTAGCCCAAATAGTCTAGGTTAGGTACTTTCCCAGGGAGTGAGAAATCTCTATTCCAGCCCTCCCTCCAAGCACCATCCAGAGGGGTTGGAATCTGTATTTCAGCAAAGTGCTCGAACCACCAGGTGTTGCCTAGACCCCTCTTTTCAGCCTTCCTTTTGAAGCTGGCTCAGTGTACCTTGTATTTATTGTTTATTGGATAGAGGTAGTTAGCTGTGTTAAGCTGAAGTTAGGCAGAAGGTAGGGTAGAGTGGTTTAGTACTTTTCTTCAGCAATCCTTCACAGTAGAAGATGATTGTCTTCCATGATTGTCTTACCTATGGGTCCGAAGATGGCTGACGAGGCCAATTTGGGATCGACAGACTCTGCTGCAGCTCTGTTGCATGTTTCGTTATGAGGTGGGTGGCTCCGGATTCTTGATTCTGTTTGTGACATGCTGTTTCTGCTGTTCCTGCTTTCCCATTTCCTGTTGTTGTCATGAGATTTCAGAGTATTGAGATCCTTGCAGCAGACTCTTCCTCCCTTTGGGGTGGCCCTGGGCAATAGTCTCCCATGAGTTGATCTCAATGTTACATTTTTTTCAAGTTGGGTTTGGGGACATCCTTGAAGTGCCTTCTTTTGCCTTCTTTTGAGAAGAAAACTTACTTTTGGGAGTTTGATGTCAGACATCCAGATGACATGGCCAGCCCAGCGAAGTCGATGTTGGATGATCATCATGTCATTGGTCATGGTGTCTGCTTACAAGGGGACGCTAACATTGGTGTGCCTGTCTTCCTACTGAATTCAAAGGATCTTCCGCAAGCAGTGTTGATTTTACTTCTCCAGTGACTTGAGGTATCTCCTGTATATTGTCCTTGTCTCAGCTCTGTACAGTAAGGTAGGGAATATGGCTGGTTGATAAACTATGAGCTTGGCCTTGAGTCTGATGATATGATCCGCAAACACCCATTTTTTCAGGCATCTGAAGGCTGCACTTGCACATCTGAAGTTGGATTTCTTCATCAACGTCAGCTTTCTGTGAGATTGTGCTTCTGTGGTAAAGGAAATAGTGTTCTCCAGAGTCTAGCCATGAATCTGAATTACTGGACCTGGGGTCTGCTCATTAAGAGCTTATTGATGGAGGACTTCAATCAATTATTTGGATTCGGGTATTTAAAAGCCTAGTAGCAAAGTTCGCGGACAATACCAAATTATGGGGGAGTGCGGCGATGCTGGAAGACAGGCTGAGGATACAGTCTGACCTGAACAGGCTTGCAAGGTGGGCAGATGCGTGGAGCAAAACCTGATGATGTTTGACAGGGAGAAATGTAAAGTGCTCCATCTGGGGAGAAATAATTTGCAACATATTTACAGGCTTGACAGTGCTACACTTTTCAGCACCAGAACTGAAAGAGACTGGGAGTCATGATAAATCGCAGAATGAACGTGAGCCACCAATGCGATTCCATAGCTGGCAGAACGAATCAAACACTGATCTACCAATGCTTGTCAAGTGAGACTAGGGATGTCATCCTCCTAATCTACTCAGCTTTGGTGAGACTGCAGGTAGAATATCACATCCAGTTCTGGGTGCCGCACTTCAACAAGGATGTGGATAGTCCATAGGAGGGTTGTGTGTATGATTAGGGGTCTGGAGAGCAGGCCATATGAGGAGAGGCTGAAAGACATGGGACTTCAGCCTGGAGAAGATGAGACTTAGAGGGGACTTGGTGGCAGCTTTTAAGTATATAAGGGGCATACATCAGGGCCTGGAGGAGCATTTGTTCACCAAAGCACCCCAGGGAAAGACAAAAAACAATGAACACAAACTGCTAAAAGATTGCTTCAGATTGGACATAAAGAAACATTTCTTTATGATTCAGGTGTCCAGGGTCTGGAACAGACTCCCCTCAGAGGTGGCACTATCACCTACCTTGGAGATCTTCAAAAAATGACTGGACATGCACCTTACTGGGGTCTTCTGACCCCACCAATCTTTCCTGCCCAAGTACCAGGGGGACTGGACCTGATGACCTTGTGCAGTCCCTTCTGGCCCCTAACATCTGTGAAATATTTAAATCAAGAGAGGATCCCAAGCAATAAGTAACAGGAAAATCCTGTTAATCAAACTGTTCATTATTGTTTATCAGCAAGTCCCAGTTTTGATTGAATTACCTTCCTCATTAACAGGAGGTTTTCAATTTCTACTAAGTTAGAATATAGCAAGAAATTGATTAGCAATCAAGAAAAACACGTTTTTGAGGAGTTGTCCTTAGAACCACTGAGGCAAAATGAGTATATCAGGAGGAGATACTTATCAGAGTCTTTATGAAAAACATCTCTTCCTACACATAAACATCAGTTAATTGCAAAGGTATATTTGCTACACTAATTAATCAAGGATTCACATATCACACAGTTACATACCAGACACACAGAAGCCTGCTTGAAATCATAAATATAGTAAGTTAAGCCTGAAGTGATGCCTCCTTTTTTTTTTTTTTTCAGAAGGTCCGGCCGCAAACTTGCATTCTTTTGCACTATGCAGTTGTCATCAATATTTCATATTTTAACTTTTGTGAGTAAACCCAGCTCAGCTTGAGTTTCACAGTCATCATAGAGAATCCAAGTGCCTCTTCACAGATGCTGATGATGGTGGACTTGAAGGCACCCCAAGCACTGCCAACATTCTCCCAGTGTTGATTGAAATTCACCAGTTTTCCATTGAGGCACTGGTGGAAGAGGTCTTGCTTGATTTGGGTCCTTGAGTCTTTTGACTTTAATCTTCCATCAGCATTTCTTCTGCTTCAGCCATTGTTTGAGAGCCAGTTTGAGTGATATAATGAAGTGGATGAGTTGGTGATCAGTCCAGCAATCAATCAACAGATCCTAGCAAAGCTTAGATGACGTGAACACCTTTGGGTTCCCAGACACAAATGTAGCCAGGCTGGTGTCAGTACTTAGATTGTGGGTGTTACCACGATGTCTTGTGCCTGTTTTTCCGGCAGAACATGGTGTTGGTAACAGTGAGTCCACGTTCTGTGTATTTGGACAAGAGGAAGGTGCTGTTGGAGTTGACTTTTCCTACTCCTTCCTTGTTTTTTGTTCCATTCTAGAGGTCTGTGTCCCTTGTGAGTCTGCATTGAAATCACTGAGAAAAATAAGCCTGTCTGCCTTCAGAATGTCAGAAAGGACTTGGTCAAGGCTGGCGTAGAATTTCTCCATGGTTTCATTGGTAGTGTCAAGAGTTGAGGCATATATTCCGATGACAGTGGCATATTGGCTTCCCGCCAGTTTAAGGCAGAGAGTTGTGTGGTGCTCATTAATTTCAATAAGGGAAATACCCTTCCAAAAGAATGTATAGCTGCCTCCATGTTCTTTGAACTGCCCATCTCCTGTCTGCCAGGTCTTCTCAGTGCATCAGTGTTATGTCACCTTTCTCAAGCCAGTGCTCTGGACATTCACTATTAGGATTGTCCATAAAGGTCCTGATGTTCCAGGTCCCAACATTATTTATTTGTCTTTGTTGATTTTGACCACAGTAAAGTTGATCCCACAGGACTCAGTTATCCAGTGAGGAAGAAGGTAGACAAGCTATGTGTAGGGTAACTTTTCTAGGTACTCTCCACATGGGTTGAGCTGATCCCAAAGAGGGCTGCTCAGTTGCAGTTACCGCTGTAGAATTGCACTCCTGCCTCATCCCAGTGTTAGATGACATTCTTGTAACTACCTCCTTTGTGCCAGTTCATGACTGGGAACTTCCAGGCCTCACAGTCCTCATCCCATTAGGTTCCTGTACATAAGCACAGAGGCTCCTCCAATGCACTGTAATTTTGGCATGTTTAAGCAGACATGAGTAATCAAATCTGCTGGAATGTGGCAATTACTATGCTCCAGCAGCCTCCCGCATCTTGTATCAGCATCCCCATGCTTAAAAATGGCAGCAGGGGTGCTTGAACTAAAGGTCATCAAACAAGCTTTAATTCAGTCGCCCTACTGCCATTTTGAATGCAGAGACACTGATACACAAGACATGGCTGCACTTTAATTAGAGTAGGTCTTGGAGCCACTCTAATTAAACCATTGCCCTTATCCCCCCCCCCCCCACCCCAGGAACACATGTAAATAGTACCCACTGTCACTGACTGGTTGCCAAAGGGCTTAACAATGTGCTAGAAATGCTGTTTTCATGGAGGACACCTGTGTGCGATTTCTTTTGTTGTGATGCTGGTGCACATTAACTCCCACATGGTTCTTGACAGAATGGGACTTTAATTCAATGGCAAGGAGGCTAAGACAGCTGGAGATCTCATTCTGCTGCAGCCTTCATCTGTCCTCGCAGCTGTTGAGGTTCTGACATCTGCCTGCTTTGCCATTGAGGACTTCTAGACCCATGGCTGGGGGCTAGGCAGACTTATTATAGTGGCAACCTGTAGTTGGCATATCACACCATGGTCAAAAGATATATGTTGCTTTTGAGAAAGGAAAGCATTGGCTTCTACTGTCCCCACCACATCATCATGGGACTGCTGCTGCATGTTTTGTGACTCAGAGTTACTCCTGTTTATTTTGCAGTTAACCTTCCCTGAAGGTAATTACTCTATCTACCACCTGTGAACACACTGGGTAGTAGTACAGCTGTGCCACCAGAGGGTAGTTTAGAGGCAGAAGCTTTTGTAGCTTTTAACAACCAGCCTTGTCAGATGCACCTCTATGATACCACCCTGCTCTACCTTCTACTGATGAATTAAATAAAATGGATAAGCAACATATGAAATGTTCCTGCCCCACTGGGAGGACAAACCCAGGCAGCTCTAGGACTCTCTTCCTTTCTCTTATCTGTGCACATCTCTGAGCAGTTTCACTGAGCAGCATCTACAGACTCCTTGGATATCTTCAACAGGCAGCAGATGCTAGCTGGTGTTCTCTGCTTGGTGTCCCTCCTTGGAACTCCTTTGACCTGCACTCCTGTTCTTAGTTTTTCATCCTTTGTTCCAAATATTTAATTGGTATACAGTTAGTGGATCCCCTTTAACCATTGAGGCAGGCTTACCTGGCCAGCCAGCATGTAGCCTGCAACATATTACTTACTATACTTCCACACTGCATGTAGAATAAGATCACAACCTGTATATAAGTTTCAAAATATGTCAGTAAAAGCAGAAAAATGCTGTTTGAGGCTATAAAGTGAAATGAGATTCTGCCCTAAATATTAAACCAGGACAGTAGTTCTTTCCTTCCTTGTCCACAGAAGAAACAAGGTATTTCCATTTGGCTTTTTGCACATTTGTTGGAGAATTCCATTATTTATCCAAAATATCTCCTACTCAGTGCAAGTCAAATTAATTGCACAACCCAAAATTTGCCAGCTCATAAGGCCTAAACAACGTGCATCAGCAAGCTGTTTCTTGGCTTCTTCTCTAGAAGAGTCCTGTTGGCCAGCTTTCTGAAAGTGTTGCTAGCACTTTCAGAATGACTGCTTTGACATAAGACCAGAACCAGATGGCTCTTATTTGCCATCCTGATACCTTCTCACAAATCACAGGCTGCCTCTGATTATCATTCTTTGCATTGCCTTGGGGAGTCTCATGTGACTGATGAGTACAATATTTACCAGTCATTCAAAAGCAGAATGGAAAAAAAAGAAGGAATACAATATCAAGGCATGGATGTTCCTGGTGGGCAAGTCCCAAGACAGCTCCTTTCTAACCATCTCACACAGAACAGTCAACACTGCCAACTGTGGAGGAAGAGAGGAGACAAGAGTGTTATTGTGTTGAGATAAATCTAAGATGAGACCCTCCCCCACCCTTGCTTGTCACAGACACAGTTAGAAATGGCTCTCTTTTTGAGTTTCCCTTTATTCCCTCCAGACCCTTTTCAAGGACCATTCTCCTGGCAGCCTTCTTCAACAAGAGGGGTCATCACCGTCTCTTTCAGGGAGGTGGAATGCATTCTGGCCCACCTAAGAGACAGAAGTTCTTCAGTCCATGCTTTCTGATCCCAGAAGGAAAAGGAGTGTGGAGACCAATCCTGGACTTGAAGCTTCAATGGATGCATCTTTAAACTCAAATTCAAGATGGTCATATTAGCAGAGATTTATTTAATCTCTAATAGAAAGCTAGTATATCTCAACATGCCGGATGCTTATTTTCCTATAAATATCTAACCTTTCTACCTGAAATACCAATGTTTTGTTGCAGTTCAGAGTCCTCCCTTTTTCACATCTCTACAGCCCAACAAATCTTTACTGTGCACTAGTATTCAAACAAGTGTCAGGCACACCTCTTCTCCAGGCAAAGGAGCTCCATCCCCAGACTAATAAAATAAACCAGATATCTGACTTGTGTGTCTTAAAAACTTCAAACCAGGGCATGATACCACCCCTGGACCCATCTTCAGGTCCCCACACTGCCCTACCCTCTGGTGTGAAGGCAGGAAGCAGCAGCTGGAGAAAGGAGAGGGAAGCCTGGAGACTCCGGCTGCTATTGCAGGCAGAGTAATAGGGGCAGGTGGGTGAGAGCCTGGAGGTTGGAAATTAGCCCCTTACAGACAGGTCACTATTTGGACAGTTCTGCCTCAAACCATTAACCGTTTCCAGGAAACCTGATTCTCAACATTCTACAGCTGTAAAATTACTTGTACAAAATTTCTCTGGCTGTTTTCCCCAAATATATTGAAAATGTCATACCAAAAATCACGTGAAGAAACAGCAGGGTGAGCAGCTCTTGGGAGCCGCTCTAATTAAAGTGCCTGCAGCATCTCATGTATTCGGCAACCCACATTTCAAAATGGTGGTGGGTGGGCTTTAACTAAAGCTGGTCAAATGAGCATACATTAACTAAAGCTCAAACGAGCTTTAATTAAAGCATCCCCACCCCCATTTTGAAGTGCAGAGTCAATGAATACATATTATGGCTCATGGAGCATGCTAACTGAATTAACCAAGTCTGCTGCGCTGTGCTAATTGGCATGTGTTGGAGCAGATATCATGTACTTGCATAGGTGCCCAGCAAGTCTTTGATCCTGGAATTGGGTCTCTCTGTTTCTGTGTAAATGTGTACATGCATTGTCAGTGTCCTGTGGAAGTTAGTGGTGCTCCATATGAATACTGTGGTTCTGTGATGGCAAAGTAAAGTACTGAAAAGTTAAGAAATACTTCAATAAAGACTGCCCAGGCAGAAAATTAATTCTTCTTCTTTCTGTTTTCCATTTTGATAATTTAAATATATGATCACCGGCTCCTTTGTTCTTTTTTTCTGGAGAAAGATGTCCCATTTAAATCAGAGCTTGCATTGTAATGCTGGGCAAGCTTGTTTAAAACCAGGCTTAAGCAATTGGCTGCTAATTGTGAGTTTCTCATCTCAATACCCCAAATGAAGCTCTGAGCATGGATTTGGAGAAGTTCCAAATACTCGCCAGCTCACAGTGACTTTAGCTGCAGCTGTGAGTACTCAGCAATTTGGAAACAAACAAGTGTCAGGCATTTCAAACTGGCACTTAGTCACTGAGGAATCCAAAATCAGTGGGTATTTTCATAAATTTTGGCTGCAGGCTTTTTATGTCTTGGTTTCCCCCATCTGTAAATTGAGAGTATTAATATCTCCCTACACTGCAGAAGTGCTGTGAAAGATGTATTCATTAATGTTCATGGAGTTGGATACTTTCATGATTAGTGCTATAGAAAAGTTAATGAGGAGATAAAATATTTAAGAGGCTTGGTTATAGGCGGAAAATAAAGCTTGGAACCATACATTAAACAATGGACAAAAAAAATGGACAGTGGCTTCATAATGCATGTATGAAAGAGGGTAGGATTAACATTACACGAACAGTTCTTTTTCCAGTTTCTGTGGCTTTATGAAGTTGCTGGTTAGGCTTACCCTTCCATTAGTTCCATCCCAGAGGTCTGTAAAAGTTGCCACTTAGAGCTCAACATTACACTTTCACACTGCCTTAATCTGTGAACATGGGTATTCAAAAGTCTTGTAGTAACTCAAGGGAGATTTATAAAGATGGAAATTAGACTTTTTTTAACTTGTGGCTGTAGGGGGCAAGATCAGGAACAGTGGTCTCAAACTGCATCAGAGGAAGTTTAGCTTGGAAATTAGGAAGCACTTTCTGACTGTGGGGGTGGTCAAGCATTGGAACAGGCCACCCAGAGAAGTTGTGGAATCTCTAACCCTGGAAATGTTCAAGAACAGGTTGGACAGACCCTTGGCTGAGTTGGTTTAGTCAGGGTGATCTCGCCATGAGTAGGTGACTGGAGCGCATGACCTCACGAGGTCCCTTTCAGTCCTACTTTCCTATGGTCCTATGAACCTTGAATCCTGAACATTTGATTTTCTGTTTGATCCAAGAGCCTGAACAGTGGATTTGTGGATTAAGAAGAATTTCTTTTGTTGTGGTTGAGAGAGAATGTGTTAGGAGAGCACTGCTTACTATCAAAAGCTTTTGATATTCAAAAGATTTTAATATTCTCTGTTGCATAACTCCTGGGTGCCCCCCCCCCCCCCGATTAATCAAGTCATCAGTCTGTATTAAGGACATGTCTACAGCTGGGGTTATTCTGGAATAATTTAGATTCACACCCTACCCTAATCCAAAAAAAATTCCAAATATAGACAAACCTTAGTAGTTATGCAGCTTTATTACTGTAATATATTTCCTTCCTTTCCACTTTGTTTAGTAGGTGCCAATTCCTATGTAACGGTCATCAACTTGCAAAATGTTGTCTGTGAGTACATATGCCTGTAGGAAGCCCATTTAATTATTCACAGGCACAGTTCAGCCACAATTCAGAACATTTGCAGGTTCAGGATATTCATTTGAAGATTTATGCATTGCAGTTGTAGTAAATAATTTGTATTGATCATAGTTTCAACAGGGATTGTGGTTTCTTATTCCTGGATTAGCTGTTAACTGTTGGGTCCCTCTAGATGCTAACTACCTTGTTCATCCCTGTTGATCTAATTGACTTGCTTATTACCTCTCATGGCAGTATTCCCTTTCCCTTTCCTTTCTTTCTTTCTGCCAGTCCACTTGTAACATCTAATAAAGTAGGTTGCTGTCTGTGAAAGCTCAGGCATCTCTGAACCATTTTGTCTTTAAGCTGCCACCCTGCTCTACCTTCTATCTGACTTTAGACTAACATGGCTACCCACCTCCTATAATTAATTTTGTAATTCTATCAGAAGATTGCCTTGTTTAACATGCTGCTTGTAATATTGTAATATTTTCAGTACCACCTGTTGCTGTTCTGTTACATGTTTGCAGATTTTTTTTTTGTGGTAGTCTTTGTTCCATGATTACCAAAGGGGGACAGTAAAACTCCTTGGATGATAGCTGGCAAGATTGCTCATCTTTATTCAGTAAATTGGTGTCTTATTTGCTTTTCAACAAGCTGTTGCTAGTTCATGCTCTCAGTGGCTTTTCAGGGTGAGCAGCTGCAGTAATTGCACAAGCACAGCTTTGTGAAAACATGGTTACTCTGCTTCTGTTCCAGAACTAGAGTGTGTAAAGCTAGCTCAGGTGCCTCTGCAGCATGCCTGGCAAGAGAACTATAGGATAGGCTACAAGACCATCTAAGAATGGTGTTAGAGGTCTGGGGGCAAGTGAGACTGTGCATGGGAATAAGGGGAGGGTTGGGCTATGGCTGTATAGGGAACTGGAGATGTGCCATGGGATCAAAAAAGTTTGAAAACCAATCATCTATGTTTCACAGTTCACCAAATAATTCTCCTACACACAAAGATGCATGTCAGCTAGCCTTACTGATTTATAGATGCATAATTTATTATGTATATGCTTATCCGTGGCTAAATCTACAAGCATTTGTTGCTTTCTAACTGCCTTTTCCTGGATTTCTGCAGATAAATTGTGTCACTTTTCCCCATCCGGACACAATGCCAGAACAACAGTTGCTGAAACCCTCTGAATGGAGCTACTGTGATTATTTCTGGGTAAGTAGGCAGCCAGCATGTGCTGTACACTGAAGCTTTTGAGCTTGAGAAGTGTTAGAATTCAAACTGAATGTTATTCAGTAGGAGCACTGCTGCTGGATCTTCAATGAAGTACTTGTTTCCATTGGAAGTACAAGGGTTACTCTATGCCCCTTGCTTCTGCCTGCAGAAGACAGTGTGTTTAGAAACATTGAATTTCCTTGGAGAGAGAGAGGAAAAACCAAGGGAAGGGTTGGAAAGCGAGAGTGTGAACAGAACTCCTCAAGAGAGAGGCTTGTTTTCCTCACCTCCAAGCATTAGAGTAGGCTAAACTGAGGACAGAGATAGCAGTTAAGGCTCTAAGACAGGGGCGGGCAATTATTTTGGACGGAGAGCCGCTTACCCAGTTTTGTCAGGCTGTTGAGAGCCTCATGAGTAGCCCCACCCCTTGACAGGTGCCCCACTCCCTGGTTACTATCTTGAGATCAATGTCCCCATGTCTTGAGACCAGTATCCCAGGGCCAGCACTGGGGGGGGGGGGCCAAAGTGGGGCCCAGGCTGGCATGGGTCTGTGAAATTGGGCTGGGCTGCACCAGCGGGGGCGGGAGGGTGGATCTGGCCCAGCTCCATAGAGCCCCTGCCAGCTGGGACCCCGCGCTCCTGCCACCCTGCTCTGGGCCCCACTGGCACTGGACACGTGTGAAGGCCCTGTGCTCCCACTGGCTCCTGCACCTGCTCACTCCCATTGGCTCCCAGCCCCGTGGTACAGGTTGGGGGCATTGCACAGCCCTAACTCCCTGCTCGCTGGGAGGGAAGAAGCTGATTCTGAGTGCAGGGAAAGGTGGCCCCTCACCAGCCCTGTGGCAGGCGCTCCCTGCTGCAGGTGCTCGCAGCACAGGTGGGGCTGTCCAGAGCGCCCCGTGCAGGCTGCAAGCAGCTATAGCATGGGGCGCTGGCCACGGGGCAAGCGAGGGGCCACTTTTCCCTGCACTTAGCACCAGCTTGTAACTTGGCCCTGCTGCCAGCCTGGGCCCCACGCTGGCTCCAGGCTTGCCCATCAACGGCAGCATCTGTGGCTCCCTGCTTGTCACACCGGGCAGTGTTGGCTGCTGCTGCCTGCTCAGAGCTCACACGCTGGGCAGCCCAGAGGTGGTGGTGGCAAACACTGCCCAGTGCGGGAAGCAGGGGGGCCACATGTGCTGTTGCCACACGCAGTCCCGATGGGCGAGCCTGGAACCAGCAGGGCCCAGGCTGGCAGCAGGGCTGGATTACAAGGTGGTGCTGAGCACGGGGGGGGAAAGTGGCCTCTTGCCCGCCCCGTGACCAGCGCTCCCTGCTGCAGCCCCTCATAGCCCACGCAGGGCTGTCTGAAGCAGGCACGAGCAGCCCCACATGGGCTGTGAGCAGCTTCAGCAGTGAGCACCAGCCACAGGAAGGGTGAGGAGCCGCTTTCCCTCCCTCCCTCCCCCCACCCCCGTGCAGGGAAAAGATGAGGACTCCTTCCTTGCCTGGGGTCCTCCCTGCCCTCCCCTTCCCCCAACAGAGAACAGGAAGTCCTCCCTACCTTCCCCTTCCCTTACCTGCAATTCGAGCATGGAGCAGCCACATGCTCCCAGGCCAGAAGCCCCTTGTAGGGCTTCTGGCTGACTGGTGGGATTGGGCAGGCCCTGCTGTTGTGGGAACCCACTGGGCTTCCCCTGGGTCCTACTGCCTTTGGTTCCTGTCATTTTTGACAGGAAGCAAGGGCAGGTAAATATAAATTTTCTAAATTTTTTTAGGGGCCCTGCGGGCCAGATAGAATAGCTTCATGGGCTGAATCCGGCCCGCGAGCTGTATTTTGCCCTCCCCTGCTCTAAGAAGAGATATGAAGGAGGTCAAGAAAGAGGTGGTATGACTTTGAGACACTCAGAAGGCACTTGGTATGAGTTAAAGAGTTTCAACATGAGGACACTAATGTTTTAACTGCCATTAGTATGGTCTAGGTGTAATGTGTAACTTCACCTTGAGAACAGTGTGTCTGATGAGGAAGTAACAAGGGACTTGATGGAGGATGGCCTTCTCTAGAACCACCTGCAAATCATAAGCTACTGTTTCTGGGCCCGAAATACATGCAGCAGTTGGTGGGAATGGGTAATCCTGAGGATCAAGGATGGTGAGCAATAGCAGCAGGACTTCAGGATGAGCAAGGTCATATTCCACAAAATGCAACAAGCTGGCCCTGTCACTTCAGAAGTAAACAACTGACATGAGGGTGCCAGTGTACTGGGAGAAGTACATGAGAATTGCCATCTGGAAGACTGGAGTTCCCAGTAGCCTTCAAAGTGGTCATCAACCACTTCAGCTTGCACAAGTCCACATCTGGATTGGCCAAACATGAGGGGTTCCACACCACTTGGAAAATGAGTTCTATAGTTCCTCTGCCCCTGCAACCTTCAGGAAGTCATGTTGAGTTTCTGAACTGCATCACAGCCATTGATTTGAATACGTGTTCTCATCCTATAACTAGTATACTGTATCTTAGAGTACATCAACTGCAAGGGGTACTTCTGCATCATGTTACAGGGTACTGTGGACCATCATGGACAGGTCACACTACTGATGCCAGATGATTGGGCAATGTTCATGATCCCAGGGTCTTCATGAACTGCATCCTGGAGCCCCTGATGTTAGGAATATTTGACTGCAATGCTTTTTGGCATAGAACTATGAGAGGTGATTGTTTGCCCTCTGGAGCAGCTTGCCCACTCCTCCTATGGCTCATGAAGTCCTACCTGGATATTTTGGTGCCAGGCACAATGGAGATTTGGGGCACTTATACACGTGCCCAGTGCTTGCTCTGATGCATGCTAATTGGCAAATTAATTGATTCTGCTGGAGTGTGCTAATTAGCATGCTTCAGCAGCCTCAGCATCACGTGTATTCAACGTCCTTGCGCTTCAAAATGGTGGCAGAAGAGCTTTAGTTAAAGCACATCCACTGCCATTTTGAAGCTCGGGGACATTGAATACGTGAAACGCTGTGGGCATTTTAGTTGGAATGAATCCTGAGAGCTGCTCCGATTAAAGTGCCCCTCTTTCTGAGATCTTCCCCTGACTCCGAGATCCCTTTCCCCTGTCGTGGTATTCAGAATGGTACCCCCCAATCTATAGGTGTATTGGAGATTCTTTCTCCCCAGGTGTAGCACCTTGCACTTGTTAAATTGCATCCTATTCTGATCCGCCCACTTCCCCAACCTATCCAAATCCACCTGAATTCACTCCCTGCCCTCCAGTGTGTTTACTATACCCCATAGTTTGGTGTTGTCTGCGAATTTGGACAGAGTGCTTTCAACACCCTCATCCAAATCACTGATGAAGATATTGAATAGTACTGGTCCAAGGACAGAGCCGTGGGGGACATGACTGCTCACATCTTTCCAGGAGGAAAACAACCCGTCCACTACCACTCTCTGGGTGCGTCCCATAAGATAGCTTTACACCCACCTTACTGTGAAAAAATCCACATCACAGCTACTCCGTTTGCTTGTGAGAATTGGGTGCGATGCTTTCTCAAAAGTCTTTTTAAAATCTAAGTAAATGACATCTATCTCTACTCCTGCATCTCTAAGCACTTTGTGACCTGGTCATAAAAAGAGACCAAGTTAGTTGGGCAGGATCTGCCTGCTACAAACCCATGCTGGTTGCCCCTTAACATTGTATTACCCATTGTCCCCTCCTTCCTCCCCACGTGATGCATTATGATGTTTTCTAAGATCTTGCCAAGAACAGAGATGAGGCTAACCGGCCTATAATTACCTAGGTTCTCCTTCCTCCCCTTCTTGAAAATAGAGACACCACTGACCCTTTTCCAGTCCTCTGGGACCTGTCCTGAATGCCACAAGTGCTCAGTGGTTTCACTAACATCCAGTTCTTTTAGTACCCTTGGGTGAAGATAATCGGGGCCGACCCGCTTAAATATGTCCAACCCCTCCAAGTACCCCTTCACTTGGTCAGTGCTAACCGTTGGTGGATTGGTATTTCTCTCAGGCCAGACTAAAGTCTTGTTAGGAGTTGTGTTTGTATCTGTGTCCAGAAACACAGATGCAAAGAAATCATTTAAGAGCTCTGCTTTATCCATCTTATCTGCCCAAGTTCATTCTGTAGCGGTCCTATGTTACCTTGCGCCTTCTTCTTGCTCTTATGTACTTAAAGAACACCTTTTTGTTACTCTTACTCTTAATCTCAAATCAATTCACCCTTCTGCTCAGGCTAGTTGGCTTCAACCAAAAGTTCTTCTCAAAAAAGAAGGACCACAAGTCCAAAACTAAACTAAGCCTAAATTGCTTCAGTCCTCAATGTGTCCATCAAACTGTTCATGACTGTCTAATTTGTACAGTTCTGTGAATCCTCAGTCTCCCACATTCAAGTCCCAGCTGTAGCTCTGGACCCAGACCTCCTTGGTCAAGACCAACACCCCCCCTCGGGACAGATTTTGCTTAAAATGCCCCACGCTAGGGCAGGCTGGCTACTTTCCCTCTCTCCTTTTCCTTCAGCAACACAGTCTGGGAAGGAAGGAGGAGAGAAAGAACCTAAACCAAGAGAAAAGAAAAACTCAAGCTCAGCTCAAAAGGGCATGGCCCCTTTAAGACTCATGGATACTCCTCCCTTTTGCAGTCTCTTTGCTGCCTCCATCCTCTGGCATGCCTATTCTGCTCTGTTCTGCTTGGCTCTGTCAGTCCATTTTCCAGCAGGCTATCTCCTTCTCCCGGCTAGGGTTTCCCCAGCTGCTTTTGGGCCGGAGCTCGAGCCATCTACTATCAGAGTCTCTGAGTTCAAGAAGAACTGTTCCTGTCCCCGTGTCCTCAAGTTGTGTGGAAGGATATTGCTGTAGAGCTCCCATCTATGCTGGTGAAAGAACTCTGGGTTCTTAGAGTGGAGGAGGGTATAGGGAGAACTCTGGGTTCTTATAGTGTGGTGTATAGTTGGGTTGGGTGAAAGACAGGGTGAGGGATGTTCTCATACTCCTAGAAGAAGTAGTGCATCTTGGTAACCTTGCCTTCTGGAAGGCCAAGCAAGTTCCAGTGACATCTCAGAGGGATTGGGATTGGCTTTCAGAGTCTGAGTAAGGCAGCATGAATTCCTTCTGAAGAAGCTTGAGTACCTTCTTCTGACAGATTGGGAGAGGGGGCACATGATAATGGTTTATAAAATATTAGATTCTGCAGAGAAAGTAAATAAGGGTTTATTATTTGCATTCTTTCACAATACTAAAACTAGGGAGCATAAAATGAAACTATTTGGTAGCATGCTTAAAACAAAAGTTTTTTCACACAGCAAGTAATTAACTTGTGAAACTCATTGCCATAAGAAATTGTGGAGGCTGGTAGCTTAACCCAGTTCAGAAAGGAATTGGATCAATATTTTGGGGAAAGGTCCATTAGTAGGTATTGTATGTGGTAAGTAGGAGCACAGCTTCTGAATTGGAACTTTTTAAACCTCTGACTGCTGGAAGCTGCAATGGAAGAGGAGCAGGGAGTGGAAAAGTCTGGATATGTCCTGTACACCCTGCCCTGCAGCATTTGCTCTCTTTTGCTATGTGACTGTAATGTTCCGCATTTTCGGTTTTTATTTAAAAAAAAAATAAAAATAAAATAGGGATTTTTCAGGGTTTATCTTCCAAACATAAAAACTGAGTTGCAATTGGAAGACAAGACAAACAATTGGTTTAAATCAGGGAAAATAATGAAAGGGGGGGGGCTGAATGCATGTGCGCACATGTACATATACCCCCCCTTCCCCTTGGAAGGGAAAGAGCCCCTAGCACCCCCCGCACTCACCCTGCCAGGCACTGCCCAGCTGGGGTGGGCTGCAGGACAGAGCTGTGGCTCATCCAAAGGGTGCAGGGAGCGGATAGTGGCTCCCACTGCTGCATGGGTCCCAGAAGGCATGGAGAGCATGTGAAGAATGGGTATAAGTCAGTAAAACCCAAATAACTTCAATACAAATGTAAGGTATTTATTGGTAACATTCAGTAAAAACTAAAATTGCAGAATGCTACATGTGAGACAGGATAAGGAGCTCGATGGACCTATGGTCTGACCCAGTAAATGGCCATTCATATGTTCATAATAAAAATTGCCCACAGCCAAACAGGTAGAACAGCATTTGCACAGAACCGTAGATTCACTCCTTCCTTGACTGCCAGAGCTTCATGTAAAAAGTGAGTGAATGTAATGAACAGGGTGATTTTTCACTCTTCAGAGTACACAGTTAAAACCTATTATCTGTTCGCTCATTTATCTTCCCCTTGAAGTTAACTTCCTCTTAGATATTTAAAATTTGTAGACTGTAAGAGGAGGGCTCCCTGAGCTTCTCTGATAACAACAGCCTTGCAGTAGTGGAGCTTTCTAGCTTCCACAGAGAGACCTTTTAGAGGATACAAGTGGATTGGAGAGTATTGGGAGTCTAATTGGGATTGGGAGCTTTGGCAGGGGCACCTTGCATGTAGGGACTTCAGGAAGCTGGTGTGGGAGTAGTAGACCCTCCCAGGAACAATGGGGAGGAGGGGTAAGAGGCACACTCTACACGGGTGCTGAAAAGCTCATTCCAGAAAGTCAATAGAGACTGACACCCCAAAACAACGGTCTCCTAGTGGTCCAAGAGAAGCTTCCTAAGTGGTCACCATTATTCTTCCCTGAAAGGACGAAATATGCACAACTCCCTACAAGGCAAATACCAGGAAAGCCAAGGCTGCAACTGAACTCCAACTAGCTTTGAGCATCAAGGACAATAAAAAGTCCTTTTTCAGATATGTGGGGAGCCGGAGGAAAA
>JAGPOW010002908.1:103952-162058 GCA_030014935.1 Caiman crocodilus
CCCAAGGTCTGGAACAGCCTGCCATCGGAGGTGGTTCAAGCGCCTACATTGAACACCTTCAAGAGCAAACTGGATGCTTATCTTGCTGGGATCCTATGACACCAGCTGACTTTCCTGCCTTTTGGGCAGGGGGCTGGACTCAATCTTCTGAGGTCCCTTCCAGCCCTAATGTCTATGAAATCTATGAAAGGCATAAATTGGATGAGTGTAAGGGATGCCACCCCCAATGCCTGATGTGAAACCCACAATCAAGCCCCAGTATAGCAGGCTGCCATAGGATCTGTTAGCACTCTGCTTTCTGAATGTCCTAGGTGATGGCAGCATCCTCACCCACTAAGGTCCCCTGGCTATCCCAGAGACTGCCTGTGGATATCTCAGCCCCAAATCTACTACTGGAACCCCCTTTCAAAATGGTTTGGACTCCAGACTCCACCTCCCACCGCTGAGTAATCTAATACCATGGACCAGCAAGTGGACATTTCCTGAACTGGTCATATGCCAGACATGGCAAAAAGCAAGTCTCTGGCTACTTGTAGCTATTTTGAGGGAAGCAGGTGACAGAATCAGGGATGTCATCAGAGTGTAGGTGCACTGCTGCTCACCGGCAACTTCAGTGCCTAACTGCAAATTTCTCTGAAAGCCCTAGGCCTTGAGAATGCAACAAAGTAGTGGGGGATGATGCCAGAATGGTTGGGTGGGATGAAGGCAGGATGATAAGCTGATTGTTGTCATGTTAGTACTATCGAAGGTGTCTCAAATAAGACGAGGAACTCTGCATGATCCTCCTGCTCTATGTCATCATTGTCATTGGCTAGCTCTGGGTCACGAACGAAGCAAGGGTTGATGAAGTTGTCACCCATGATGATCTGAGAGAGGACCTCACAGTAAATGTATGTTGCCCAATAGGCACCTGAAGCTCAGATGGCATCACAAACTCTTTACGTACTGTGCCTTTAGGATCTTTGTGTTGGTCCAGCACTGATGCCAGCCCAAATTGTCCTCACATGGTGCCATCTCTGCTGTGATGCATTTGTTTTTTGGCTTGGTTTTGATAGCTCTTACCAAGGATCTTCTGAGTGTTTTCTACATCCCAGATGAAACGGAGGTCTAGAATCTTTTGTTGCCTCCAATTACCAGAGAGTTGTGCAGATACAGGCATTCTGTGATATAAAATGTTCATTTGCTGGGTGACAGTGCTTGTGATCCCAAGGCAGAAGAGTTGGGTATGATTCAGTGGGGTCATCTTAAGGAAGTGGGAGGGAAAGGGTGGGACGCAAAGTACTGTGGGCTGACCAACGCTATTACACTTACAGTAAAGTATTTCATAATTGTTTCTGCTTCAGTGAGGGCAAGTTTCATACAGTTTGGGGCAATTTGTAACATTGTAGCATGGTGCATCTTTCATTGTTTCATTTTATGTAGTGCTTTTAAGACACTAGACCCTCTACACAATGGTCTGTCTGTTCCTTAAGAGAAGGATGGCTGTATTTCCCCCGTGGTGCAACTACTCTGAAGGCAGTGCAGTTAGCTTAGAGATAAGGTGAACAAATAATAAATATACATTATTTAAAGAATGAATGAATGAATTGTACTAAGAGATGGTCTGTAAAAGGAAGTACTTTTTTCCATATGGAAAAACAGCTGTTGCACAGTGATTACTATTGTCAACTTACAAGTAAGGGGGGGGACAGTTTCATTCAACTGTCACTTGAGAGAGATTTCAAAATGTTCTGATCATCCATGCAGATCCTAGAAGGAATCACACGCAAAAGAAATCATTTACTCAGAACCATGCATTGCTTGGCATTGTCAGCATTACTGCATGTTGATATATTTAGAATTGAAATTACTGTTCAACAATTGCTGACATTTCATGTGTTCATCACATCCTAAATTTTGTTTCCATTCCAGGCTGATAAAAAGGATTCACAAGGGAACAACACTGTTCCAGGGTTTGAAATTCTTCTTCAAAAGCAACTTAAGGGGAAACAAATGCAGAAAGAAATGGCAGAGTTCATTCGAGAAAGGTAATTAGCAGCTAGCTCTTATGTTGGTTATTTCCAGCAGTTACTATTTGTTTATTTGTTTGTTTATTATTTCTACTAGGCAAGTGTATAGCCTGTATTATGGCATTTATTCATCTTTTATTAAAATACACGCACTATTTTGTTAAGTCATCTGGAGTCTCCAGACTTCACTAGACTCAGTTACCATAGCCTTCACTGGTAAGGGTCTCACTTCTTAACAGTTACAGGGCAGTTCCTCCCTTAAAGCAGCTGTTAGGAAGTAGCAGTTTTAAGGGAGTAAACTGCCTTGTAACTGGTTTTTTTGGCTGTTGGTGGAACAGCCCAAAAAAAAGACCCCTAGCTGTGAGCCATTTGCACAGGTAAATGGGGGTCTTCAAGAGGAGGTTAGATATGCATCTAGCTGGGGTCATCTGAACCCAGCACTCTTTCCTGCCTATGCAGGGGGTCAGACTCGATGATCTATTGAGGTCCCTTCTGACCCTAACACTGACCCTAACATCTATGAATCATACTGGAAGGCTCAGCAGTTTACAATATCAAGCCATGTGCAGTGACATAAATGGAAGGAATTGTTTTCTTTCTTTTGTTCAAACTGCAGCACAAAGCAAATAGGGACTGAATTGCTATGAAGTGGGTAGTTGTGGACAGAACAACTCTCTTTTCCCAAAGCAGTGTACCAGCCAACCTGAGCTTTCAAGAAGGTCCCTCCAGAAAGGATCATATTAGATAGTTCACACCATACCCCTTTTTCGGCAAATAGAACCATAGCATTCGGGTTCCCACTGAGACCCAGGAGAAGGAGCCTAGTAGAGGTTTTGCCCCTATTGTTCTGCCCAGATTGGGCTGTGTTCTTAAGATACCTAGCTGGAGGATGGCTTCTGCTCTTACACTGTAATTCCCATTCAGGTCTTCATCTGCTAAAATTAGAGTTCAAAATATGTTGAGAGCTCATGTTGAACTGATATACTACACACATGTCATTTTCAGGGTTCTTGCATTCTGGGACAGATTCTCTCATCCTATAAGTGTAACCTTCCTGCATAAATCTTTTGTGTCTTTGCGTTTAACTCTATATTAAAAAGCATTTTGTTAAAACGAGTACAATCTAATACTCAATCCATACCACCTGTCCCCATCCATATTTACCACTTACCAATTATATTGTCGTGTCTCATTTTTATATTATAAATTTTCTTCTAGGTACTTGATAAAGATACTGAACAGGTGATCCAAAGAGGAGGAATTACCTATTAACAATTGCTTTTTAAGATCTGCTAATTAACTTGTATACTAGTTAAAAGTGTTAATTATTTTTGAATCACACCAACAGCCAAATCTTATTCCACCTGTTGTGCACATATGTGCAATCCCTTTCCACCCTGCTCAAATCCCCAAAAAAATTAATACAAAAATTGGGTTGGTCCTCTTCCTCCTTGCTGCTATTTTATGACTTTAGTTGTAAGTCTAAGACAACAGCATGTTACAAAAATAAATGAATTGATAGGTTGTTAGTGACTCAAACAGAACTAAATCTACTTAGATACCTAATATGGGGAGTAGAATCTGGCCCTAAACTTTTAAATCAACAATATTTTGCAATGAGAATCCCACAGGATAATTATATAGGACCTAAAAATGAGCACTCCTAGTGGGGCTACTGGAAGTGCAATGATTGAATTTGCCTTGTGGGATTTATTTTACTTAATTACAATTTTACCGCATCTTTTTTTTTCCTTGTAGAATAAAGATTGAAGAGGAATATGCCAAGAATTTGTCAAAACTCTCTCAGAACTCTTTGGCTGCTCAGGAAGAAGGGTAAGTCTGATAATACTGCTCTTGAAACCAGGACTTTCTCCTACTTAAGCACACGCTTCTCCTGAAACCTTCCTCTTAATAGTGTTCCATTTAGTTTGTATCTTGATTCTATCATTGGTGGATTGAATCATTTTGAAAGTTTATTCCATGCTGATGATGAAGTCAGGGAGTTTTTAAGACGTGTTCAAGAATTCACAAGGGAGAGACAAACTTTTATTTAATATTCAAGACCTTTGCCCAGGAGGTAGGAAACCTGTGTTCTTGGCTCAGTTCATCTTGAAGTATCTGGAACTTACATATCCTACTTCCTAGGCCAGTGCTCTAATAATTCTGACTAAGTACACGCATTCAAATAATTGGGGGAATTCTTCCAGGTTTGTTTTCTTGGTAGAGAAAATTATCTACAGCTGTATGTACAGATATTCAGATCTGAGGCCCTAAAGAGTGGAGAGCTTGCAGTATTGACACTTTGCAGCTGGGTGGAGGCCCTGTGCACACATCTCAGCATGCTCTCGAGGCTCCCTTAGTCTTCCTGGTGACAGATGGCAACAGTCTATAGGGTAGCCCTGATTGGTTGAAACTGCCCAAAGTCAGCCTGTGTTTCCCTGAAGTCCAATATGGGGATTGGGAAAGTGATGTGTTCTACTTCCTACTAGAGCATCAGAGTCCAGTGAGTGACACACGCTCCAGGGAGACGGAGGGGAAGTTGGAGGACTACAGTTCTCTTCTGAAAGAAACCATAGCACGTGTACATATTCAGTGTCCCAAGAGAAATTATCTTGGGAATGATTTAACCCCACTTATTCTCAGGTTATTTTTCTCCTGGAGTGGCCATTTTTACTTCAGGAGAAAAAGGTTGAACACCTGTACACTTGTGGTTTCTCTTGGGAGAGTTGCTGCTCCCAAAGTCGGGCTGTTGAAGAACAGCCAAGAAGCAGCATAAAGAGAAAGATATATGGGGCTGGAAGCAAAGCAAATAAGACAGCACCTGATTCTGTGGCCTTGAGAAAGGATGAAAGATACTTTGCATAGGAAGGCTGAAGGAGACTCTTGTTCTGTGGAGCGCTATTTTTTTGCATGTTTTAATTTCTCTCTATTAACCCATCTGTTTGCATGTTATAGAAAACACTTAGGTAAAGGAACTGTCTCTGAAAATACTATGTGGCTAGGAGTAAGCAAGGCATATGGGAATTAAATTATCACTGAAGAATTATAATCTATTACATAAAAGTATTTAAAAAGGGATTAAAGTGATATAAATGCAGCAGTACCTTCTGTAAATCTTCAAAAATCAAGTTATGAGACACTTCTTAGCTATACCTTAAACCCTGTATGGTGAATTCCGTTTGAAAATACACTACAGCTTCACAGGTTTACTCTTACTTCCAGCAGTGATAAAACAAACAAAACAAATAGCTCCTCTTTTAGTTAATTCATGACATTATACTACAAAATCAGCCACAGCTGTAGTACATAATTACTATTAACATATGAGCACAGTTAACATATATGGTATGCTATGTGTTTCTAGGAGAAATATGAGGTCTTAAGGCTCTCCAGATTTATCTGAGGGAGATTAATTTCATTTATTTTAACTTATGGAAAATTAGAAGAATAACAAGTATAGCAGGCAACCAAAACAAGTTTGGACTCTCCATTTTTTTTTTTCTCACAATAACATTTATTTTAAATTACCTTTTAATTTTACTCATACTTTGAATAATGTATTTACTTGACACTACCAAAAGCTCAATGGGACTAGGCTCAAGTCACTTGGATACCACCAGCCTAATGAGGATTATGTTCTCCTGTTTCTGCAGCGCAACCTTCTCTCTCAGGACAATGACAGAATATGCCATCCAAACCTTCACTCATTCCTTCTTGCTGCCTGGATGCTAAATGAGTCCTGCAGATAGAGTGCCTCTGTTCTGGTCTTTTTAGGAGTATCCTAATGCATAGCAGAAAGGCTTCCATGAAGTACACCTCCTTTGTGAACTTGTCCTGATTCCCCCTGTTTTGCCAATCCCAGGGTATCCTCCTATCAAGACCTTCAATCCCAAACATTCTACACTAAGGGGTAGACTTGAGGAGCCCTTGACCTGTTCTTCAGTCCAATCAACCTGGTGGTTATCTCCATGCATACACCTCCTCCCTGTCAAGGATCAGCCAGTGTTCTCCTACTTCGTCACACTGAGTGTTCTAAAAGGATTGACAAAGGTAGTCGTATCTATGAAAAATGCAGAGCCTCATTAAGGTCTGAACCTTGTCCCGTTCCCCCCCCCAACCCCTCTGCCCCATCCTTTCAAATCAATGGCATTCTGCTTGCTTTAACATCTTGCTCTAAAGATGACCTTCTTGTAGGTGATCTCTTCCACAACATAAGTTAGTTAGATTGAAGCCCTGCTGGCAGATTTGCTGTATGTGGTGTTCTAACTAGAGAACGTGGCTTTCTGTACCTGCCTTAGATTTTTGCCAAACATTCCAAGCTTCACTTCATCCAGCAATTTTTTTCATAGATTTCATAGACATTAGGGCTGGAAGGGACCTCAGGAGATCATCGAGTCCAACCTTCTGCCCTAAGGGCAGGAAGTCAGTGAGGGTCAAAGGATCCCAACAAGATAAGCATCCAAACGCTTCTTAATGGAGTCCAGAGCAGGTGCTTGCACCGCCGCTGGAGGGAGTCTATTCCAGGTCTTGGGGGCTCAGACAGTAAAGACGTTTTTCCTTATGTTCAGCCCTAAAACTGTCTTGGAGGACTTTGTGACCATTGGACCTTGTCATCCCTTTTGTCAGTCTTTTTCCTAAAACCACAAGATTCCTATGCTGGGATCCTGCCGCCACATGGCTGATGCAAGAGAGTTCTTTTATTTATACAGCTAAGGTCATTAGAAGGTCCCCATGCCTGTTTATAAGCACCTTTTAATTGTGGAGACCTCCTGAGGTGATATCATCATATCATTTAGTCCCTGACTGATAGACTCTGCATCCTATCTCTGGGTCTTGTGGTCCTGGCTTTGGAATTATCCATGTGAATAGACATCTGCTCAAAGGTGAGAGAGAAGTTATGTATCAGTAACTGAAGTTTTTCATGGTGTGTTATTCATACACACATTTGAACCCCACCCTCCTTCCCCTCTTCCTTGAAATCTGCCTCTTTAAAACTCCAGAGTGGAAAAGAAACTCAGGAGAAGGAATGCATATGCCCTTTGTCCCGATGTGTATGGGTGGAGCAAGTTGGGAAGTGGGAGGCTAGATTAAGGAACCCAGTACAGATATTATTAAGGTCGGAAAAAAAGTATCCACTGTGGGGCTCTTGCTGAGCTCACCTACATGAAAGAATGTGTATGACAATAATATGCCTCAAAAAAAAATCCAGTTGCTAATACATAATTTCTCTTTTGGAGCAGTGGAGTTCTGGTTGTGTATCAAAGTAACCAGTTGTCATGCATGGAAGGGGAGGGAGGAATGGAGGAGAGGGAGTGACAAGAGTAGTATAGCGTGGGATGTCTGAGAGGCAGCTACTCGCTAATTGTGGACAAGTTTGATGTCTGCAAATAACAATGAACCTATTAAGAACGGACCAGTTCAAAATAATACCCAATTATCCAGGTTTACTTTTAAAATCTTTCAGGAGTTTTAAACCATTGTAAATTGGCTTGTACATGTGGATACTTGAGGTTTATGCCTGTCCACTTAGTGTCAGTACTTTCTGTAACTGTGCTGCACAGAAAAGAAAAACTAAAGAATTTTTGGGTCCATGCTTAGAAGGGTTAGATGATAACAGGAGATACAAAGGTGAAGCTGCTCAACGGCTATCTGGCCTAGGCTTTCACAAAAAACAAAGAAACAAACAAAATCCTCTTACAACTGGATAACTAAATTGTATAGACAAAGAGAACCAAAAAGAACATCACAGAAATTTTGATTAATTGAATAAATTTAAGTCAACATGACCTGATATATCATCCCAAGGTGCCAGAAGAGCTGGCAGAAAGGATCTTTGAGCTGTTGGTGATATTTCCAAAGTCATGGGAGATGGGTGAGGGTCTACATGACTGAAAAAGGGGTAATATAGCATCCATATTTACAAAAAGAAAAAAGAAGGGCCCAGGGAATTATAGACTATTCAGTATTATAGATTCTAACTCCAATACCTGAAAAGGCTTTTGATAAAGTCCCATATAATGTTCTCATAAATAATTTAGAGATATGTGGATTTGGTACATTTACCCATCAGGTGGGTAAGTAATTGGCTCAATAACCACAAATAAAAGGCAATTATAAATGGATCAGTGTCAGGAATTATTGAGTGGGGTTCCACAGGATTCTGTGCCAGGGTCCTGTACTGTTTAACATGCTAATGCATTATATGGATGCCAGACTAGAGAACTTCCTGTTCGGATGTACAAACTATACAAAATTGGGCAGAATTGCAAACACTTCAGAAAGTAGGATTACAATTTTTAAAAGGACCTTGATATACTGCAGAGCTGGGTTAGAGACAATAGGATAAAGTCCAGTGCAAATATGCAAGCTGTTACAGCCAGGGAAGAATGAACAGGTAGACAAATAGAGAATGGGAGATAACTAGCTTCAGTAACAGTATGCTGTGAAGGACCTTGTGTTTTAGTGGATCTCTCACTTAACATCAGTCAGCAGTCTGATGTTGCCACAAAAATACTAAATGTAATTTCGGGCTATATTAACAGGATCTTTAGGTGTAAGACAGAAAGTGATAGTACCATTCTACTCTGTGGTGGTAGACCACAAAATTATAAATGGTGTGGAAGGCAAGCTGTATCAGGAAAGGCTGAAAGAGTTGGTTATGCTTACCTTGAAGGAAAGGACACGAAGCAGGGGATGGTAATTAGCAGTTTTCAAGAACTTGAAAGGCTTCCATGAAAGAGAGAGTGAACAATGTTCTCCCTTTTTCAAAGGGCAGAATATGAAGCATGGGTTTAAATTTCAGCAAAATCTATTTGAGTTAGATCCCAGGAAAAATTCTTCCTCACCATTAGAACTGTGAGGCAATGGAACGTGCTGCCCAGGAAAGCTATAGAATCTCCTTCATGGGAGATTTTTGAAGGAGGCTAGAGGAGTGTTCATCAGGTTCAGTATTCCAGCATTCATGCAGGAAATTGGGCCAGATGACTCTGAGGGGCCCCTTCTGCACCTGTGGGTATCCAGATGAGTGAGCACATGTTTGTTGCGGTGTCTCAAAGCAGTTTGAGATGCCAAAGAAGCCACGCCACAAATGAACAAAAATGTTCCCCTCACTGCATATTTGTAGCATGGACTCTAAGTCTGATACCAGGAAGTCCTGATATCAAAAGAAAACACCCTGGAAAAAAGCTGTGCATAGGGCATGTTTCTGGAGTGTGCCAGGAGGCAACCGGAAGCTGGGTCCTCCAAGGAGACACTCTAGCGCCTGGCCAGAGCATCTCTATGCCTGCCACATGCCCTTGCTGCTCCAGCATGCTGCCTTCTGAGCTGCTGCAAGTGCTCTTGCCTGCATGAGTGGACATGGCCTATAATTCTACAATTTAGCATAGTTTGGACTTCTGAGGCCTGGTTTCCCAACCATATGGTTGGCTTCAGATTTCTAGTGGAGCTTCTGTACCTTGCATTGTGTTTTTTGGGGTGGTGAGGTTAGAGGTGTGGGGGGCATTTTAATTACAGCAGCTCTGAGAGCCACTGTAATTAAAGCACCTGGAGCATATCATGTATCAGCATCCCTGTGCTGAAACATGGCGGCAGTGCACTTTAACTAAAGCTCATCGAATGAGCCGCCATGTTTCAGCACAGGGACTCTGATACACATGATAGTGAAGTCTGCTGGAGCGCAACAATTACCATGCTTTAACGCATTCTAATTGCAGCGCATCGGAACAGCCTCTCTGCACGAGTATAGGTATCCCCAAATATTGGGTATAATGAATGTGCTTTCATTGAGTTCCTCAGGCTCCTGGACACAAAGCCATTAATTCTTTTTTGGCCTCTGTAGGGAATCTAGCCGAGCCCCTCAATCCTGTAATGCTTCCAAATATCCTAGGAAAAGAATCAGTTGTGGAAAAGGACTTTAAGAAGTCCAGGGATATAGCTGTGCTGCCCCCCACCCCCATCAGTGGCACTGCTGCAGCCCAAGGGGTAGTCTGGCAGGGAGATGGGGCGACATGATGCACCAGGTGGTCAGGCACCGCTGCTGCCTCCCACACTGCCTGAACTGGCTCCTGAGCAGTAGCTGGAGGCGGGAGGAGAACTGTGCTGGGCATTGCTCCTCCTGCCTGGGGTGGGGATCAGCCAGGCCCCGGCAGTCTTGCTGCTCCCCACAGATTGCCTCATAGCCCAAAACTAGCTTATTTACCTTGATAAAGCCCAGAGAAGCCATTAATCTACACATTATTAAGTGTGGATTAATGGTTTCTCTAGGTTTAATTAGGGTAATTAAGCTGTGGTTACAGGCCATCTCCAAGCAGTGGGCTCCATGACTTTGGCAGGCTTGCTGCAAAAAAAGAAACAAAACAAAAAACCCTCTAAAATTTACCTGCAGTTAGAGAAGAGGATGAGAAGCCCTGCAGTCTTGGAGCATGGGGGGAAGGAGGGAGGAGGGAGCAGGGAAGGAGGGGGAGTGGGGTAGGGATGCTCACAACAGGAGGCCTAGAGGCTGCACCACAGAGTCAGAATCATAGAAAAGCAGTGTTGGAAGAACCAGTCATCTCATCGTAGAAAGCGATCAGGTTGGTCAGGCTTGACTTGCCCTTGGTGAATCCTGGTCTTCGGCCAACTGTAGGAAGCAGCCGGAAGCCTGCATCCTGTCTACAGAGCCCCAACTTGGCTGCAGGCACAGAACAAGCTGGACTGAGGCTCTGAACACCCCACTGCACCCCCCTGGCTGCCTGCCAGAGCTGGCCCAGGACCACATTGCAGCTGCCTGCAGTGTCTGTGAGCTTCCCCCATCCCCACCTTCAGGGCTTCTTGCCTTTTTCTCTGCTTGCTGTTCAGTTTGTGGAGTGGAGCAGGGCCTTGCTGTGAGCCTACCAAAATCTCAGAGCTCGCCCAATTTTGCATGTTCCAGGAAAATTAAACAGTCACAAATTTGGTAGGTCCTGATGTATTGAGCATACTTCTGCAGAGAGCTTGCAACAAATGTTTGGAGCCAACTCATTTGCTGATAATACCATTGTCACTTGGAAGGATGTGGTATCTGTGCTTAAAGGAGAAAATACAGAGGTCATTGCAGTATCATTGAGAAGGTGGACGTGACCCATAGCAGCAAGACAAAGGTCCAGTTTTGGGCACTGTCCTTGAAAGATGTGGAGAACTTGGAACAAATCCAGAAGGGAGAAACAGAACCTGCCACAGTTCTAGAAAATATGACATCATTAGAAGAATAGGGACTATTAAGTCTGAAGAATAAAAGACTGGGGGTAGAATTTGATAACAGTCCTCAAATAAAATAAGGATTGTCCTAAAAAGGATGGGATCAGCTGTTCTCTATGTCCACAGGGGATAAGACAAAAAGTATGGAGGAGAAATTGCAACCAGCAGATTTAGTTTGAACATTAGAAAGAACTTCCTAATTATGAAAGTAATTAAGCACTGGAGCAGATTACCTGGTGAGATTGCAGAACCATCATCATTGTCTAACTTAATTTAAAAATGTCCAATTATGTAGTCCAGCACCACTGAGTAACAGTTGACCTAGATTGGTGGTGTTCAACCTTTTGGCACTGCCCCCTCCCTGCCCCATGCACCAGGATTGGGTCCCAGTGGCCTGGTATTTCTCTCCTGCCCCCTGCTTGCCATTATTTGGTCCAGCATCATCTCCTCCTGCCTGTCTTGCCCTGGGATTGGGTCCCTGAGGTCTGGCTCTGCCCCTTCCAGACCTCTGTGCACTGGAATTGGGCCCCACAGGCCCAGCACTACCCCTTCCTACCCTCCTTGCACCAGGACTGGATCCCAGGGGCTTGGTGCTGCACCTTTCCAGTGAATTGGGATTGGTCACTATCCAGTGTGCAAGGCTTAGGGTACAATATGAGTTTGAAGATTTGGCAACAGGTGAGCAGTGCCACCGCTCCCCCACTGCCAAATTTCTGGACCCATGGGGAGCACCTCAAACTGGATATCATAGTGCTGTAGGCCAACAGTTGAGCACCCCTGGATGATCTCCTGAAGTCCTTTGCAGCCTGTTTTTTTTTTTTCTATGGTTCTTTGTTTCTATGTGCAATGCAAGTTGCTTTATGAATTATTCTGGGAGAGTGTACAGGACAGAAGTCAAGGCATTGATCAGTGTTGTGTTGTCTTTTTCAGCACCCTTGGAGAGGCCTGGGCTCAGCTAAAGAAAAGTCTGGCTGATGAGGCAGAAGTTCATCTCAAATTTTCCTCTAAGGTAATCTCCAGGCTCTCACAGTCTTCTGCAAAAATTTGGTGTGGGTGTCTTCTTTAATGGATAATATTAAGGAAGATAAGACCATACTATGATGATCCAGATGACGCTTATCTTAGATTACTCAGGAAATCAGTTAATGAACTTTAAACCACTGAAAATTATTACTGAAAAGTCAAAAGTACCAAGAAAACAGATGGAAAAAATGCAGGAGTAATTTTCCAGAAAGGAAAGATGATTGATCTTAGACGTTAAAACTTCCTAAGTCTGGTTTCTAACAAATAAATAAATTAACCAAGAATGTGCAGAAGATCCCTTGAGAGTTGGAAAGAGAACTGAGTCTCAGCCTCTTAAAAAGAACTTGCCACAACTGTGTGACAGGACAGAACCCTAGTGCTATAGTAAAGCTTTTTAACAAATACAGTAGCACTGTTTAAATAGTTTGGTTTTTTTCCCCCTCCATTAATCAACTTGGGTGGAAATCTCACCTACCAAGTATCTGTTCTTTCCCAGTATAAGTGGCATAACCCTGTCTCCAGTTAAAATTTAGTAAGTGGTGGTGCTTATGTTTCCATTGCATATTTAACATACTTCTGGATCTTGATGCATGCACAATTATGTCCCACAGGAAAATTACATGAACAGTTGTGTACAGGTTACTAAGGCAACCAATAGTTTCCTTGGTAATCTGTTGTTAAGAATTCTAGTTGGTAAACTACAGTGTGTTCCCTGTTGGTAGGGGTCTACCTAATTCATGGGGGGCTTACTAATTTCCACAGGTTGATTGCAGCATAAGGGGTTTTAATTCCACCGTTGCTTCACAGCAGCCGCCACCCCTCAATGCTGATTGAAATAGAGGCCGGGGCCGGGGGGAAGGGACAAGGGGGCAGCTGCCATCTTGATTGCTGGCTGCTGTTTATGAAGCCCTGTCCCTCAGCAGTGATTGGCAGAGAGTCTTTGGCATGGAGAGAGGAGGGACAAGGAGGGGGGAAGCCACCATCTTGCCTTTGTGCTGCCTTACCTTTCCCTCCTGGCAAAACAAAAACTTTTGTTTTTATTAAGAGTTTTTTTATGATTTCGGTGGAGAATCCTGAATTTTGTGGTTTCTGCAGAACCTCAAATTAAGTAGGCCTTTACCAATTATTGGCCCCCAATTTGGTTTCTAAAGTACAAAAAATTAAAGCACCATAGAGGAAACTATAAAGGTGAGTGGATGAAGAATGTGAGTTCTTTTCATTGCTTTGCTTTTTTTAATATTCATTCTCTGTGTGCATGCTGTGGCAAGTCAGTAAGGGGCGTTCCTGCACTGAGCCACCCTCCTCACTGCACCTGGCCAACTACCAAGCTCTGAGTGTCTCCACGGGGGCACCTTCGACTGGCCAACCCCCTTTCTGGACCACACCTGCAAGCACGGGCAACTGGTGCCTCCTGGTTCTGAGGGTCCTCCAGCAGCTGATCGCTGATGGAGAGGAGGGGTCCCCTAGGGAAAATTGCCAACTCAGGGGGGAGGTCCCCAGTGGCCAATCACTGAACCCAGTAGCCGTAAGTGACAGTGGTGCTTTTTGGGTGGGCACCAGCCGACTCACTCCTCTCCCTGGCCAGCGGGGGCCAATTTCACGGGAGGGCATGTGCCCTTTCCCCCCCACCCCCCAACGTATTGCACGCATTGTCTATGCCTGCAAGCCTGGGGTAACTGACGCCACCACCCGGGGTCTGGTCCTTGCTTGAGCCCTGTGCCCCCAGGGTATACAGGCCTTGTAGACCTTGAGGGCACTTAACCCATTGCGAACTCTTGGGGTGTTTCCTTGAACCTGAAGCACCAAAACTCCCTTAGCCTGTCAAGCCAAAGGAATAAAAGGCGTGCCCTGTCCCTCAAGCGCATACCACAAAGTTTGTTATAGAGGATAGCTTTATTAGGTAGAGAGGGCAGACTTGGGGAAAGGTACAAGTTATAGAAGTATTAAAAGAATACCTTTGAGCAAACAGAACCAGCCTGGTAGCCTTTTGACACGCATCTAGAACACTGTTACTGGCTAAATTTTGGGTAAGTTACTCATGTTTATCTGGAGTCTAGAAGAACTCCAGAGGCCATGTGCTGGCTTCATGTCTCCAGATATGTCTGCTGAATTCCACAACATGTCTGACCTCCTTCTTCCTGTAGAGATTCCCTTAAATAGCCTTCCTGACACCATCCCCTGCACCCAATCAGGGGCAGGTGTTATTGCATGCTGGCCAGTCAGTTTGAAAAGCATCATTCTACCTAGTGGAGTAATGGGCTCAAGCCCCTGTCCCCAGGTCATGAGGTCAGAACTCAGAACAACAGAGCTAAATCCACCCTCTCCTATCTGGGCTAAAGCACACAGGCAGCAATTTGGTTGCCAAGCAACTTGTTGACAGACACTTGGGCAGAGAAAGAGGAGGCTGGGAGGGGGTTCTTTCACATGTCACCCCTTGCCCAGGCAAGCACATTTTCATATTGCAGAAATTATGTATTGCTAGCTCCAGATTAATTTAATTAATTTTATTTTTTTGTTTCAAATATAGCTTTTTTAACAAGTGTCTTTTATGTAAATAAAGGTATTCATAAAAGTAACTTTTTGGTTTTATATAAGCATATGGACAAATCTACATTTGTAGTCACTAAAAGACCAGAGGAGGGCTGCTGCCTAGAAGCCCACAGCAGTTGTTATTGATACATCTGCATAAACTTGAGTGATACCAGTGTGGTGATATTGCTCTAGCTTTAGCCCTTCTTCATCCTGTATCAAAGTTAGGGTGATTTAGTGCTGGCCCTAGACAGGACATAACAATTGAAGCACTCCAGAGAGTGAGCAGACAGATAACACACCCTGTGAAGTACTCCAGAAATGGCTGCACCACTCCAAAAAAATAACCTGGATCAAACAATAACTATTTGGATGTGCTTAATTTTAAAGCACTTATAGTTATGTGTGTATGCTCGCTCTATGAAGGGTGATGGTGTTATCCAGTCCTGCAGCATCCCACTGTACTCTGCTCACTTCCCCCCACCACACACGCCTCATACCAGAGAAAAGCAGGGTGGACAGCCAATTTCTTAGTCAGTCCTGGAGCTGAATAACAGGAATGCCTACACGCCCTTCCACATCTAGTCTCCTGGTTCCTGCAGAAAGGCACAGGGCTTCCAGTCTCAGTTCTGGTAGGGATGCACAGTCATCCTCAACAATATTTGGAGCCTGAGAGCCACGCAAGGATTTGTTTTCCCTAGTCCCAGGAGAGATTCTTTACGTAGCTCTCCACCACCTAGAATCGGGAAACAAGAAACCTGAGAACACTCATTGAGCCCATAGGAAAATGCTCATTGGCTGTCTGTCCTGCTCGGTCCCTCCCCACAAACCTTGAGGGGCAGGGAAGTAGAGGAAGCGCAACCGCTGTTGTGCCCCCTGGCTGTTGTGCCCCCTGGCCCCCTCTGCATGCCACTGAAGTAGTTTTGAAGTACTCCAGCCCTAGGCATAGCAGGGAACTGTAAACCTGTCAGCAGCTGAAGCATCCCATTTCTGAAGTAGTTCAAAGCACAGTGGCATTTGAAGCATCTCTTAAGTGTTCTTAGCATTCAAAAGATGGAAGTTCAAAAGTTCATAAACAAACTAGCTTGGATTATATGGAGCAGTCCTTATTTAAGACTTAAGCTTTTGTTGAATCAAGATTGCTGCGTCCCATAAGGTGGAGCATTCGAACAGTTTATTCCTGTAACTAAAGAAAGTTATGCTTACCATGCATAAGGTACTGCTGTACCCAGGGCTGTTTAACTTGCTTATCATGTGCAGCCTGCAAGGAGTTAATTTGAAGTTCCTGGGCTCCCATCTGTCTGCCACTCCCTCATTACTCATAGAAATAAATACTACTCATTTTAAAATATAGTAGGTAGAAAAACTGCCGTTAATAGTATGTTACTTGGGTTGCAAAGTTAAGCACACACAAGTGAGGAAATGTTAGAATCAAGTTTTACCAAGCAAACTTCATCCCTTTCCTTGTGCTATGTGGTTAATCATATACACACACAAGAAGGACCAAGTTCTTGATAACAGAGCAGCTGTGCATTTTTTTTTTTATTTATCTTTAACCTTCAGTCTGAAGGAACTTACTTACTGTACCTATTTTAGCCCTGGAAAGAACAAGAAATTATTTTCTTATGAGCTTCTCTGTGGCTTTCTTTACAACACAGTGAACCAAACACAAAATTATCTTAGTAACAAAGCTGAGCAGTAGAGATGGAAACTGAGACATGAGGCAGTAAAGTTAACAGTTTCCAAGGTCTTCATTGTTTGGGAGTGGGGCTAACTGACCAAGAGAGCACAGGGTCTGCTTCCTCCATGTACATACACAATTTTCCATTGGAGTAGGAAATGGCATAATATCTTTCCTGTGGTTTCCCAACCCACACTGTAGTCTAGATGCACAACAGTGCAGGCTTACACTGACTTAAAAGATAGTGCACTCTGGTCATCTCTTGCTTACTAAAGAATGCAGGGCTAGTCTTTGACTTGAGCTGCTCCTTGGAATGGGACTGTTCCTTGTATTTTAGGCACTTGCTAGCGATTCCTGAAACTTAGGTTTAATTCTTGATTCTGCCACAGAATTCCCTTATCACCTGAGGCAAGTCACATACTCTGTGACTCAGTTCCGCACCTGGAGAGATGATACGCAGCCTTATGATTTCATTAAAGAATTCCTCCAGGGGTCCTGTAACAGAACTGGGGGTTCCTGAGCTGGGGGTGAGGCAGTGTTGTTCAAAGGTGTCTTGAGGGAGGGAAGTATCTCTAGGTCATGTAGACCCTGTGCTGCTGAAATTGCATCTCTGCTGAGGCACAGACATGCATTCCTGTCTGCCACTTAAAAAGTAAGAGCTAGCTACCTCCAGTTGTGTGGTTGTTCCTGTCTACTTACTATTAGCACTTCCCAATACCATTTTTCTGCTCTCATTTCCAGCTCCAGAGTGAGGTAGAGAAACCACTGCTCAACTTCAGAGAAAACTTCAAGAAAGACATGAAGAAATGTGACCATCACATTGCAGATTTACGGAAGCAGCTGGCTAGTCGTTATGCAGCAGTAGAGAAGGTGAGAGCAAAGAATGAAGCAGAGTTAGATGTGATGAATAATAGTGTCTGATACATAAGAGAAGCAACTGTATTGAAAATCTTCCTTCGATGCAGTGATAGGAGTTGTGTCTGCTTATATTGATTTTAATGTATTAAACTCACTTTTTCTTCCGTTCTGGGTGACTCATGGGAAACCAGGGGTGGTGCCAAATGCAAGCCATGGTACCAGAGATGTTACTGTTAAATAGAACTTGGTCTCTATTCCAACTTGACTCTTTGGTCTAGGATATTCCTAACATGTTTGGTTAGAATGAGTGAAGTGGGGCTGGTTTGTGGGCCAAGTCCAGCAGGGGATTGACCTGCAGGGTTGGTCCACAGGTGCAGTCCACCATGCCAGCCCAGCCCCCACATATGGACCCAGCTGTGGAGTGATCCCACAGACCAGAACAGTCTGTCACACAGAGCCATGGCATCTGGCCCACAGTGCTCCCCACTGGTAGAGAAATTTGGCAACATAAAAACTGCAGCAATTAATATTGCCACCTCTCCCTCGGCTGCCAAATTTCCAGACCTGTGGAGAGCCCCGTGGGCCAGATGATGCAACTTCCCCAGGTCATATTCAATACATAGGCTGGAGGTTGAGACCCACTGGGTTAAAATAACCCTAGCTTATACAGACCCACAAATCATATATCAGACACAGATTTTATTAGATATTTCAGAGCAATGAAACTTGAATTAAATCATGTGGAAGTGGTACCATGGGAAAGTAGGGCTATCAGTGGAGATCATATGCTTATAATTTACTGTGCATAAGCTGTTCCAAGGAACTGCCTGCATGTACATCCTTACCTCAAGATAATTGAAAGCTAAACCAAGTAACTTTTTTTTCTTTCCTGAGAGCTAAGCTACCACAAGTTAGCTTCCACTTGCCGTAGAGCAAAAGAGCATGCATACAGATAATTACAACAGAAGAGCCAACTGTTCAGTAAACCTCACCTCCTTTTGCCCCCACTAAATTATTTACTGCCATAGTCCTTCCAGGGTCACTAGCTGAGGCACTTCTACATGAAAATGAGTCATGTTTCATCCCCAGATCTGTATCACATCTCTTTTCCTAAATCACTTGCTGACCAGAGATGTAGAAAAAGACAGACATCAGTGTAGTTTGTGTCTCTTGTAAAGCTGAAGTAGTCCTACTGAAAATCCAAGCTTTCATTATTACATTCCTGCTGAGTGCTCTCTCAGGAATCAGCAGAAATGAAAGATCATTCTATGTGAAAACGATCTCCAGACTGCTAGGTACAGAATACACATGGTAAGAGCCTCAAAGTAAACAATTAGTTTGCATTGTCACATGTGGACAGTAGTTTCCCCAACCATGTTAGGCTCTTTAAAGCTGTAACTGAAAGCAAGCATTATATAAGCATGTATCTGGAGGGATAACAACTATATGTGCTGTGTCTGCTTGCAGTGACAGATAAAGCAGACAATTCTCCATCAGGCTCCATTACCTGCAGTTTTGGCTCCCTCTTGTGGCCTTGGTAGCTTAATCTAAACTCAAAAATTGCTCCCTCAGAGTCTTTCAGAATTACAGGTTTAAGCCAACTGTAATTGTTTGTGAAACCTTAATGAAGAGCTTAAGTCTAGGGCTGGTGAAACAGTATGTAAGTCAAATAAACACACAAATATGTAATCATCCCAGCTTGTTCTAAATTGTATACATAGGTAAGGCCGCTAAGTGCCTAATTGGTTCAGTTTTTAACCATTTAGCCAACAGATTGTGCCTATCACATTTCTAATTTGTGTATTTAGGTAATCTTGGCAAATGTAGTAAATATATGCATTTGTGACTAGTTTTGATCATTAGTTCATGTACTTTCTTAATTTAGATTTACAACTAGAGTAATTAATTACATACAAATTAGACCTTAAAAAGTGTGCATCAATTTAAAGAAAGGTGATTTAAATCATGATTTAAAGTCCCTGTTTTGTTTTTTAATCATTAATTTAAACTAGTTGCAGAGCCTGGAAAAATATTTCTAAATTGTACTACTACCAGTTGAGGTAAAGATTTAAAATGGAAAATCTTTGTAAAAATAATTCCAAGTATAATATAAAATTCTATGTACAGTTAAGTTCCTAATTAAAGAAACAATCATTTTAGCAATTTTAGCTATAAAATCAGAAGTAATACAGCTTTCCTTTACTCTTCTGTTAGCAGTCCTAACAGAATCCCTGTTTTCTGTACTGGAAAGGTCCAGTCTGGGAGTGTAAGCAGTTCATAGAGGTCTGAAGGCAATTGGAAGTTCCAGACTCCCATGAGTCATGTGTGGTGTTTTTGTTCCCTCAAAGGCCCGAAAAGCTCTCACTGAGAGGCAGAAGGATCTGGAAATGAAAACCCAGCAATTGGAAACAAAGCTCAGCAATAAGACAGAAGAGGAAATTAAGAAAGCAAGGAGAAAGTCCACACAGGCTGGTGAGTATATGGGGCTTGGGGTTAATACCATATAAGCAAAACATGAGAGAACTGTAAGAAAATGTTGCACTCATTGTGGTGGGATGAATGGGAGCCAGTCAGACATGAGGTTGTTAGAGTGAAAGGAAAAGGGTGTTTTCAGTTGTTAAAGAAAAAAAGAGCATCAGGATTTGGTTGTGTGAGTAGGCACTAGATTTTGGGCCTGATTGACAGGGAGGATGGTGATGGTGTCAAGAGTAATTAGAAACACAAGAAGTACAGAAGCACTAGGATGGACAAGAAGTGGCTTAATTTGACCATGTTAAGCATTTGCTAATGGCAGGACAGCCAAGAGATGTCAGAGAGATGAACTAAGAGAACTGGATAAAAGAGAAAGAAAAGTGGTAAAAAAATATTTGAGTCAAGAGCAGAGAGCTGATGTTCAAAGACCTAGGAGCTAATGAAAGATGGGGTGTGGAGTGAAACAGATGGTGGAGCTTTGGGATATCTCACAGGTAGTAAGCAGTGAAGGAGAAAGAGGAACCTCTGAAAGAGACACTGAGGAAACAGCCAAAGTGGTCTTTGGCCATCTGGAAAATCTATGAGGATAAAGCAGTAATAGAAAAGGAAACCAAATAAAAAGTATCTAAGAGGTTGAGAATAGAATAGGCACCCTGAGATTTTGACCAGGTCAAAAGTCTCAAAAAGAAGTGTCATTAGAGTGAAAGGGGCTTAATGTTCCTCAAATGGTAATAACCATCCTGTAGAAAAACAATGTTGATTTTGGACCATTATTTCTATCTTGCTCTTTTCCCTTTAGTCTGAGGTGGAACTGATGGCAAACTCCATAGCCATAGAATCACAGAAACAGAAAATTAGAGATGGAAGGGACCTCAGTAGGTCATCTATTCTAACCTCCTGCTCGGAGCATCCCCACCCAAAGCTTTGTCTAGCTGAGTCTTAAAAACTTTCAAGGATGAAGATTCCGCCACTTCTGGGTAACCTGTTCCAGTGTTTTACTACCCTCCTAGTGAGAGAATTTTTCCTAATATCTAACCTAAACTTCCCTTGCTGCAACTTGAGACCGTTGCTCCTTGTTCTGTCATCTGCCATCGCTGAGAACAGACTAGTTCCATCCTCTTTTGAACCCCTGTTCTTCAGGTAGCTGAAGGCTGCTATTAAATCCTTTCTTAGTCTCCTCTTCTCCAAACTAAATAATCCCAGTTTCCCCAGTCTTTCTTTGTAAGTCATATCCCCAGCACCCTTGCCATTTGTGTTGCCTTCCACTGGACTTTCCAGTTTATCCGCATACTTTCTGTAGTGGAGGCCCAAAACTGAACACAGTACTCCAGATGTGGCCTCACCAGTCCTAAATAGAGGGGAATAATCACTTCCCTTGGTGTGTTGGCAACACTTATACCAATGCATCCAATATGTTGTTAGCCTTCTTTACAACCAGGGCACAGTGCTAGTTCCTAATCAGCTTGTTGCCCACTGTAATCACCAGGTCCTTTGCTACAGAGCTGCTGCCCAGCCAGTCAGCCCCCAGCCTGTACTGGTGCATGGGGTTACTCCATCATAAGTGCAGGACTTTGCACTCGTCCTTGTTGAACTTCATGAATTTTTTTGTTTGTTTGTTTGTTTTTGTTTTTTTTGTTTTGGGCCAATTCTCCAATTTGTCTAGGTCACTCTGAATCATAGCCCTGCCCATCAGCTCTCTTTGCCATCTTCCAGGTCATCGATGAAGACACTAAATAAAACCAGCACCAGGACTGATCCCGGGGGCATTCCACTTGATACCAGCTGCCAACTAGATATTGAGCCAGTGATTACTACTCTCTGAGCCTGATGCTCCATCCAGTTTTCTATCCACCTTAGTCCATTCATCTAGCCTATATTTCTTTAGCTTGCCTGCAAGAATGTTGTGAGAGACCATATCAAAAGCCTTGCTAAAATCAACGTGTAGCACATCCACTGGTCCCCCTGTATCCACAGATCCAGTCATGTCATAGAAAGCAATCAGCTTGGTCAGGCATGACTTGCCCTTGGTGAATCCATGCTGACTGTTCCCAATCACCCTTTTTTTCCTCCCAGCACTTCAAAATGGATTCCTTGAGAATCTGCTCCATGATTTTTCCAGGGACTGAGGTGAGGCTGTCTGTTCTGTAGTTCCCTGAATTGAGCACTTCCATCTTTGTTGCATCCTGTCACAAGATTGCCTCCCCCATTCAGTATGGGGCCCATGCTTTCCCTGATCCTCCTCTTGCTACCAAGCTACTTGCAGAAACCCTTCTTGTTACCCTTCATATCGCTTGCTACCTGCAACTCCAGTTTTGCTTTGGCCATCCTGACTTCATCCCTGCTTACCTGAGTAATGCTCTTTTATTCCTCCCTGTATATTTGTCCGAGCTTCCACTTCTTATAAGTTTCCTTTTTGTAACTTAGTTTATGGAAGAGTTCCCTGCTAAGCCAAGCTGGTCTTCTGCCATACTTGCTCGTCTTCCTGTGCATTAGGATGGTTTGTTTCTGCACTCTCAGTAAGGCTTCTTTGACATACAGCCAGCAATCCTGGACTCCTTTTCCCCTCAGACTGGCTTTCCAGGGGATCGTGCTCTGAGTGAGTCTAAGTCTGCTTTTCTGAAGTCAAGTCCTTACTCTGCTTCTCTCCATCCTTCCTTTCCTTAGGATCCTGAACGCAGCCATCTCATGGTAACTACTACACACCACTAACTACACACCTCATCAATTCTTCCCTATTTGTGAGCTGTAGGTCAAGAAGTGCATGGTCCCTAGTTGGCTGCTCCAGCATTTGCACCAAGAAGTTGTCCTCAGCACTTTCCAAAAGCTTCCTAGATTGCCTGTGCACTGCTGTATTATCCTCTCAGCACATGTCAGGGTGATTGCAGTCCCCCATGAGAACCAGGGCTTGTGATAGGGAACCTTCTGCTAGCTGTTTGAAGAAAGCCTCATGCACCACTTCCTGCTGTTCTGGTGGTCTGTATTAGACATCCAGTACAACATCACCTTTGTTACTCTCCCCTCTAACTTTAACCCAGAGACTTTCAGCAGGCCTATCTCCAGTTTCATACTGGAGCTTTGAGCAGTCATACAGCTCTTTTACATAACATGCAACTCCTCTTCCTTTTCTCTCCTGCCTGTTCTTCCTGAACAGTTTGTAGCCATCCATGACAGTGCTTCAGTCCTGTGAGTTCCCACCAAGTCTCTGTTATTCCAGTCGCGTCATAATTCCAGAACTGTGCAAGGACTTATAATTCTTCCTGCTTGTTTCCCAGGCTCCGTGCATTTGTGTACTGGCACCTTGGATAACTAGTCGATTGCCCTGATTTCTCAGGAAGTGTGAGAGCACCTCCCCTGTTCCTCATCCTGCTGCTTCTTCCTCCAGGTCTCCTGCTTCTCCAGGTAGCTCAGGGCTTTGGTCTGTCAGTTGTGTGACACTTTTTAAGAACATATTTTATTTTATGTTCTCACCAGACTTAAACTATTTGAGCTAAAATTCTGCAGGGAAGGTATATGCTTCAAGATGAATTTGTTTGGAAATTTCCAACAACTGGTTTGCAAAAACAAGATTATAGGGGAAAATACATTGTATTGTCCCTATAAAGAAATCTTAAATCTGTATCATTGGAAAGTTCTAGCTGTGCTTTAATTCTTATCCTATAGACTGACACTTTAGGAGGTCAGAATGGCACCATACAACAAACTGATTTTTAAGTTTGCATTTTTAAAAGCCTGTGATATCACATAACAAAGGTTTACTTAAAAAAATTATGAAGTCCAAGTTCTGTATAGTTAAGACATACCAATACAAAAACATACCATGTAACCTTAATTCAGCCTATTTCTGAGCACAATAATGATATGGCCTTTAACTATACAATTACATATTAGTTTTTTCCTGAGAATGCCTGACTCATCTGACATACAAGATGAACCTGTTTTAAGAAGAAGTCAGGACTGTGCAGTCAAGAAGGCGACTCTCTGCAAGAGTGCTACCTTATCTGTTCCAGGAGCTGAAGTGTGAATGAGGCAGGGGGGCTGCAGGGAAGAAAAAAAGGATGATCTCATGAGTAAAGCAGTTGACTGCTTCCCTAGAGAACTAGATTCCATCTCGGCCTCCACTCATTGCAGCTATGTAATGTTGGCAAGTTACATAAACCATACTTTCCACAATTGTCATTAATCTTGTGATCTTCATTTTCCAAGTGCCTTGTTTAAGACACACGCAGTATAATACGCAGAAGTAGTCACGTCTGCAAATGAAGTCAGTGGGAGTTGCACTTTAAACATAACTACTGGTAGCTACTTTGAATAATTAAACCCTTGTTTCAAGTGAGGCATGTAAAACTAATGAGAGATTTTGACAAGTTTGATTATAATTTTAAAAAGGGAATAACTGTTGTGCCTTGCCTCTCAGAATATCCCCCTTTTAAGGAAAAAAAAATGTGAATTTCCCTCCTTTAAGGGAAAATGTGCCTTTTCACCTTTTAGGGAGGAAAAATGCAGCTTTTCCCCTTTAAGGAGAAAAACGTGGGAAACAGCAGGTTCCAGCCTGCAAGGGGCTGCTTGGGGGCAAGGGGAGCAGGAGGAGAATGATCAGAGACAGGGGGTGCCATGCGCATACACGTGGCATCCAGGTAGCAGTGGAGAGCAACTCCCGCAGCTCCCTCCAGCTAAATCTAACAAGGGGCAAAGATTGAGGCCCCCATGGTGAAGGAGGATGTAGGACAGGCTGGGGCTGTGGGTGCTGCCTAGCCGGGGCAGTGTGTCAGGCCCAGGGCTGGGATGGGAGCGCATGACCGCAGGGCCCAGCCAGGTAGTGGGAGGGAGACATGAGTTAAGGGAGGGGAAGGAGGTACGGGGGGGGGGGGCACGTAGCCCCCAGATTTGTTCATGGGGTGGGGCAGATGTGGACTGCCCGCTGCAGCCTTGAGTCTCTGTGCCATGCTGCTCTGCCCCAGGGGTCTCCTCAGCAGAGTTGGAGAGACTCAGTGCCACTGCTAGGAGACCCGTGCCAGCTGCACCACCATGGTGGGTCATGCCCTGCCCACCCAGCAGCAGCAACAGTGTTGCAGAGTTGTGTCCTCCACTGCTGCTGGGTGGGCAGGGAGCATCTCGTCATGGTGGTGTGGCTGGCGTGGGGCTGCCTGCAGCAGCACCAAGCTTCCCTCCCCTGCTGTGTCGCAGAAGGGGAGCCCCAAGGCCACAGTGGGCAGCCTGCATCCCTACCCACCCTGATGCCCATATGGGGAGGGAGAGCCAGGCTCCAAGCTCTGCTCTAGCCACAGCAACCACTGGCTCCTGTGGGTGGCAGCTGTGGCTCAGGTGCTGCTGAGGGGAGCAGGGAGCTGTGGACCATAGCCTTGGTCCTATAGCCCTGGTAGCTGACAGCCCACTTGACCGGGGCTGGGGGGAGGCAAGGGGCATATGTTGCATGTGAGGGGCACCAGCAGGGCTGGGGCTAGGGGTGGCAGGCTGTGCATAGAGAGTGAGGGGCACTGGCAGGGCTAGGGGACTGTGTTAGGAGTGAGATACATGAGTAGGACTGGTGGGGGGTGGCATTCACAGGGCCAGGGGGCTGTGGGTGGGGAGTGAGGGGCAACAGCATGGACAGGGGCACAGCACCAGCATATCAGGGTTACTCAAAGCCACAAAGCTGGGGGATGGGCACAGCTGCAGCTGGACCCAGATCCTGGTTAGCAAAGGGAGCAGGGGGAACTCTGATTTTTGTATGATTAAAAAAACACAATCAAAAGTCAAAATATATAGGTATTTAGAATTTAGTTTATTATGATTTGAGGCACTAATAGGTTTCTAAATTGCTTTAAAATTATATATCCATGAATAAAACATTGTGTTCAATTGATACCTGCATATATAGTGGTGTTTCATTTTGGTAATAAAAAAATGCAGATTTGAGGGTTTTTTAATCAAAGAGTTTGGGATTTTTTTTCAGAGAATTTGCAGTTTTTTAAACAGAGAAAATCAGGATCTGTGGTTATTAATGCAGGACTTGGGTGGTATGCAGTAAATAATTTCCTGTACTAAGTGCTGGAAGATTAGTACAAAAAGTTGCATTGAATAGCTAGCTACTCATTCCCCAAGCACTATCTATCCTGTGCACTAAATTAGACTGGAGTCCTTTGGGGGAAAAATATTAAGTGCAATGTAATTAAAAACTGAATTATCACGTATACCTAGAAGGGAGGTGAATTAAGGTTGTACAAACATTCCCTAACTTTTGTAAAGCTTAACTTTATAAAGTCAATATCCTTTTAACATGGTTTTCTATAACAGGTTCATCTTGTATGTCAAATGAGTCAGGCATTCCTCAAGAAAAAATAATTTGTAATTATATACTTCAAGGTCAAACCATTTAGTGTATATATTGTATGCAGAATACAGAATATACAGAAATTGGACTATTATAATAGATGTTCTTGTGTAGTTTATGGGATTTAACCTTCCTTTAACCTTCCTTTAACTCATTTGCTCTTCAGACCTTTGGGAAATAGCCTACAGCCTCAGGGCTGAAAACATCCTGCTTACTTACCAGCAGTATGCACTTAACCCAGACTTATTGTGAATATTGTTCATTAACTATATTGTGCTGTCATGTGACATATTAGTAACAACTGACTAGTCCAAACCATTTTCAGGGCTTCTAATAGTCAGCTTTGTGACTGCTATTAGAAACCTTGAAAGTGACTAAACATAATTTTGGGATAACTGTTAAAGCCTCTAAAATGAGAGGCTCATTCAGGGCTTCAGAAAGGCAAGCCCTTTGACAGCTGCTTCCCCTTTGGTCTTTCTGGCCCCAATTATTGTAACTGTACTCCATTTACCTAGACGTTACATGGTAGACTCGAGACGAATGCTGCCTGACTTCAGTGGTTTATGTGTTTAAACAATATGTGATAAATACTTATATTAAACATTATAGTAGGTATACTAACAAACCCCAGCCAGGGTGCCATGTCACTCAGGCTTGTCTTGAGATATTTTCAAGGGTGCCGCAAGGTGCCATGCAATGTTAGCTAGGCAGCCTGGAAGCAGGTAGAAAGGGAAGAACTCCCCCCAGCACACTCCCCCTTGTCACCACTGTCCTCAGACAGATTGAGGGGTGGCAGGGCAGTGATCTGGGTGTGGGGTGCTGATCATGGAGAGAAAGGAGATCCAGGGGCGGATGGAAGGCCAGTGGGGTGATTAAGATCAGTAGGTAAAAAAATTGGAATTGATGTTATGCAATTTAGCCAAATCACTTACTCAACATGTATATAATATCTATTATTTTGACTTTTGAAACTATAAACTTGTAGGCTGCATCTCTCCCTTAGGGGGCAGGAAATGTTAAGATGATCTATTTTTTAAACAATCCTTCAGACTCAGATGTCACCAAAATGCTGTTTTATTTTGTTTTTTAAGACTAGCAGTTCAAATCTTTGGAGTTTTCCCATTTACACATTACGTAAACACAGGAGATCTAGGGCAGAGATTTTTAACCAGGGTGCCATGGCCCAGGTCTTGAGATATTTTCAAAGGTACCGCAAGGTACCATGCAGTGTTAGCTAGGCAGCCTGGGAGCAGGTAGAAATGGAAGACCTCCCCCCACACACAATCCCCCCCTTGTCACTGCTGCTGCCACCATTGTCCTCAGACTGAGGGGTGTCATGGCGGTGATCTGGGTGTGGGGTGCTGATCATGGAGAGAAGTGGGGGGATCCAAGAGCAGATTGGGGGGCTAGTGATTTGGAGGATGTAGGGAGCAGTCCAACCAGCATGGGGAGGCCCTTCACACTCCCGCCTCCCCCAGCATATACTTTGGCTAGGGAACGGGTGAGTAGGGCAGGCATGGAACAGACCTGCAGCCTCTAGCCACACACCCCTTCTCTACAGCCCTCTAGCAGCAGGTCTGAACAGTGCCAGTTAGAGAGAGTATTAACCCTGAATGTATGACTGATCACTAGCATTAGTTAACCTTTACACAAGCTAACATGCATAGAATTAGCACCTGCTAACTCAGGGGCAGGAAATTATTTCAGGTGGAGGGCAGCTTACCCAGTTTTGGCAGGCTATCTAGGGTTGCATGGGTAGCCCCACCCTTTGACAGGTGCCCTAACCCTTGACAGGTGCCCTGCTCCCTGATCACCATCTTGGGACCAGTGTCCCAGGGTCAGCACCAGTGGGGCCCAAAGTGGGGCACAGGCTGGCAGGGGTCTGTGGAGCTGGGCTGGGTTGGGCTGCACCAGCAGGGATAAGGGGGAGCTGGGCCAGCTTCATAGAGCCCCTGCCAGCTAGGACCCCATGCTCCCGCCACCCTGCTCTGAGCCCTGCCGGCACTGGCCCCAGGACGCCGGTGCAGGTCCCGTATTCCTGCTGGCCCCGCGCCCACTCGCCCCCAGTGCCCCCCAGCCCCATAGTACAGGCTGGGGGCAGCGCACAGCCCCCAACCCCCTGCTTGCTGGAGGTAACAAACTGGTGCTGAGCATGGGGGAAAAGCATCCCCTTGCCCACCCCATGGCTGGCACTCCCTGCTGCAGGCGCTCACAGCCCATGCAGGGCTGTCTGGAGCAGGCACAGGCAGCCCTACGTGGGCTGCAAGCAACTACAGCATGGGGTGCTGGTCATGGGGCAAGTAAGGGGCCCCTTTTCCCCACGCTCAGCACCAGTTTATAACCCGGCCTTGCTGCCAGCCTGGGCTCCAAGCTGACTCCGGGCTCACCCGTTGGCAACAGCATCTGTAACACCCCCGCTTGCTGCTCCGGGCAGTGTTGACTGCTGCTGGCCGCCCAGAGTTCACACGCTGGGCAGCCCAAACAAGGCAGTAGCAACACTGCCTGGCTTGGCAAGCAGGGGAGCTGCAGCTGCTTTCACCATGCGCAGCCCTGACAGACGAGGCCAGAGCTGACGCAGGGCCCAGGCTGGCAGCAGGGCTGGGTTACAAGGTGGTGCTGAGCGCGCGGGGGGGGGAGTGGCTCCTTCCCTGCCCTGTGCCTGGTGCCGCACACTGCAGCTGCTCACAGGCCACCTGGGGCTGCCTGTGCCTGCTCTGGACATGGGGCACTGGCCACAGGGCAGGGGAGAGATCACTTTCCTCCATGCTGGGAAGGATCCCAGGAAAAAGCTGACTGCAGGGAGAAGTGGCCCCGTGCCTGGCGCCCCATGCTGCAGCCACTTGCAGCCCACAGGGCTGTCTGGAACAGGTACAGGCAGCCCCATGCAGGCTGCAAGTGGCTGCAGCATGGGGTGCCGGGCATGGGGCAGGTGAGGGGTTGCTTTTCCCCAACCTGTGCTCAGCTTTTCTCAGGGCCACGTTTCCCTGGGCTCCTTCCCTGCCCTTCCCTCTTCCCACGGGCTGTATTTTGCCCACCCCTGTGCTAACTGTAATGTGTAATCACATCCTGTGAATCCTTGCCGATCAAGATTCAGCTCTAGGGTGGCTATGATGCCTCTGGAGCCCATCAGCCCTTGTCACCCTGGCTCTCTTTGGGCAATCTCCCCTTTTCCTCACCTGCTATCCCTTGATACAATGATACTTGTAGAAAAGGGAAACTACCCAGAGCTTCTCAAATCAGGTTTTCTCACAAGCACCTGTGTCACTGCTCATCACCTTAAGGGTTAATTATGTGGGCTCTGTCCTCCCCAGTACCCATGCCCATACTTCACAGATTCTAATTGTCACACGTTCTAATTGCATCATAACCATCCCTATGGGCTACAGGCTCTTGGCTCTGTTCCTCTTTATATCAGCCCCTCTCAGGGCTGTGGGCACTCTGGCCCCCTCGGTCTCCACTGTGACTCTCCTAGCATTTGGTCCTTCTCCTTAGACCCTGGCCTTACTCCTAAGCCAGCTGAAACCCATGGGCTCTCCAGCCCCACCAGTCTCCAGGTATGGCCCTTCTTGGCCTTCAGCTTTTCCTGAGCCCTGACCCCACTCTTAGGTCAGTGAGATGTATGGGCATCCTGGCCCTACCTGTTCCAAGGGCCCTCCAGCCCTCTGCTCCCTTTATTTTTTTATTTCTGCATCCTCTGGCACTGTTCTCTCTCTGGGCCTTCTGGCCCTGCTCCTTCTCTGGGACAGCTGGGACTTCCTTGCCTCTCCTTAGTCCCTTCCACAAACTACTAGACATTCCCTAGCCTTCAGACTGTATGCTCTCTGTTCTGCCAGCCCCAAGGCATGCTCCAGGAATGCTCAGTGTGGGCCAGTCACTCCCTCAGCAGCCTGCTAGGAGTTCCTTCCCTGTCATCTTCCAGGATAAGACTGCCCAGCCCAGCCCAGGCCCTGGGCTTTATATCTTCCCTAAGCCAGCCCCTCTCTTCGCTGGTCAAGTGACTGACTGCCACATGAACCTTTGCTGCAGCCTCTTCCTCATTTAAAGCAGCAGGTACCCTACACTCCCTGCCATGCCATCTAACAGTCCTAAGATCAGAATCCACATATACACGTGTCTACTGTGGCACCCACCATTAACCCCATGTTCTTCTGGGTTAGGCAAAGGAGGAAGCAGAAGCCTTGTGAACATGCTTTGGAGTCAAACCACAGAAGCCTGTAGTCCCTGTTCTGTGCCATCTTAGACTGTAATCTATAGTCTCTGCCACAAGACCAGGAATCTGGTGGCAGACAGCTGCATGACAGTATGCATTATAAAAGCCATTCTACAGGGGCTACAGAGTACCTGGCCACAAAGCATTGCTAAAAAGGTTCCACAGTCACTTAAAGAGCAGCCAACCTTGAAAGCCAGTTTACCTATGAAACATCTCTTTCAGTCAAATTCCATCTTACGTAGCCTTGAGTTTTCATTACAATGTGTCTGAGACACGTTCAGTTACACTGCAGTGTCCTGATGGGGCCAAATGCTGGGAGAGGTAGAATGTTTCCAGTGTAGAATGCAGCTCTCCTGTCTTGTCACAAGCTGCACCTAGTACAAATAAAATCCATCATTTACAGCTAACTGGCTAAATGCCCCAGGAACACTGGTCCCCTTCCAAAAAGCCTGGATCACAGCCTGGGATGAAGTCAAGAGGAAAATGTTGTCCAGAATATTTAGATGGCAGTCTATTAATTCCTTTTTATACTAAAACTGAGTGTTCTTCCCAAGCTCTGTGTTCTTTGACATACCACACTATTAAATAATATGAAAACTCTTAAATTGTCAGCAACCTGCCATCTTTCCCAAATAAGCCACAGTTGCCTGCCAAAATAAGAGAAAAATGTCATCTTTCACCTACACTGTCCAAATTCTGGGTAAAAATACAGGCCATCTGGATTTTCTTGGCATGCAATAAATTAAGGTTCTTTCCAGCCCAGGGACAGAGAAGTTCTGAACACCTGAAGCCCTCATGAAGAGCATATGACTAGCTGTCTCCTCTGAAGAAACTGTACTATTCACAGCCAGCAGTTTGGCAGAAGGAAAGGTGTCTAGCTCCTTTTTAAAATAAATATAAATAAATAAATTATTAAAAAAAAAAAAAAAAGTCTTAACCGCCAGTTTGATTTCCACCTGGAAATCCTCAGGTAGCTCTTACAGCTTATGAATAATGTTCTACATTCTCAGTTTTTATTTAAAAAAAAAAAAAATCTGGGAATTTTTCAGGCTTTATCGTCAAAAAAACCCACCAAAAAACAGGATGAAATCAGGATAAAAGGAAGAAAAGGAAAAAAAAAACTATTTAAATTGGGGTAAAAATTGGCAGTGAGGGAAGGAGTGAGGCTAGGAGTGGGGAAGAGCCAGGGGAGGGGTGCAGCACAATCCATCTGCCACAGCCAGGGCTGCAGCAGGGACCAGCGTGTGAGGGGGACCTGTTAGTGGGTGTGGGGCAGGAGGTCATGGCTCTTGTTGATAGCTTCTATGTGCCACCCAAGGCGCATGCCGCCAGATCAGTGGCAGGAAGCACATGGGGCTGTATCCTGCCTCTCTTCCCTGGCTGTGTTTATAGCCTTCCCCCCTGCTGCAGCATCCTGCAGCCAGGCTGCCCTGACATTTGGGGAGAGAGGGGAGTGGCACACAGCCAGATGCGGAGGTGAGGAGGATACGACCCTGGCACTGGCACCTCCCTCCCCACCTGGGGTCAGAGCTGGGAACCCCGTGCCTTCAGGCAGTGGCTCTAGCCCTCTGGGCCCATGCACAGCAGCTGGGTGCAGCGCTCGCTGCAGTGAGCTGGGCTAGGCTCTCCCGCCTATCCCCTCACCCCCGATGAAGCTCCCAGTGCCCAAGGCAGGGCCAAAACAGAATCCGCTGGGGTGCAGCTCTGACTCACCTGCCCTGGGAGTCATTCTGGTCCACACCACCCAGGGTCAGGCATGGTAGCCCCACATCCCCAGGCAACACCCTTCCCCAGCTCCCACACAGCCACTGCCACACACACCCCCCACCTCCCCACTCTGAATGCTGCTGCTGCCGCTGCTTCCCATACATCTGGCCCGAAACTTGTGCCTTGGGTAACCAACACAGTGGCACTTTTAGCTTACCAGCATCACCTGTTTTGCAGTTCAAATCTCTGTTAACTGCCACAAGTGAGGAACGGACCATTCACCACTCATGCCAGTTAACAGGGATTTGAACTGGACAATAGGTGTAAATCAGTAAAGCTGAATTACTTAAAAGATAATTGGGGAATTTATCAATGAAAATTAGTAAAAACTGAGATTGCAGAGCACTCATTATGAAGCACCGATGTAAATTCATCAGGTAACAAGCGGTCTGCTGTTTTATGCAGCGTCATCTTTCAAGTGGTCTCAAACTTACAGACTCCATAAAGCATATTAGTGTGGTCAAATATCAAGGTCTCAGAGAGACATCAATGGTTGATGAGAGACATGCATTCAAATCCCTACACTATCACAGACTCCCAGGGTAAATGTGAGCAATTCATGTACTCTCTATCTCTGCTTCACTTCCCTATATGTAAAATTATGATAATTATACAGCCCTGAAGCAAATGGGTGTGGAAAGATAAATACATCATAGATTGTGAAGTACTCTGATACTAGTTTTGGGGGATAGATAAGGAAGAAAGTGCCAAAGACTTCTAATGACAGTTGTCCTGTGATCCAGGAAGCAAAGAAAGGTCTCTAGTAAACATACACAAGTGTCAGTTGCTCATTGAGGAACAGCCTTGGATTTCACTTTGTTGTCCAGCCACATAAGCAGCCCTTTTGGCACTTAGGCAGAGCTTTACGCCTGTAGGGTAGACTTGTAAGTATATTTGCTGTAGGCTGTAACCTGGCTGGTAGGCACATGAATAGCTCTGTACACATGCTCATTATGGGCATGTATGTCACAAAACTGCAAACGGAGGGCTGAAAAGAGGACCAGGTAATGTCTTTCCTGTGGTGGTGTATTTAGAGGGCTGTTTTAAGACGCAAGAGAGCCAGAGAGTCAAACCTATCCTGAGTGAGTGCTCCAATTACTTAGTTACTGGGGTTAAAATAAGGGATGTCCCTCTGCATCCTCTTCCTGGATTTCTTCAGGACTTACATTCATGTATGCGACTACATCTGCATGTACTTGTCTGGCCAGTACATAGTTTACTGAGAATGCTTAGTACGTGTTCATGTGCTGCAGGGCTAATCAGTAGGGGTGCACTGATGAAGATGTTTTTGTCCGATACCAATGACTGATTAACTAGCCATATCAGCCGATACTGATCCAATAGCCAATATGTGGCCCAGCAGCATGGAGAGCAGCATCTGGCCAGTAAATTGGAGTGGGGGGGGGCGGGCAGATCAAAGCCCCCATGGTGGGGGAAGGAGTGGGGCTAGGCCTGGGGCTGGTGTTGGGGCAGGAGCAGGTGCTGCCCAGGCAGGTCAGGGCATAGCCAGAGCTGTGGGTGCAGGGGCTGCGCATGGGGCAGACAGGGCGAGTAGTCATGGTGCTGGGAGGGGGGGCTATGGTGCATTTTGGGATGGCTGGAGTACACTCCATAGCCCCCTTCCCAGCACTGCCACCACCCTCCCTGGGCGCAGCCCCTTCCCAGCATCGCCCCTGCTGGGAAGAGGCCAGTGCAATCCCTGGCCTTTAGCCCGCAGGCGGCCCTTGCCCCACACATAAATCTGGGGGTCACATGCCCCCCCATGCCATTCTCACAGTGTGAGCAGTGGCAGGAGCATTGCCGATAATGTCCAATTTATTTTTTATCAATGCTAATCTGATTTGGATTGATTATATAATTGATCCATCTCTGGTAATTGGTTCACAAACTGAGCATAAATGCCACAAAGGCCATTTAGGTACCTGGAAAATTACCATTTAGGCATACAAAAAGAAATAGAATTTCATCTCTTGTGGTGGTCTCGGGCAGCCGGAGCCGTCCAGAGGAGGATCACTAATTTAATCAGACATCAGGCGGACCAGTGATAGAGAGGCGTGACACAGCGTATTAGTTGTAAAAATAACTTTTAATTTAACTTTACTTATGCCGCTGGTAGTTGCGATGCAGGTGGTGAGGTTGCTTACATAGTTACAGGTAACGAGTTGCTTGCGTAGTTACAGATAACTGGCAACAGAACAAGCTGGCGAGTTTGTAGACAGAAATGAGCATGCAGGATGAAGGACACGTCAGGAACAGACAGTGACGGGGAGATGTTGGAGAATGGCCAGTCCGCCAGCTTTTCTCTGCCACATGGCAAAGTTCTCCGTACTCTACTACGTGCTCAGAGCTCTCCGACTAGTGCGGAAACTGCACGGACATTTATACTTTTAGAATAGCCAATGACAAACCGCCAGGTAGAAATAACTAATGAGGTAGAACATACCAAACTCAGAGGTAACTGTAGTTGCTTAGGGCAGTTCTATTGTGACAGGGACACTCAACTGATTTAGTTATGACAGTGGCCATCCATTTACAATTCCTCTCTCCTCGCCCCAACCCCATCAGGAATTTATACCATATGTGATGACTATACTATTTCAGTGAGAGGCACCAGTCTAATTCTTACCAATTTTTTTCAAGGTTTTCATTCAACTTACCATATTGCTTATTTTTAATTTTTTTAAACTCTGACACAAACATTACTTTTCCCCAGACCTTTGGGACTTGATAAAAAATACTGAAGAGCAATTTTGCCTTTTCTGAATTATTATTAATATTTGTATTGAATAAATCTCCCTTTTTTAATGAGTACTTTCCACCTTCCCTTTTTTATCAGTAAGCTAAATTCTGTTTCCCTTTGCAAGCAGAAATGGCAGTTTTGTAACTATGTACCTCACTTCTTTTTACTCCTAATGTGCATTTTATGGTATGGTATAGTATGGTAGAGCACTGTGCCAGAAACTCAGAGAGACGGAAGTTCAGCTCCTTCTGGGCAATGGGAACCATTAAGTTTGGTCTGCTGCTTCTTGGGCATGTGCCCTAACCGCTGAGCTGTTGGAGCCAAAAGCACACATAAAACCCTCCTTCCATAACATCTGACTAGTTATGGATATAGGTTTTTGGATGTCTATATTTCTGGAATTTGTGTGTCCAGAATGGGTGCACATACATTGATACATCTGTGCCCGATGCATAATTTACTGCATATGCTCAAGATACACAGGCACGCAGTTCAAATCCCTGTTAACTGGCACGAGAGGAGAATAGCCTATTCCCCACTCATGCAGGCTAACAGGGATTTGAACTGAAAAACGGGTGGTACTGGTAAGCAAACAGTGCCACTGTGCCACTTACCTGAGACACAGATTTACAGCTGGACATTCAGAGGGCAGTGGCTGCGGCTGCATGCGGAGCGGGGAGGCGGGGAGCTGGCGGTAGCTGCGCAGGCGCTGGGGGAGGGTGGCTGAAGCCACTGCCTGGGGACACAGGGCTCCCAGGTCTGACTTTTGGTGGGGCGGACCACACCACAGGAATCACTCCTGGGGCAGGCAGATCCGAGCTGCACCCTGGTGGTTCCAACTTTGGCCCTGCCCCAGGCACTGGGAGCTGTGTGCCCTGCCAAGTGGGGGTAGGTAGGAGACCCTGGCCTCACTCCCTGTGGTGGGTGCTGCACCCAGCCACTCCGCATTGGGCCTGCAGGCCTGGGGGTGCAGGGCCCCCAGCTCTGATCCCCGGTGGGGCAAGAGGTGCCAGTGCCACAGTCTGGTTCCCTCCACATCTGGCCACGCAGCACTCCCCCTCCCCCCACAAACATCAGGGCAGCCTGACAGGAGAGGAGAGGGGCACAAACACAGCCAGGGAAGAAAGGCAGGGCACGGCGCTATGTGCTTCCTGCCACTGATCCAGGAGCACACGCCCCAGGGGGCGCATAGCATCAAGAGCTGTGCCCCCACAGCCACTGACACCTCCCCCCACTTTGCTCCCTACTGCAGCCCCAGGAACGGCTGATGGGCTGCTCCGCGACCCTCCTCCTTCCTTTTCCTTAGTTCTGGCCTCCCTCCCTCCCTCCCCACCAATTTTTTTCCCCTGGTTTAAACTGATATTTTTCCTTTTCTTCCTTTTTTCCTGATTTCATCCCAGTTTTTATGTTTTGAAGATAAACCCTGGAACATTCCTGGATTGTTTTTTAAAATAAAAACTGAAAATACAAAATACTACTTATTGGACATTTAATAAAACAATATCAGTTTTTGTTCTTATTTTTCTCTTTCAGTGCCCTACCTCCCCAATCTAATATTCCCTATTTGAAAATTGAATATATAACTGTTGGGGTTATCTTCTTTATATAATACTTGCATACAAATGTAGTATGTTCTAGTTCTCCCAGAAGTTATAGCATGTGCTGTGCAGGAAGTTAAACTACATAATCAGATTATCTTTTCTAGTGTCAATATATGTGAAATTTTTTGAAATGTTACCTGCTAATTCTCACTCAGGTTCTTTATGAAGAGTTGGAAAGTGACTTATCTCTATATTGATCATTCCAGGAGATGATTTGATGCGTTGTGTGGATCTTTATAATCAAGCTCAATCCAAGTGGTTTGAAGAAATGGTGACTACTACTCTGGTACGTATCAGTCTGAGACTGTTTTGTTTATGCTGCTCTTCTTTTATTTCTGCTTATAGGGGAAACCTTTGAAATTTATAATTTATTATGTCACCATTCACAACCAAAATGCAGATCAGTATCGATGCCAGACCTTAAACTTGCCACTGCCCAAACAAGTTTAATATCATTTGGGCAGGAAGAAGAAAATATTATCTTTGACAGTATATATAATGGAGTAGTTGTTTGCATCTGGTCAAGGGTTTGGAATTTTACAAGTAGATTGGAAGAAGTGAAGTATATAGCTGAGGGTAGGGGAAGCAGTAAAAAATACATGATACATTTTGAAATACATGTATAAATAAATAAATAAATAAATAAATGTGGTAATTTTTATCCCATGGTTTTGCAGTTTATACCAAGGAGATTATCAGTACATGGGTGGTGCAGGATAACTGCATGAGATGAATAAGACTGTAGTAATGGTGCATGTACATGTTCTTACCCTGAGGTAACTCAAAGCTAACCCACAATAATGCACCTCTATTTCACTGAGGGGATAAGTTCCCTGGCTGCATATGCCTTGTGGTAATAAATGTATTCGGCCATGCAAGAATTCTCCTTCTCTTAAGTAACCATAGCACAATACAGTCCTCCGGATTTATATTTCTAGTTTTCCTATAAAGTAGCCTGTCGACTTTCTTGCCTCTGAAGCTCCCTGTTAGCATGTTCGAAATAGAAATTCTCCTTTGAGTAATTGTCCACATACAGTCTCACTTGCAGGTGTGTTTCCTGCCCTGAGACTTTTTTGCTTTGACAATAAGCATAGTGTGTGCCCTGGGGGTGCAAGCTCCCTGTTTCTCAATTCCTCAGCTATGTAGTTAGCTCATCATGTGTGCTAGCAGCGAGGAACCTTAGGACACACTCCAAAGCAGTGTGTCTCTCTTTTTCTTCTGTGCATTCTTAACACCTTTACTGTCCTAGGAAATGTAACTCAGAGTTCTTTTCTCTTTGGGGCAGTCAGCAGCCCTGCACTGCAGCCAGTACCAATCACTTGCCTCTCCCCCTGTGGTGCTACCACATGGTATCATCACAGAACTTTTGGCCAGTTGACCCTCTGATCTCAAGTGAAACAGGCTTTTTTCCTTTTTTTCTACCTTTTTTTCCTTTCCCTCAGTGGAGGCAGGGGACATTTTTTCCTTTGATCAATAGCCTTCCTCTGCTCTCCAAGTTTCCAGCCATACTGTTCATGTATAGTCTGTTTCCATCTTCTCACAGCCACACACAATGCTCCTTCTGTTGGGAGAGACCTGTATCCCCAACAGATGCTCAGTCTGTCAGTCCTTCAAATTAAGAATCAAAAAAGACAGAATAAGCTTTGGCTATCTCTCCTCAACATGTTATTCTACTCCATCTGACCCAGGATTGACAGCCTTGTCTCAGGAATGCACATCCCCCCAGTACTGAACGCAGACCAGTCTCCTCTTTGACACTGTCGAGATTGGCACCCTTGCACTGGTCTTGATTGGGATCTAGAGGCAGGTGCCCAGCCACAAGAAGTCAAAGGAAATCTTCCTTGTGACTCAGAGCTCCTTATCCTGCAGCTCCTTATCCTGCCTTTGTGAATGGGGTAATGCTTCTAAGACTTCCCAGCCTGAACAGGCAATGGATGAATTCTCTGGGATTCCCAGTTTTTACACCACCTTCTCCTCAAGCTTTTCAATCCTGCAGGATTGTTGTGGAAACTGACATTATGCAACCATACAGTAAATCTCAGCATCAGGGACTTCCATTTATGAGAGACTGGACAGGAAATGAAGTCACACTCTGCTTCATCCTCATTAGCCACTGCCATGACTTATAAGGAGTGGGTTTATTCAACACAGTTCCTAAAGAAAAAAAGCCATGGAGACCATTTTGATAAATGGGCCTATTCCTCAACAAGTCTAAAATTTACTGGCCCATGATAATTTTGTGCATGTTGTATCTCTTATCTAGGACCTCCCTGCAGATCACACCTGATTCTCTACTCTTATTAGTATTAGGGTGGCTAAGGGACTGCTTCAAGCTGCCCTGGATGCCATGGACATAGCTTCCCACTCTATGGCCAGGGCAGGCCCTTGAGCATTGCACCCTATACTGGCTTTCATCTAGACAAGGTGACCCAGGGAACTCACATGAAGTTTCTGCCTAATATCTCTGAATTCCATCTGAGTAAGGAGATAGACTTGTTTTGAGCAATCTGTTGCTTTAGTTTTTCCTGAAGCTTTATACATCACAACCAAAAGGATTCCATCTAGTTTAGATGTAAGATGAGTTCTGACCTACTCTTTGGCCAAAATGAGGCTATTTTGAAACTCTCTCTGGTCTCTCAGGCTGAGAGATGTAAGGACACAGTAATACTGGCCCAAAGACCATCTACATGGATATTGGATTTGTAAAACTGTGTTATGAGAGCCCCAAGATTGAGCCACGGCCCATGACTTGTGCTTACTCCATGAGGGTCCAGGGCACTTCCATAAGTACCTTGCACATTGTTTCCCTAAGTACGACCTACAAGGCAGCCACCTAGAGTTTGATTTGCACCTTCCCTAAGCATTGTGCCCTCATAAAGTCTAGAAGATAGAACTGCCTTTGGAGCTGTGTTTGATGGATACATTTTTTTAGTTACTCTTTGCCAAGAAGACTAAGACCAGGCACTCCCAAGTGAAAATGTGTATGTGGACAGTTACTCACAATATGGTTATTTCCCAGTAAGTAGAGTTTTTCCCATATATTGGCCACACACCTATTTGTATCCCATTCTCTCTCCATTTTCCTCAGAGTTGGCATATAGGTCTCAGTGGCTGAAAGGAAAGGAAGGAGCAGGAATGGCACACCTTTTATAACCTGGGCATAAAAGGGTTGTGAACTGCAGGCCTAGAGTAAATATTGTGAATAATGCTAAGGTGAAAAGTCTCTTGTCAAAGCTCAGGAGCATGAGAATGTGTATGTGGACAATTCATTTCAAAGAACTCTGGTTACTGGAAAATAACTTCATTTTTCCTCTAAAAGTACCCAAGTATCCTCACCCTTCTTTCTTGGTGGCTACAAAAGTGAATGAGAATGCCAGATTGAATAAGACATGGGAAATAAATATATAAAGACTGGACCCTTTTGATAAAAGGTCCTATTCCTCCCCAAGCCTGTAATACAGAATTGCTTAAGATCAGGCTGTCCTGGTCCATTATGATTTCCAGGTCTACAAAAAGACCTTGTGAAATTGCTTGACTTAAATAAGAGAATGGACAGATAGTTTCAAAGATGGTCCTACAAACAGCTAGGCACAGCTCCATGGTTTTGGCAGTGGTCATATATAGATGTTTCTGATTGCAAGTTTAAGGCTTTCTGAAGGAGTTCCAGGCTATTGTGGAGGACCTACTTTTTCACCAGTGTGGAACTATTTAGTGCCCAAACTGATTTTGCATACATTAAAAGATTCAAGAGCCTTACTTCCCTTGTTTGTGTGTCTTCTTCCTCCTACAGGCACAAGTTCAAGGAGCAGATATGTACACATTACAGTGCAGGTTCTCTCCCAGTATCCACCACTGTGCAATTAGCACATGTCACCATGCAGAGTCCCTTGAAAGCAGCAGAGGTTCCATCAGCAAAGGAACACAGCTGCACCTTATTCTGTAGCACATAGATTGTCCATCCCTAAGCAAGGGGTTTGGTGATGTGCTGAAGAGGTACTAACTCCATGCTACCACCTGCCATATCAAAACGGTTTGGCCTGCTTTTATCCTGCATGGGGCCATATTACGTAGGACTAGTGGTCCCTAGATATGGTAGCTAATGGATACTCCATTTGGTTTGAGTCACTACCCATTCACACCCCCTGTTCCATGTTTGTTTCAAAGACCCTTCTCTCAAGAGTTTGTTGAGGAGAAAGATGTGCTTGCTGCTGGTTCTGGGGACCATAAAAAGAGTTCCCCTACATTTAAGGGAGAGGCGTTTTATAACTGTTATTTCCTTGTTCCTTAAGAAAAAGGGAGGTTGGAGACCAGTCTTAAACCAAAGAAAGCGCAACACATTCATCTGCAAACTCAAGTTCAAGATGGGATTTTGGTGGCAAAAATACCCTCATTGCATCAAGGAGAATGGTTTGCTTCCTTCAACTTGCAAAATACTTATTTTCACATTGCCATAAGGCATTTGCACAGAAAGTATCTCAGATTCATAATAAATCAGGACAGTTACCACTACAGGGTCTTACCCTTCAGCCTCTTCACAGCCCTAAGATTGTTTACCAGTTTTCTCACTAAGAACAGGACGAATAAAAACACGAGATTAACCATAGGGTTGGGAGGGACCTCGCGGGTCACCTGATCTAGGTCCCAGCAGAAATGGAATAATGCTGTTCAGTCGAATGCTTGTCTAGTCTCCTCTTGAAAACCTCCAGTTGAGATGTTACAACTTCCTATCCCTACACTGACCCTACCTACTAACCCTGTTCCCATATGTAGCAAGTTTTTCATAGCCCCTTTGATCTCACCCCACACTCATTCCATGACAGTCTCTTCTTTACCAAGATTTGGGATTATTAAGAAGCTATACACTTGCACAGGCTTTTTTTTTTCTCTTGCTGCTGCCTTTGTATTGTATTGTTTTTGAGATACTGGACATGCAGAAAAGAATCTTGGGGCAGTTTCCCTGGCTGCTCATCTTGCAGAGCTTGAATTATTTGCAGACTTTAAGCTAGGTTTACATCTAGTGCTTTTGCTCAGCTGCTGATGAAGGTGTGGGATTGTTTTTCCTTTACAGGAGCTTGAGAGGCTAGAGGTCGAAAGGGTGGAAACGATTAGACAGCACCTTTGCCAATATACGCAGCTGCGACATGAGACAGACATGTTCAACCAAAGTGTGAGTTCACTCTTTTCTTTGGTCTGATATCCACAGTGAGGTTCAGATGAACTACTGTGATCTCTGCTAACTCCCGTGTCTGGTGGCATTAGTGGCACAAATAAATAAGTGGTTACAATTTAGGAGCTGGTGGTTTTACACCAGTTCTCCTCTCTGACCCTTGCCTTACGGGCAGAAGCTTCCTCTAGTCCATGTGGTCCCCAACCTGCCATCTCTATTAAAAAGCATCCACACCTTGGGGACAGAGTAGCTGGTCCATTGGAAAATCTAATTACCAAAGTGCTAAAGTATGGTGTGCATCAGAAAACAAGTAACAGGGGAGAGGGAAGTCAGAAGATAAAGCAGCCTCTTGCTTTAATTGACACCTGGCCTGCAGTAGTTGTCTAGCTCTTCCTGCAGCACATGTGTAGCTCCCTACATCCCTCTATTGTTGCAAGAAATAACCAAACAAACAATCATTTCATACTGAAAATATTCAGTCTTATAAAACTGGCACAATCAAGTACATACAGGTATAATATATGTTGTGAAGTGTGTTATGCAATGTATTGTAGCCTATAATATCTGGTATATTCACAGTATAGGAATAATATTAATAGCTACATGTTTCACAGAATCATAGAAAATTAGGGTTGGAAGGGACTGCAAGAGGTCATCTAGTCCAACCCCCTGCTTAAAGCAGGACCAGCCCCAACTCAAGGATCAAGAATGGAGATTCTACAACCTCTCTGGGTAACCTGTTTCATTGCTTTACTGCCCTCCTCATGAGAAAGTTGCTCCTAATATCCAATCTAGAACTTCCTTTGCTGCAACTTGAGACAATTGTTTTTATTATAGTATCTGCCACCACTGAGAACAGTCTAGCTCAGGGTGGAAAAAATATGGCCTGTGGGCTGAATTTGGCCTGCAGGCTAACTAGATCTGGCCCACAGGCAGGCACCCACCAAATAATTGCATCTGGCTTGACTGGCATCTGCCCCTGCTACATTCCACATGGGGTCAAGTCCCACTAACTGGGAAGCTGCAGCATTGAAGGGACTGGGGCAGAGGCTGGCTTGGCTGCAGCCCCACCTGGTAGGGGCTGCCGTGGTGGCAGGCTTAGCTCTCTTCCACCCCTCTGCCCCCTGCTAGGAGCTTCCCTTGCTGCCTGCCAGCTGCAGCTGCTTTCCTGCCTCCTTGCAGTGTGCCAAGAGCCAGGCAGGTGGCGCAGATTCTGCCCTGCCCCCACAGAGGGACTGGGCTAAGCCACTCCACAAAAAATGGGCAGGGGGAAGCCTTCCATAAGCACTCACCCAACCCACCCACACCCCAAACCTCCCACTATACTCGCACACACCCCCACATACACCCCCTCCCCCATCTCCACACAATATACAAGCTATTCCCTCCCCAAAGGAGTACTTCTGGGGCAGGGGGAGAGACTTGCACTGGCAAAGGTCAGGGATTAGGGGGGGTAGGACTTCTGGTCCCAAGATGGCTCCCAGGGGGTGGGTACCTGTCAAGGGGGAGAGCTATCCTCAAGGCCCTTGACAGTTCAACAAAACTCATTAAGCAGCCCTTTAGCCAAAACAATTGCACACCCATGGTCTAGTTGCATCCTCTTTGGAATCAGTATTCAGGGTGTTGAAGGCTGCTATTAAATCCTCCCTCAATCTTCTGTTCTGCAAACTAAACAAACCCAGTTCCCTCAGTCTCTCCTCAGAAGTCATGTCCCACAGCCCTCAAACCATTTTTGTTACCCTTCACTGGACTCTCTCCAATCTGTTCATATCCTTTCTGTAGTGGGGGGCCCAGAACTGAACAGAGTGCTCCAGATGTGTCCTCACCAGTGCTGAATAGAAGGGAAAATTTTTTTCCCTGGATCTGCTGGCAGTGCTCCTACTAATGCAGCCCAGTGTGCCATTAGCCTTTTTGGCAACAAGGGCACACCGTTAGGTTATATTCAGCTTATTGCCGACTGCAACCCCAGGTCCTTTTCTGAAGAATTGCTGCTTAGCCAGTTGGTCCCCACCCTGTACCAGTGCATGAGGTTGTTCTGTCCTAAGTGCAGGACTTTGCACTTGTCCTTATTGAAACTTATGAGATATCTTCTGATCCAATCCTCTAATTTGTCTAGGTCTCTTTGAATCCTAGTCCTTCCCTCCCACGTGTTTACTACTCCCCCAAGCCCAAGCTGGCATCATCAGCAAACATGCTGAGGGTGCATTCCATCCCATCTTCCAGGTCATTGATGAAAATATTGAACAAAACTGGCCCCAGGACTAAGCCCTGGGGCATTCCACTTTACACTGGCTTTACATTGAGCTCTTGACTTACTAATCTTCTGAGCCCAATGATCCAGCCATTTTTCTAACCGCCTTACAGACCTTTCATCCATTCCATGCTGCTTTGGCTTGCTAGCAAGAACACTGTGAAAGACCATATTAAAAGCCTTGCTGAAGTCCAGGGATCCACTGGTCTCCCTGCACCCACTGGTCTCCCTTCATCCACCAAGCCAGTCATCTCATCATACAAGGCAATCAGGTTGGTCAGGCATGGCTTACTCTTGGTGAATCCATGCTGACTGTTCCTAATCACCGTCTCCTCCACGTGCTTAAAAGTTGATTCCTTGACCCATGCCATGATTTTTCAGGGATTGAGGTGAAGCCAACTGGTCTGTAGCTCCCTTGATCACCTTTCTTCCCTTTCTTAAAGACTTAAATATAAGTCTGCCTTCTGACATGTAACTAACCTTCCCCTGTACTCCTGTAACCTCTTCCTTTGTAGGCAGCTGTCAATGGGTCTCTCAGCTCTGGTCTTTTAAGCACAGGGCTACATCCCTGGCAGCTTTTAGTCTTTGGGGGAAATGTCTCCCACCTGGTCTCTCTGCCAGAGTCCTTTTCAAAACAGACCTCCTTTCCTGGCAGCCTGCAGAGACAGACTGCCTCCTGGTCTCAAGACCTAGGCTTTTATACCACCCAAGCCCTGCCCTTACAGGTCAAGTGGCCCTCCCTGCCACCTACAAGGCTGGCTCACCAGGATCTGCCATCTACTTACCATGGGAGCTGAAAAGTACAGCTGCAGCTGCTTCCTTGTTGCCCACTAGGTTCTTTTCCACTGCCTTACTACAGCAGAGCCATACCTGCAGTAGGCACTCCTCAAATATGGCATCATAATTGCCTGCCTCAATGCAGCCAGCTCACTCCATGCAGCATTCCCTTGACTGACAGCAGGTGTTCTCTTCTTCCTTAATGGCCAGCTCTCTGCCGAGGTAACAAGGCTTCCCTAGTGTTTACAATGACACACATTCTTAGTGACCACTTCTGACATTTTTTTTTTAAATTAACATGCATGATCTCACATTGGAACTCTGCAAAAGAATTTCAGGAGAGGGCCAAACTTTCCTGAGTCCCAGGAGGACTGTTTTAAGAACAAGATTCTGCTTTCCCTTTCTGTATTATTTAGTTCTCTAAATAAAGTAAATAAGAAAGGAAACTGATAGCCTCATTCAGCATTCATTCTTGCTTCATTTATATCATTCTCTGCACTAGAAGATGTAGGCCTGGTTGAAAAATAAAATGAGGTAATTAGTCTGAAGTCAGGCAGTAGGAGGGCAGGATGACACCTTAGATACTATCTCATTCCAAAAGGTATAAGCTAGAAAAAATAAATATCCTTCACAATGTAAATGCCTCTTCATGGACACTGTTCTGGCCTTCTCAATCTTCTCCCTTCTGCTCCCCAACTCCCAGAGCTTCTGGCTGTCCATCCTGCTCTTTTCCCTCTCTGGTATTCTGCTCTAGCAGCCTAACACACTGCTCCAGTAGCCTTTTTGGCCTTCCACTGTGCTGTGCAACCACCCTGGTACTCTGCTCCAGCATCTTGATTGCCCTTTTAGGTTCTGTCCACTGCACTCTCTGTCTGGGAACTGTAATATCTGCAGTGGCCAACCCAGGTCTCCCAAGTCTCTTCCTGGCCCCCTTTTGTATAGTCCTTTAGGGTGGACTTAAATGTGGAATTAACTCTCATCTTAAAGGACCATCTACCCAGTACCACTCCAGCACCTTAATGGTGGGGGAAGGAAATCCATTGTACACTTCCATCCCTGAAAGAGACAGGCATTCATCTGCCTCTCCCCTTCTTGGATAGGGTACCACACCTTAGCTTTTCCTTTCTCCCTTGGCCAAACATGTGGAGGTACTTACCATCTGTGCATGATTTACATTGCCTATGTTTTTCCTAAGTGACCTGTGACAGGTGCCCACTCTGGGCCGCCCTTAATGTGGCCCACACCTGTCCCTGAGGCAACCACCTGCCTACTCGCCTGCCATGCCTTGTTCTTAATGAATTGATCAGTGTTAATCAGCGGGAGGCTGCCCTTATACTGCCCTGCTGCTAAGGGGCGCTACCTGCAGCTCTGTTTCCTCCCCTACACCACCATCCACACCTCACCAATGTTGACTCAGATCTATCCCTATCTTGGCCCCTTCCTGTTCTTTCTGGGCCTTCTCCATGATGCTCACACCCTCTCCTAGGGCTCGCCACACCTGCACTGGGGCTTCTCAAACGCCCCTCTCTGGGGCTGGGGTCTATGCACCCCGTATGCGGCACCCTCACTGGTGCAAGGGTCCTCACACTCCACTGTGAGTCCCCTATAAGGCCTCCTCCAACCCCTAATAGCCTCACCCAAACCACCAGTTATAATAACAACAAAGCAAAACACCCAAGCCCCTAAGCTATAACATAACATAGAGCCACTGGGCTAAAACAACATTACCCAACTCAGGTCAAGCTATACCTGCGGTTCGAATTCTCCTCGCATCCTGCCTCAGGGAGTTCCTGCCTCTCTGGCTGCTGGCAGGGAACTTGCCTCTAGCCTCAGCTCCTGGGCTTTATAAGGGCCAGGCCCTGCCCCTTCTGGTCAGCTGATATTCCCTGGTTGCCCTGGCAACACACACCTGTGCTCCTTAGTCACTGCTAGGGGTCCTTCCCTAGCAGTTTTCCCCTCCTCAGGCACAGGGCACCTCTGCTCTGTGACATGGCCTCAACACATCCCTGGAGAAAAATGCACAGAGGCACGACCATTGGTATAGTCAGAAACATTCAGTGTGTCCGTGCCCCCATGCTGTTCCAACACTTTTCTCAGCTTTTCTTCCTCTGTGCCAAATGGAAAGATCTTTCATATATGCTTCAAGTTGACTTTATGATGTTTATCATTCTTGTTCTCTTTTCATAGGCCCCTTTACATTTGTCAGTCCCTTCCCTAGAATTTTTGTAATTGTTGGACAATTTTGCCTTCTTTATAGGGTAGTTGATCTGTATTGAGTGCCTTCAGATTCTGCTGTAATTACACCTTTACTTTTTCCAACTCATCGTAAATATCAACTTTCTCTCTTTATTGCCAACTCATGGCCTCTTATTTAGTCTCTTTCTGACTTCATTAGCCAATTCTCCTAGACTTCCTAGATTGGCTTGCATTGTCACACTTACGGCGACAACCTGAAGACAAAAAAAGAACTATTAGTTCCATGTCTGCCTGCAAATTGGCCTAAAACTTGTTGTCATCCCCAGACAACTTTAGCCTCCTAATTTTAATTCTGTCCTCATTTACTTCCTTAAATCCAGCTTTGGATTTTCTTAATGCCTCTATAATAACATCAGTCTTTTGAGAGACTGCTTTATCTGCTGAATCTAATCAGCATTTCTAAGGTCATCTACCTTCATCTAACTTTACTGTCTCCTTTAAGAAATCCTACTTTGGCAGATTATACTTGTTGACTGAATACTCATTTGTTGACAAATACTTTTATGTCTTGACAGATGTTTCTTCTCCAGAATAAACATGTTTTCAGTATCTTTCCTTTCAATCATACCTACTCTCTGCTGGCAGTACTGCTTGCCATCTGACCCTAAAACACTTCTTTCCACTGTGGTCCTTTTGTTGGGGATTTTAACTTGTATGTTCTCCAGTACCACCACATCTTGGGGCAGGTTCTATGTATGTGGCCTTCTTCCTCATACTGGAAACCAACAGGTTTGTTTCTCTCCTTTCTGACTACAGCTGGACAGGTATACTGCAATTGTCCTACTTTCCAGCACTGATAACATATAGGCTTACATCTCTTTCTTGCTTGATCGTAGCTCTTAATTGTCACCGCTTTTCTCTCTTAGGGTTGAGAATTCCTCCCTCTCCAAGCCTTGTGCCTACCTGGACAGTGCCCTATTCTACTGCGTCTAAAGCAAACACATTCTTCTCCCCATCTCTCTAGCTCCATCTTATACCTCATTGTACTGACTGCCTTGTTGCGTCTCAGTCATGTCTGCACCATCCACTCCATTGTACTGAGTGTCCACCTGCTTATATTGAGCCCATACTAGCTGCAGACATACGCTCTGCAGCATCACCAGATTTGTGGACTGTTTTGGTCCCTTGACCCTTTGGGATCCAGAATGCCTCTGTGCCCATTCTTCTCTCAGGTGAAGACTAAATAATAATAGTCTTATCAAAATTCTGACTGTGAGAGGTTTGTCTCCAACTCTCAGTCCTTGACAAGTAAGCTGTGGATTCCTTCTCATTCATAGATCAGAGAGGTGTACAAATCACTGCAGAAGTACAGATCTATACAAAAAAAGCCTCACAACTCCCCTTGTAGCTATCCAGTGCCTTGAGATGTATGTAGCTGTAATGGGCTTTTGTAGTTCTACCCCACTTCTGTCTCTACAAGATCTCCAGTTAATAAAATGGGCATTCCCTGCTGATTAGTAGATGTGAACTATCAGATTCTCTTGTAGCTCCCACGCATATGGAGGGTGGTACTCATGGCCCATACCCTGGCTGTTCTGTAACAAATTTCTTGTGCTCATGTTACCCCACTTCTACCCCATTTTCAGGCTAGGAATTGGGTGCTCCAAAGTGTTTAGAACTTTCTTACATAATAGTTTCTTTTATCTGTTTTTTTGCTGCTGCCAACCCCTTAAACTTTCAGTAGTCTTTGGTAACTTTTCTTACATCTTCACTACAAACAGTTTGTGTTCTTTACGACCTGGGTCACTAAGCAGACCCATTACACAACTTCTTTGGTTCTGCTACTCAGGAGTGTTAACAGTCCTCACTGACAGGTGTGAACCCTTCAGCATTGCAATAGGATTTTCTCTGTCAGCACCTTTCAGCAGTGAGCACTTGCTTATACTGTTTGTGCATTTTGCATCAGAGTCCTTGGGAAAACTGTATAGACATTAAGGCTGTGTGAAGCTTCGGTCCCTGATTCAATTTGGTGGAGATTCGGCCTGATTTGGTGGCCCCAAAACCTCTCTGAATCAAATTGGAACCCTCCAGATCAATTTGGAAAGATTTGGAGATTCAGACATAGACACAGGTTTAAATGTTTTTTCTACATACCTCTAGGTAGAAGGGACCAGGGAGTGCTTCCATGCTGAGGTACATGGAGTGTCCCACAGAAGCACAGGAGGATCCCCAGTGTGCTTGGCAGCAGACTTGGAAGTAGATCAGAAGCACTTCTGGCCCACTTCTGGGTCCTCCGAGGAGCAAGCTGGGCCCTGTCCCCCACCGCTTGGTGACTGGTGCCTCTTGGGTCTGGGATGGGCACCCGGGGTCCCCCTGCAGCCAATTGCTGAGCCAGGGAGATGCAAAGAAGCCCCCTAGCAGACCCAGACTGGAAGTACATCCAGTACACTTCCGGGTTCACTGCTGAGCCTGCACTCCTGTGGGACTCTCCATGCACCCCAGCGATCATGAGCCACGCCTGCTACCTCAAGGTATGTAGAAAAAACTTTTAAAGCTGTGTCTATGTCTGAATCGCTGATTCCAAATCAGCATTGAATCTTCAGATTCGGATTCAACTGAATCAAATTGGGGACAGTGATCTGAATCAGCAAATTGAAACGCTGTCCCCAATTCGGGCCAAATCCAGATCGAATAGGGCCTGCTTCTCACACCCCTAATAAACATACTGGGGGGCAGAGACCAAGTTTTTTGACACAGTTCCCCACTTGCATGAAACTCCATCTTCATAGGGTTAGAATAGATGCCCAGACTACATCTATTCTCGAATGAAGGTTGGAGTGGCAGTCTGCATTACAGTACTTTTCCTTGCAGCAGATATGTCTCAGAATTCCTACAAAAAAGATCACGCACCTGTGTTTAGAGAAAGGAAAAGAACCTGATGGAAATGGTAGCAAGCATTAAGGATTATGATTTTATTTTCAGGAAAAGCCAGTACATGGATAATGTACCATATATCCCTGTCACTAGCTTACTCTTTCTTGCAGGACACTAGCTGATTCCACTGCCAAATCTCTTCTGAAATCAATTTTCCTGTAACACTTCTCACCATACATTTCTGTTACACAGCTGGAAGACTACCATTTGGGCATATAAACCAAAGTAGGATTCTGTCTCTGTCACTACAATACTTATTACTAACTCCCCACTGTCTGTGAAGATATGTGTATGTGCCCTGCCCCAATACTGGCTGTCCAATCCTTCTGACCTGGTTTTAGTGGTAGCCTATACTGTCTTGGCTCTTCAAGGATTGCTGCCTATAATTGTGCTTGTGTGCTGGATAGATGCTAATTTGGAGGCTACTATGAACAGAGTCTGGGCAGATCATAGCAGAGTATGTTTGGTCAAGCTAGTTGAGCTGACCAGTTTTACTTTTGCAGCTGGCTTTGGCCAAGGACCCACTGTTCAGGGCCCTTGCCTCTGCTGCAGCCAGGCTCACAGATAATATTCAGAGGCTACCCCAGGCTTGTTACCCATGCAAACAAAAAGAAGGTAAACAAATAAGCTAGCACTTAACTGTCTTCCAGTGGTTCTCTGAGGCATCACCTCCTGATTGCTTCTTATCTTTCAGAGACTTTGCAGAGCCTGCAGGTTTGTGCAACAAAGAAAGTGATCAAGCAAAAAAAAAAACAGACAGAGAAGAGTCCTGCTTGGAGCTCTCCCAGTGGCTGCTTAACCCCTGGTAACTCCAGGCTCCAGGCAGCCTGCTCTTTAGCCAGGTGCAGCCCCTTGAGGCTGCTTTCAATGTCTTTTATCTGTTTCAACAGTCTTTTATAGACTGTTCCCTGTGATGGTCTCAAGTTGCAACAAGGGAAGCTTAGGTTAGATATTAGGAAGAATGTTCTCAGTAGGAGGGTAGTAAAACTTTGGAACAGGTTACTCAGAGAGGTTGTACCCATCCTTGGAGGTTTTGAAAACCTGACTGGACAAAGCTTTGGTTGAGATAATCTAGTTGGGGCTGGTCCTGCTTTGAGAAGAGGGTTGGGCTACATGACCTCCTGAGGTCCTTTCCAACCCTGACTTTCTATGATTCTATACACATGCCCCGTGAAGCATCACATCGAAAACAATGCTAATATGCTAAACACACAATAGAATTAGTCTAGTGCTCATTAAGCATCACTAAAAAGGTGTTTGCTTTTGCTACTGCACATTAGGGCAGCCTAATGTGCCTTTATGTAGTAATTGGCAGTGGTCCCTTGAAGTCAAAGATGACGTCCATCAGGCTTGATAGGCTCTTCACTTCACCTAAGGGCCTATCTCTGGATGCATGTGTTCTTTGGCAATGGGGTCATGTTGTGTTGGGGAGTGGGATTCACAGCTCTGGGTTGGTCTCCTTCTCCTTCCTCCACTGCCATCGTTCCACCTCAGTATTGAGTTGTTGGGCCTCAAAGTGGTGCACGTCTTGGTGGACCAGGTGGCACCACACTGAATGGTCAGCAGCTTGCTGCTCCCAGCCATTGGTATCAGTGTCTTCATGCTCGAAGGTGACCTTGCATGTGACTTTATACCATTTGCTTTGGCTGCCCTTTGAGCATTGGCCAACGGAGAGCTGGGAGAAGAGGATCTGATGAGGAAGGCAGTTCTCAGACATCTGGATGCAGTGGCCTGTCTACTGGAGTTGATGTCTCGAAAGTAAGGCTTCAATACTGGTGGACGCAGCTTCATGGAGGATGCTCAAGCTGGTCCGGTGGCCCTCTCATTTCATCGCCAGGATTTGACACAAGCATCTCTTTGTGAAAGCTCTCAAGTGTCTTAATGTAGATGGTTCAGGCTTCACTGTAGTAGAAGAGAGTGGTCAGCACGACCACCTTGTAAACCAGAACCTCCATTGACTTCCAAAGGTCTCTGTTTTCAAAGACACATTGTTGCAGCTTAAAGAAGGCAGGCCTGGCACAGTTGACCCAGTGCTGGACTTCTTTATTGATGGTAGCCTGTTGAGAGGCATGGCCGCCAAGATACAGCAAGTGCTCTGTGTACTCCAGAGCCTCCCCATCTACATAGGTAGCATGAGGGATGTTCAGCTGGCCCAGGGTGGGTTGGTGGAGATCCTTTGTCTTGGCAACATTCAGGGACAGGCCAAGTCTCTTATATGAAGTGTTGAAGAGATCTAAGGTTGCTTGCACATCCTGTGCAGAGTGAGCCATCACGCTGTGATACCTTTATTTAATACATCATAGTAGAGATATTAAGCTTAATGAGCAGTAGCAAAAGCACTTTACTGAATGTGTAGACATGCCCACAGGGAAGCATTCCTTGTCCTGATGTCACAGCAGATTTGAATCTTGCAGCAGGAATTGTTCTGTACTTAGGTCTATACATGCCTATAACAGTTTGCTTCTCATTTTGTTCCCTTCAGACCGTAGAACCCGTGGATCAGTTGCTTCGGAACGTGGATCCTGCCAAAGACAGAGAACTGTGGGTAAAAGAACACAAGACTGGAGATATCAGACCAGTGGATATGGAAATATAGACTGATTTGATTAGTGTTGTTTAACGGGTCTGCTTGTATAGCCAGATTATTGGATTCTTTAAAGTGTCGGAAGAGATACAAGAGTGGAAAAGGGTCATTCCCCTACCAGTTACCTTGTATTTATGCCCGTAGGGACCATCTTTGTTACATTTGACCATTAAATCAGTTCTCAGTGTAAGGAGCCTTAAGTATCAAGCATTCCAGGGTTAGGAAGCCAGAGATATCAATACATTCTCTCAAATGCTGCCATCTGTCAGTGATATGCTGCTTTCAGAAGAAATTGAGGACTCTTTTCTGGCACTGAGAGGGCTCTGTTCTCTGGTGATTTTGTGCTATGCCCATTGCATGACTTTATGTAGTAGGTTAGAGCAGCCATGCAACAAGCCACTACCAAATAAGCAGACTAATGATTCACACATAATTCAGGATGTATAGAGGTCCTAAACAAAGAATCCCAGCTCTGCCACTGACTAGTTGCATAGCTTTGGGTGTGTCACTTATTTTTTCTGGCTCCCCCAATTTATAAAAAGCAGCTCTTAATACTTACCTACCTCACAGGAGTGATGTGAGGATATACCAGCTTTATATACTACATTTTGTTACAAGTTCCTTGCTACTCCAAGAACTCCGAATACAGTGAGATGGTGGGACCACTGAAAAAAGTAACTGAGTGAGGTCATCCCATTTAGGCCCTTCCTTTTTATACTCCCTCTCAGGGTTCCATTATCATCAGCATTTCTATTATAGGCTAATAGAAAATGAGGCTGAAAGGAATGTCTTACAACATCTAGTTACTAGGAGGGACTTTGGTTGTGCTATAGCTACCTCATTAGGTGTCTGAGTGGCCTCACTGACAGAAAGAATATCTGCCATTGAACAAATTAGATCTTGTAGTCCATGCCTGCCTATGCAGGATGATTTTCTAGACTATCTGTTTTCAAAGAATTTTTTTAGCACTCTTGTCAATCAAATAGATGCAAATTTCAATTGACCTACATTTTATTTCCTCCGCATAACTTACAGTTTGGAGGCTTTGGGATATTCACTCCCTAATTTCTTGTTTACACACCTCTTAGACATCCACAGACAATTAGCAGGTCTTCCTTGTTTGAGGTAATGTCACTAGTCTATATCTTTTAAAGACCAGTTTTCAGAGACATCAAATATTTACGACTTCCACCAACTTCAAATGCAGTTGAAGTCCCAGCATTTCAGAAAAATCAATTGCTTAACCATTCCTCATATAGTTCTGTGTCCAGTTTTATCTATCCTCTCTGAGTTCTAGATCTAGAGTATCTGTCAGAACTAGATACAGCTACTCCTCGCTTAACATTATAGTCATGTTCTTGTGTGACGGAGAACGGCCCCGGGATGCCCGCACTTCACTCTATGGCCCTCCCGCTTCTCTCGGTGGGCGAATCGCCCACCTATTCTTGCCCGCCATGACTTGACCTTAATTGGTTCATTAATAGATCTTCCATAAGCGGGAGGCTGCCCATTTGTGCCCCAATGCCAGGGGGCACTTTCTGTGGCTCGTTCCATCGCCATACCGCAGCTCAAGCCTCGCAGATGGCATCTCGATCTTACACGAATTGCCGGCCCCACACTGGGCCCCAGAATCATCCTACACAGACCCTGACTACGTTCATACTCTCAGGCAGCCTCACTCCCTTCAACCGGGCTACATAGCACCCCAAAGCCATCTTCCCTTCTCGGGTGTGGTCCTCCCCAGGACCTTCGGCCACTTGCCCTGGCCCACCTCCAGGCCAGTCGGAACCCCAGGCCTCCAGCTCTCGGGCATTCCTCGCAATGGGCCCCCCCAGCCCTTTTGACCCCTCTCTGGGTCCTGGCCCCAGCCTGGGCCAGTCAAAGGTACTCATCTTGGCCAGGTCTCTAGCCCCTCTCCAGGCCCTTCAAACACACAGGGTCTTCCACTCCGCCTTCACCCAGGGTTCCTAGCCCCTCACTTTCTAGGTCTCTGGGTCCACCCTCTGGGCCCTCCAAACAAACATACTAAATGGGGTAACCCACCCAGCACTGGGGGCAAGGGGTTAAGGCACCCCGACTCACCTTCCACCAGGGTGGTAACTGGCCTGGCATTTCCTGGGGGCTCCCGCACCACTGAGAGCCCCATCAGGCCACCCACTCCCGGCAGGGTGCAGTTTCAGTCATGCCCAGGACCAGGAGCCTCCTTCCATCCCCTTACAGCTCCCCCTTACCTCCAGGTGTTCTGCCAGCAGCTCTCCAGCTAAACAGTGCTGCTGCCTGGCATATAGCAGCCCAACTGCCTGTGTTTATATAGGCTCCAAAATGGCTGCCCTCATCAGGCATCTGGAGGCTGCCAGCTCCAGGCCCTTAAAGTGGCAGGCACACACCATGCCCTGCCACATCTTGAAACGTGCGACTTTGAGCGAAACAATGTTCAGCAAATCCAGTTACATCACAGTAATCATCTACTAGCAGGTGACGGCCAAACAATGTTATAACAATGTTGCGTGACTTTAAATAAGTATTTTCTCTACTAGATTAGCAACATAATGATGAAACAACATTAGCCAGAATGACGTTAAGTGAGGAGTACCTGTACAAAGCTCACCAATTCCTTTGATACATATAGCTCTTCAATGTAATTTTCAAATAGCAGGGCTTTTTTTCCCTCTCTCATTTTAGGCACAAAGGACTGAAAGGGGCCTGTTCAGTGCACCCCAGTCAGAAACCCCCAAACTCAGCTGTGACCAATGCCAAAATCTGACAGAGAAAAGTTGAAACAACAAACCAGTAGCGTTCATGAAGTGAGGGGAGGTTATTCTTTCTTGGCCTCACTGGTGACCAGCAAAAGCCTTGAAGTATGGGATTTGCCAGACACCAACCACACTACAAGAGAGTAATCTATATACTCAAGAAGAGGGATTACGTGTATATAATTCCATATATCATATGCAGACCTCTTTATCAACAATGAATGTGTACCCTCACAGCTCACTTCTGGAAGCTCACCTAGTTCAAAATTGAAATGATTCAGGTTCTTTGCACACACACCACTTGGCATGGAAGATCATTTTAAATTTTACACCTTTGTGGTTTGAAATCTTTTTAAAATTTCTGATCTAAATTTATCCACAGCCAGTTTGTAGCCGTTTGATCTTGTGCTAGTGTTGTTTTTCAACATAAAAATCTTTTCTCCCTCCCTCCCATTCACCAGATTAAAGTTCTGGTAATGGGTAATCATGTCATTTTATTTGTCTTGTTAAGCTTTGCAGTTTACACCTTCACTTTGCCCGAGAAGAAATCTTGGTTTTCACTCTTCACTTCCCTGGCACCTAAACACTGCAGTCTTTTATTGCTACCACTATTTTGCGTTTTTTATCCAGGATTCTTAATGTGCTATATCAAGATGGCTAAGAATTATGATCAAGATTTTACAAATAGGGCAACTATCAGAAACTTTTAGAAGAGCTTCTAAAATCATTGCATTCCAAGTGCTGCTGCAATGATTGAGTTCCCAGCTTATTACAGACATGTCAGTTCTCCACTACAGGCTCTCCATTTACCATCACCTCAATGCCACTATATTTTTCAAAGGAGAATGCCTCCATAAAAACCTTTAGTGTCCTCATGCTGTCCCCCTTCAAAATATCTCACTGTAAGTTGCTTTTTCCTGATGCCTACAAATAGCTTGACTGTGCCCAGGCAAATGGTATGTTGTGATTGTTACTTTTCACTAAAGATTTGATTCATCTGAGTTGTAAGTTGTTTGAATCTAAGGCCATTGTTTTGTTCAGTGTGTATGCTCTATTTAGTGGTACTTTAAACTCTGCCACTGCCATTCAGATGGTAAGCAGCCTACAGATAGGCCACTGAAACATTGAAGCACAGGCAGACTAGAACCAAATTATACAGATTCCACTTCCACTTTAAGTGTTATATCATTTTGTGTTAATACACTTTTCCTGTTCTTCCCCATTTAACACTCCCAGTCCTATAGTTTGCTTGGGTTCATTATTATATGGGGGGGTTGGTATTGCAGTGCTTCTCTCTGATATCTTTCCCACTACTGTGGGTGACAGTCCTGTAAAATATAGAATGTGTAGTGACATGTTTAATGAATGTCTTCACATTTTCACAGTCTTCACTTCTGAAGAGTGTCTTCATTCTTCACATTTTATAGAATGTGTACTGACAATTTCCAAGAGCACATTAGGCACATGGAGCCTAAATCTCTTTGAAAGTCAGTTCTGTCTATTGGCACAATATTGGCTTTTTTTCTAGGCTTCTGATATCTCAGTTTTTCAAGATTTGTCACAGATTAAAAACAAGATTCTGGAGAGCTCCTTGTCCAGGTCTTTCAAGACTTCCAGCTACAGATTATCAGTCCTGTAGGATTTGTGTAATGTTATTTAGTTCTCAGCATCATTTCTCCATGTTATGTGAAATTTCAAGACATAATGTCCAACTTCAGTTTAAAAAACATCAGAACTATTAATTGAGTACTCTGCTATTTCTACATCATTATTTACTATTTTATAATTACAACCTATTAATGGAACCTACTATACTGGAAGTAAATTTTTCACATCTTTCTGGAGGGTGTTTTTAGCTTAAATAGTCCTGTCTTTTGACTACACAGAATTATGAATTTGAGAATAGCTCATAAGTTATTCTTAACTCTTAATTTTAATTCATATTTTCCAATTTGTACTGGAGTACTGTGTCCAGTTTTGGGCTCCACAATTCAAAAAGGATGTGGAAAAGCTTGAGAGAGTCCAGAGAAAAGCCACGCGCATGATTAGAGGTCAGGAAGACAGACCTTACGATGACAGGCTGAGAGCTATGGGACTCTTCAGCCCAGAAAACCACAGGCTCAGGGCTGATCTGGTGGCCACCTATAAGTTTATCAGGGGTGTTCGCCAGGATCTGGGGGAGCAATTGTTCACCAGAGTCCCCCAAGGGATGACAAGGTGGAATGGTTATAAACTACTGCAAGACCATTTCAGGCTGGATATAAGGAAGAATTTGTTTACTGTCCAAACCCCCAAGGTCTGGAATAGCCTAAGCCCAGATGTAGTTCAAGGACCTACTCTGAATGCCTTCAAGGTAAATTTGGATGCCATTGGAGTCATTATTGACTCCAAGATGAATATGAGCTGACAATGCCAGACTGCAGCCAACAAGGCCAGCCATACTTTGTCATGCATCCAAAGATGCATCTCAAGCCAGTCCAGAGAAGTGATACTCCCCTTCTATGCGACTTTGGTCAGGCTGCAATTGGAGTACTGCATCCAGTACCGGGCGCTGCACTTCAAAAGGGATGTGGCCAGCCTGGAGAGGGTTCGGAGGAGGGCGACCCGCTTGGTGAGAGGGCAGCAGGACAGGCCCTACAAGGAGAGATCGAGGGACCTGAACCTGTTCATTCTCAGCAAGAGGAGGCTGAGGGGGGACCTGGTGGCTGCCTACAAACTCATCAGGGGGGATCAACAGTAAATAGGTAGAGCCCATTTCTCCACAGCACCACCTGGGGTGACAAGGAACAATGGTAATAAGCTGATGGAGAATAGGTTTAGAGATCAGGAGGCAATATTTTATAGTTAGGGTGGCCAAAATCTAGAACCAACTTCCCGTGGAAGTGGTCCTCGCCCCTACCTTGGGTAAATCCAAGAGGAGGTTGGATGATCACCTGTCTGGGGTCTTGTGAACCCAGCATTCATTCCTGCCTGTGGCAGGGGGTCAGGCTAGATGATCTGTTCAGGTCCC